>NW_004624831.1:1584571-1706368 GCF_000247695.1 Heterocephalus glaber
AGCTGCCCCCAGCGGCCCCTCCCTGCACCTCCGGGTTGCTGCGCATTTACCCAGCTGAGAAGGCCCTTCCCGACCGCGGCCCCGATGACCCCTCGCGGCCCCCCAAGCCCTCGACGCACCCCACCAGGGGCGAGGTGTCCCCGGGGAGGACCGGGCCCGCAACCGTGCGCCCCACTCACCGGGACAGGCACAGCCCACTGACATCTTCACATCGCACGCCGCTGAGGGCCCAGCCGAGTCACGGAGCCCGCCCCTTGCGGGGACAGGCCGGGCATGAGCCGCCGCCGCCGCCTGCGGCCCCCGCGCCGCCGCCTGCGGCCCCCGCTGCCCTCGCCGCCGGCCCGACCCGGCCCGGCCTCGGCCCGGTACGGGGGGCCCCCGGCTGCGGCGCGGGGCCCGGCAGGCGCGGAGCGGACGGGAAGGAAGCCAGGCAGGCCGGCGAGCTGCTGTGCGTGCGCGCGCGCGTGCCTGAGCGTGTCCGCGCGCGCGTGTGCGTGTGTGCGCTCCCGCCGCCCCGCTCCTCCAGCCCCCGCCGCGCGGCCGGCTCGATTAATATGCTAATTGCCCGCGGGTAGGAGGGGCGGCCGGGTCAAAGTGACTCGCGAGCGCCGGGCGGCGGTGGCGTGCGTGCGCCCAGGGCCCGGAGCGCAGGGGCCACGAGCATGTGACGCAGCTTTTTAACCCGGAGACAGAGGCAGGGACCCCGGGAGGGGGACGCGGGGGCGAGGCAGGAGGCGACGTCGGTCCTCCGGTCCGCTGGGCGGGGTGCGAGCCGAGCCGGCGCGGGAGTCGGGGCTGGGGGAGGCGGAGCCGGTGGGCAGTGGGGTGTAGCCCTTGTCCTTCCAGCCTCCCCACCCCGGCCGTCGGGAGGGGGACGAGGCTGCAGACCCCTCCCTGCTGGTCTCTGTGGAGACCCTAATCTCGTCCCGGAGACCCCGTTTTGCGCGCCCCGCCACAAACTGGGTGGGAAGAGGAAGGACTATCCTAATTCTCTTGGCCACCTCTCTGTTCGCCCCCTCTCATTAACCATTCTTCCCTGGCCTGCCAAACCAGTTAGGACTAGCGCTAAAAGGGTTAATTAAGCAGGATCCCCGCTCTCCTCCGCCTAAGGCCCTGGGACCCGCGTTTTGCCACCGTGGGGGTGCTGCGGAAAGACCACCAGGTTGGACGGGAGGGGGACCCGCAAGCTCTACTTCCCCCTTCAGGCGCTGACGCACCAGTCAAGACGCCTCCCTCCCCTTTCTCCTCCCAGCCCGGCACCGCCCCGCCCCTGCCTAGTTGCTGCTCTCTGAGGGATTGGGAGGCTGAGAACCGGAAGCAGACTCCACCAGACCCCCCCCTGCCCGTAGGGGCTGAGACCGTGGCGGGGGGTGGGGGTGTCGAGATGGTCCACGTAGGAAGCACTCTTCACCAGGGAGGAGCCTCCCAACCTTCAGGCTCGCCTCAAGGACTCCCCTGCCCAGCCCGAGGAGGGGAAGGGCCCATCTCCATCCCTTCTCCAAACGCAGTCCTAGCCGCCTCATAAACAGGAAATACCTATTAGCAGGGAGGAGGGAGATCCTGGGGGTCCCCGGCCGCTAGCTTCTCTTCCTTAAGCCTCAGTTTGAGCCCCAAGGGTAGACGCAGGGGACCTGGGCAAGACTGAGTAGGAGTTCTTCATTTTTGTCACTCAGCAGGGTAGTCGCTCTGGAAGCCCATTTGGTTCTCTTACCCTGGCTTGCAGTCTGGACAGCTGGCTTGACTGGCTGGAGGGTTGGGGATGTGGAAGCTGAAGTATTTATGAGACCACCTTCTCTCCACTTTAGGTTTTTTGTTTTTGTTTTCTTTTTTGATACCGGGATCGAACTCAGGACCTTGCACTTGGGAGGCAGGCGGCGGCACCACTGAGCTAAATCTCCAGCCCTCCACCTTAGGTTTGTTTTTTTTCCCCTTAGGTTTTTGATGAGAGCACAAAATGATGGAAGGATGCAGCCTGGGGATTTTAAAAAGGGCCTGCCTAAGAATGGGGGATTTTGTGGGTCACCCCAGCTCCATTTCCACACCCCACCCCCACGGTGGGCATGGAGAATGATTGAAGACGTTCCCACTCCCACAAGTACTTCCTTGGCAGCGTCCCCTGCCTCGGTGCACCTCCCCATGTTCTCCAAAACACCAGTCAGCACAAGGAGTAGAGGGAACCTAAAGCAACAGAACACTGGCCTGGAGTTATGGACACTTAGATTTGAACTCCTGCTTTGCCCCTCACCAGCCAAATGATCTGGAACAACCAACTGCCCCAGTTTGACTTAAGAGGGCCTGGAACCAGACAATGTATAACCAGGCACCTAGTCCAGCACCCCGGATGTAATCAGTACTGTGGGCATTAGCACTGTTCTGCTTTTTCTCAGGTTAAGATTCCAAGGGTGTCAGGTGGGACTGAATTTGGTGCGATGCTGTCCGTGAGTTTGCCTTCTTCCAACCCTGTGACACTTACCCTAAGGCCACTCATACCAAACAACCGGCTTGGCCAGATTCCACGTGGCGGGCGCTTGAGTGGACAGTGAGGGTTGCAGTCTCTCCTGTAGAAGTCTGCATCCCCTGAATCTGAGACTTCCTTTAGATTTTACATATGGAAAGTGGAAGACAGGAGAAAGAAAAACTCCCGTTGATCATGCAGTATGTGCCAGGTACAGTGTTGGGCATTTAACATCTGTGGACTCATTTGTGAGGACCTGTGGAGGAAGGTGCTATTTATTACCTCCATTGAGAAAGCAAGAAAGCAGGCTCAGGGCTGGGGGTGTAGCTCAAGGATAGAGCACGCATGTAACATGCCTGAGACTCCAGGCTCCATCCCCAGCACCTCAAAAACAAACCAAACACAGGTTCAAGCTGGGGGTGGTGGTGCTCACCTATAATTCCAGTGGCCAGGCTGGTCTACATAATAAGTTCAAGGCCAACCTGGACTACCTAGAGACCCTGTCTCAAAAAGCCAACCAGCCCAGGGATTTAGCTCAGTGGTGCCGCTGCCTGCTTCATAAGTGCAGTGTCCTGAGTTTGATCCTCAGTACCAAAAAAACAAAACAAAACCAAAAAACCCAACCAGGGCCGGGGATTTAGCTCAGTGGTTCCCCAGTACCAAAAACAAAACAAAACAAAAAAACCCCCAGCCAAACAAACCTCACTGAATTTCAGAGAAGTGAATCAGTTGGGGGGGTGGGTATAATGCTAGGGATGGAAACCAGACCCTTGCCTATGCCAACCAAGTGCTCTACCACTGAGCCGTACCTCCTAGCCCAAGAGGTTAATCAATCTGGACTTTACTGTAAAACACTTTCCTCTCTCTTCCTCCCCTGCTAATTAATGTCTCCTTGACACCTCAGTTCTAGCTGCACCTTCTCTGGGCAGATTACCCTTTGTACCTTGCACCCCACCCTAGGTGTGCTAGTAGCCTAGTTTTCTTTTTCTTTTCTTTTTGGTACCGGGGATTGAACTCAGGACCTTGCACTTGCAAGGCAGGTGGCGGAACCACTGAGCTAAATCCCTGGGCCCCCCTTTTTTTTTTTGGTACTGGGGATCAAACTCAGGACCTTGTGGTTGTGAGGCAGGCAGTGGCACCACTGAGCTAAATGACCAGCCCTAGTTTTCTTTGTCTTTTTTCTTCTTTGGCTGTTGTTGTTGAGGCAGGGTCTGGCTATGCAGTTCAGCCTGGACTGTGTAGCCCAGGCTGGCCTTGAACTTAAAACAGTCCTCCTGCCTCAGCCTCTTGAGTGCTGGGATTACAGGCACGCACCAGCACGCCCAGCTGGCCCAATGTTCTTTAAGGAAATAACTTCACAGTTATTCCATAGATTCCTTCGAATCTATGGCATGGCACCTCTCTGTCAGTATTCGTGCCAGGTCACCCTAGATGTTGAAAGTGGCCAATTGAAATATTTTCCAAATCTAAAAATGCATTCGGTTCTGGCACCTGCCTTGCAAGTGCAAGGCCCCGAGTTTGATCCCAGGTACCAAAAAAAAAAAAAAAAAAAGATAAAAATGCATTCAGAAATTCAACAACATTTGTAGACAATCCCACACGCCATCAGGAAATCTACAAGAAATTTTCTAGCACTGTAGCAGCTGCAAAGCAAAATTTTAGTAACAAATTTTTACAGTTGCATAAGATGGAGACAATGCTGTGTTCTCTTACTTCTCCAGATAAAGCCAACTCTGAAGAACTTGATCTTTCCTGCTTATACTGGTTAGAATCTGGAAATCTGGAAATGGAGCTATTGGAATTTCAAGAAAGCTCTACCTGGGAAAATAAATTCTATGACCTGTGTGAAAAGATAGAGTGTGAACGGGTAACAAAGGACAACACAGTGGGTAGTTCTGAAAATGAAATCATTAAAGTGTGGAATTTTCTGCCAAATAATTTTAAGTTAATAAAAGCACTTGGGATTGCTCTTCTTACTTTGTTTGGATCATCTTATGCTTGTGAGCAGCTGTGTTCAGCTTTGAATTCTATCAAATCTGATAATGGGAAACAGACTAACAGATGACCTAAACAATGCATGTGTTGCTTGCACACTAACGAAGTGTGAGCCAAGATTTGACACATTATCAGCGTGCAGGGCCAGGGATTTAGCTCAGTGGTTCCGCCACCTGCCCCACAAATGCAAGGACTGGAGCTTGATCCCTGGTACAAAAAAAAAAAAAAAAAAAATTATCAGCATGCAACACCAAAATCACATTAATTGTGCACCAGCATGCCAAATGCAAATTCTACCTTTCAATAAAAGGCTGCTTGTTTCATTGAAAACTCTGTTACTATGGGTTTTTTTTTTTTTTGGTACTGGGGATTGAACTCGGGACCTTGTGGTTACAAGGCAGGCACCAGAACCACTGAGCTAAATCCCCAGCCCTCTGTTACTATATTTTTCTTTTAAGACAAAAGATGTTTAAAAAAAAAAAAAGATGTTAATGTATGAGTTGTCTTTTCTAAACTACAACCTCAGTGTTCAGGTTTAACTGCAGCATTGGTGCTTGTGATAAATAAGTGGGTTTGGGGTGGCAGCCTGGGCTTCTGAAGCAGCATCTCAGTAATGTTGGGTGGGTGATCACGGAAAGTGATTTGGGCTCCTGGGCATCGGGCCTAGGGATTTAGGTGCGTTTAACTTGCCCAAGGTAGCAGAGCTGACAAGGGCTTGACTAGAAAGAACTCTGCTCCCTGTTTCACTCTATGCACACCAGACCTGGAGGGCGAGAGGACAGGTAAAGAACAGCTCTGGGAATTGTGGTGCCGCCCAAGTAGAAGGAGATCCCTGACAGATTCAGGATGTGATGGGGAGGGCTGGTGGAGCCCGATGGAAGGATTTTTGTTTGATTGTTTGCCTATGCCGCCCAGGCTGGTCTCAAAATCCTCCTGCCTCAGCCTCCTGAGTGCTGGGACTACAGGTGAGTAACTCAATGACTGCTGTGCAGGACTGGAGATTTAGCTGATTTGAATGAATAGATACAAACATCCATAATTGTGTGTGTCTTGTAAGGTGAAATTCACATAGGGTTACCCTTTTAAGCAGAAATTGGGAGGGTGAGGATGGGGATGTTAGCACCCGCCTGTAATCCCTGCATTCTGGGAAGCTGAGGCAGGAAGATTACAAAATGGAGCCCAGTTTGGACAGCTTTGTGACTTAACAAGACCATGTCTCAAAATAAAAAGGCTGGGATGTAGTTCAATGTGGAGTCCTGGGTTCAAAGGCAGTACCACACACACAAAAAGATTAGCTTTATAAAGTTTTTTTTTTTATTATAATTTTTAGGGCTGGGGATTTAGCTCAGTGGCGCTGTGCTTGCCTTGAAAGCTCAAGGTCCTGAGCTCGACCCCTGGTACTGAAAAAAAAAAAATTTCTTAGTACATATAATTGTACAAAATAGTGTGTTTCATTTGACATTTCCGTGCATGTAAGATTAACCATTTTTTGTTGTTGTTTTGAGATAGAGTCTATCTCAAATGTAGTCCAGAGGGCCCTGAACCCACGTCCAGCTGAATTGGAAACTTTAAATGTCTTTTTTTTTTTTTTTGGTACTGGGTATCGAACTTGGGCCCTCGTGCTGGCAAGGCAGGCGGCAAAACCACTGAGCTAAATCCCCGGCCCTGGTAACTTTAAAATGGTTAACCTTGGCCAGGTGATGGCACACACCTGGGATCCCAGGAAGGGAAGGGCTGAGGCTTGAAGGTGGCTGTGAGTTTGAGGCCAGCTTGACCTACATTGTGAGACCTGTCTCTAAATAAATAAATGAATAAGAAGCACCAAAAGGGATACTACATGAGCATTTGGTAGGATCCTATTGATAGGATAATGTGATCCAGGTAAGCACCCAGTGAGTAAACCCAGCTGGGCGTGGTGGCACATATCTGTATTTTCAGACTGTGGGAGGCAGAGGCACAAGTTTCCAAGTTTGATCCCAGTGTAGGCAACTTAGTAATTTAGTGAGACACTGTCAAAATAAAAAAATTTTTAAAAGGCTGCCTCACTTGATCCATATATTTTCTTTTTTTTTCTTTTTCATATATTTTCTTTTTGAGGGGTTTATTTTATTTTATTTATTTATATAATTTTTAGTATATTTTCTTCCATAGAAAATAATTTTAAGGGTTGGGGATTTAGCTCAGTGGTGCCTCACCTGCCTCGCAAATGCAAGGTACTGAGTTGGATCCCCGTTACCACAAAAAAAAAAAAAAAAGATAAAATGCACAGTTGGTATTTGCTAGACTGGGTCCAATTTCCAGTACCAGAGAGAGACTTGATAGGGGGTATTTATATTCACTTTTTTTTTTTTCTTTTTCCGATACCGGGGATCCAACTCAGGACCTTGCACTTGTGAGGCAGGCACAGCACCACTGAGCTAGATCCCCAGCCCAGGGGTTAGTTATATTCAGATGATTCTTTGGTGGGCATAGAGCCCAACAAGGCCAAATGACTGGAAGTTTGGTGGCCTTATCTCTGAGGTTTTTCTTCATTGTCTTTAGGAATGTACTTGCAAAGGTGACTAGAGCCACAAAACCCCTGTTCAGAGATATTATTGTATTATGTTTTTGTTTTTTTGAAATAGGGTTTTGTTATGTGCAGTTCAGGTTGGTCTTGAACTTACTGTGTAGCCCAGACTGGCCTAGACCTCACAGGGATCCTACTGCATCAGCCTCTTGAGTGCTGGGATCACAGGCCTGCACCACCACACCCAGCTACCCAGAGATATTCTACTCATTTATTTATTTATTTAATTTTGTGGTGCTAGGCATGGAACCCATATTCTCCCATATGTTCGGCAAATGCTCTGCCACTGAGCTACATCCCCCAGCGCTCATTCTTTTTTTTCCTTTTCATTTTATTTATTTATTTTTTTGGAGACAGTCTTGCTATGCAGTTCAGGCTGGCCTTGAACTCACAGTGATCCTTCTGCTTCAGCCTCCCAGTGCTGGGATTACAGGCATGCACAACCATGCCTGGCCTTTTTTGTTTTTGTTTTTGTTTTTTGGTACCAGGGATCAAACTCGGGGCCTTGCGCTTGCGCAGCAGTCGGTGAAACCACTGAGCTAAATCCCCGGCCTCTCCCTACTTATTTATCTGTATTCTATTTTGGTCTTTGTATTTTTTATATATATGTTGTTTTGAGTTTCTGATATGAGAAAACACATGATATTTAAGCTTGGGTATCTGACGTATTTCACTTAACATTATATTCTCAAGTTGCATTCATTTACTCCAGCCCTTCTCTTACATATTTTTAGCAGATTCCATGTAGATACCAAACTTTGGTGAACAGGGCTGAGGATTTAACTCAGTGGTATTGCACCTGCCTCATAAGCTCAAGGTCCTGAGTTAGATTCCTGGTACCAAAAAACCCCAAAACGAACAGGGCTGGGGATTTAGTTCAGTTGTTCCAGTGCCTGCCTCACAAGCGCAAGGTCCAGAGTTCTATCCCTGGGATGAACAGATTATTTTTTCAAATGCTCGGTGAAACAAAATTGGCAAAATCTTCTTTCTTTTACATTAATTTTCTTCCCAAAGCCTAATCACCATAATTAGTGCCCCAAACTGTGAACATGTGCAGAGCCTCTTTTTCTTTTGGTTTACTGTAGCAGGGATGGAAACCAGGGGCATTTTCCCACTGATCTACACCCCAGCTCTTTTTATTTAGAGACAAAGTCTCCTTAAATTGCCCAAGTTGGCCTTGAATTTTTTTTTCCTGGTACCAGGGTTCGAACTTGGGACGTTGTGCTTGCAAAGCAGGTGGCAGCACCACTGAGCTAAATCTGCAGCCTTGAATTTGTAATCCTCCAACTTTAGCCTCCTGAGTACCTGGATTACAGGCATGTACCACCATGTTTTGTTTTGGTTTTAGTGTTCTGTGGAGTTTTACATTATTTATTTATATATTTTTTGGTACCAGGGATTGAACTCAGGACCTTGTACTTGACAGGCGGGCTTGGCGCCACTGAGCTAAATCTCTGGCCTCTTGCTTTGTTTTTTTTGTTTTGGTACCGGGGATCGATCTTTCTTTGTTTTTTCAGACAGAGTCTTGCTATGTAGTTCAGGCTGGCCTTGAACTCAGTCATGTAGCCAGGATTACAGGCATGTGCCACTATACCCTGCTACTATATGCAGCTTTTAGGAATGTAGATTGATGCCATCTTCCCAAAGAGCAATTTGGCATTATCCACTGCATTTCAAATGTGTACATCTTTTAACTTAGCAATGGAATTTCAAGAAAACAATTCCATAGAAAGGGGTCAAGCATTTAGCTCAGTGGTTCTGCTGCCTGCCTCAAAAGCACAAGGTCCTGAGTTCAATCCCCAGTACCAAACAAAACAAAACACCCCCCCCCAAAAAAAACCCAATTCCATAGAAAGAATGACATGTACATGAACACAACATCACAACATGCACAATGATGTTCATCATAATTTAACATGTAATGGCAAAAAACTGGAAACAGGACTGGGGATTTAGCTCAGTGGTGCTGTCACCTGCCTTGAAAGCGAAAGGTCCTGAGTTCCATCTCTGGTACCAAAAAAAAATACAAAAAAACTGGAAACAATTTAAATATCTAAATAATGATGTGATCATATAATGGAACTTGTGTCCACTAAGACCTCAGGAAATCTTTGTCTAGTGAATGAACTGACATGAAAAAAGCAAGCTGTAGCACTATATAAACAACCCCCCCCCCCCCAACTGGCCAGTGCTGGGATCCAGCCAGGGCCCCACCCCACCCATACTAGGCAAATGCTCTACCACTGATCTAAAACCCCATATCTTTTTTTTTTAAGGAGGTAAGGTCTCCCTAAGTCACTAAATTGCCAAGGCTTCCTGCCTCAGTCTCCCAGAGTGTCACAATGCCTGGGATTATAGGGATATGTCACAATGCCCCGCCAGCCTGCGCATTTTTGTCCACGAAAAAACCGTGAACACGCTGTAAAGGCAACAAAGGCTAAGTCTAAGAAATTGAACTCCCCCCCCCCCCCCAGTACTGGAGATTAAACCCAGGGCCTTCACACTGAGCTACATGCCTAGCCTATTTTTTATTTTTAGACAGGATATTGCTAAACTGCTCAGACTGGGCTAGAATTTGGATCTTTCTGCCACAGTCTCCTAGAGTGCTAGGGTTATAGATGCTCGCTAAACCCGGTTTATGTCTGGGGCAGGACAATACGTTGGTAACGCAACGTAGATTTTTGTTTAACAGCAGACTAAGAGCAGAGAATTCAGTATTTCAGGAATAAACTTGAAGCTGGGTGAATTGGCACACTCCTGTAATCCCAGCACTTTGAGAGGATGAAGCAGGAGGATCGCCAAGTCCAAGACCTGCCTGGACAATTTAGCGAAATTGTCTCCAGAATAAAGAGGGGGCGGGCTGGGAAGTAATTTAGTCCCTTGGTTCGATGAGGGGTGGGGGTGGGGTGTCCAGTAGTAGCCAGTATGGATTGGCGAGAATTCGCGCCCCGAGTGCGGGTGTCCACTAGGGGATGGTGTTTCAACAGACCTACTTGGATCAAGGTGAAGGGAATGCACAGAAGGTAGAACGTCAAATAAAAAGGGCGTTCCAAAGGTTGGATACATTAACGAAAATATCGATACACAAATATTAACTCTCTCCTCATTACTGCGCGCTTCCCATCTTGATCTCTGCGAATAATACCTCATTAAGCACTGCTCTAATCCAGCTCTCCTGACACCAGGCCAGGGCACACTGCGACTACTATTCCCAAGAACGCTCGCACAAGGAGGCTCGCCGCACGGCCTTCTGGGATTCGTAGTTTCGCTGTCGCCTTCGGGAGTTGTAGTTCCTTTCTCACAATCGGCCTGGCGAGGCGGCGCCGGCGGTCAGAGCAGCCTGGGTGTTCAGGGGCCAAGATGGCGGCGCGCCGGGGACGGAGAGACAGAGTCGTGCCGCCTGCAAGTGCCGGCTCCGGGCCTGATCCCGGCGGTGGAGTCCGTGGCAGCGGCTGGGGAAGTCGGAGTCAAGCTCCCTATGGGACCGTGGGTGCCATGAGCGGAGGGGAGCAGGTGAGAGCCTGGCGGGCGGCCCGCGGCTGGCAGCAGAGCGGCGTGCGCCGGGAGGTGACACGTGGACGCCGCGGGAGAGGGAGGAAGAAGAGAGGAAATCGATGCCGGACGGTGCGGGAGTCGGGGTGGCGGAGCAGACCGGAGCCGCGTGTTCGGGTTGGGTGGCGGAGGCAGGGTGCTTGTGGGGGTTTTCTGAGAACACTTTGGGGCACAGCCGGTGTCGGAAACGGCCTGCAGCTGCGGAAGGCGGTCAGGGCTACGGGGTAGGGGTCGAAGGCTGGGACCTCTTCCTAAGGATGCCGAGGAGGGCTCCACCAGCCCGGCGCCGCAGTTCCCTTTTCGGAGCACGTGGGGTGGGGGAGCGATTTTCCCGGGAGAACTTGTCTGGCTCCCCTCCCCCTCTAGGCGGCCTGGGCACCCACGTGGGTTGGGCTGGGGGGGAGGGCCGCGGGTCCACGTGGCTCCCGTTCGGGCTGTCGGACTTCTAGTGTCCGCGCCTGAGCCGCACTGCCGGGAACTGGGTGTGTCCCAGCGGTCCCGCCATCTGCGACGGGGCTGGGAGCCGCTGGCCTTGGAGGAAGGTTAGGGTTGCTAGAGTCAGCTTTGTCCCTAGACTTGGAATTTCTTCCTTCTGCATGGGTCTGCAGTGCCTTTCGACAGCGGGTGGTGGACTTACCAGATGTTGGAGCCTCTCTTTGCGGATGGTAGAGGGCTGAGGCTGAAGGGCTGTGGAGGAGGGAGCTTGAGGCAGCTTCTGTCTAACCGGGTCGGGGTGGGTTGTGAGTCACTGGCACATCATTTGTGATTTAAGGGGATGGGAAGTGTCAGCATACACTTGGGACAAGCTTAAGTAAGGGAAAGAGAGCCCTGTCCCCTCACTTCTTGCTCTAGGATCTCTCCAGTGAACTGACATTCAGAAACTACAGGGTGGTCTGTATTTAAGGTTTTCTGGAATTTTTGGTGAGGGTGGGAAAAGTTGGAGGTCGTTTGCGAACCATTCAGTACTTCAACATTTATCGGATCAGAGAGAATTCTTTTGGTCAGATTTGTTTTTTTCTTGGTCTTCTCAGTGCTTAAAAAGTTACTGTCCCACTCTTCAGTGGAGGGCTTCTTAAAAGTTTCCACCCTGGGCCGGGGATTTAGCTCAGTGGTTCCACCGCCTGCCTCGAAAGCGCAAGGACCCGAGTTTGATCCCCGGTACCAAAAAAAAAAGTTCCCACCCAAGGTGGCAGTGGCAGTGGGCAGGAATTAGTCTGAATTGTTATCTCTCTTTTGCAATTACACTGAGTCCTTGACAGCATCTTTTTTTTCCCTAGGTAGGAGTGGGGCTGCAGGCTGCCTCGTAATATCAGGTCCAGCAGACCAATCTAGGCCTGAGTCCAAGGGAGAATGACTTCTGGGGCATGAATTTGGAAGCAATTCACCTTTTCTTCATCCTTTCAGCGGTTACATCTTTTGAGGCTAGTGCTGCCATGCTCTAGGGAAGAGGCATGAGGGCTCCAAGATGTAGCTGCAGTACAAATTAGGTGGTTATTTGGGGTTGGGTTGGACAGAGCCTTGTGGAGAGATCCTTTTGCCCCTTAAAAAAGATGGGTATGTGTGAGCTAGTAAAACAACCAGCTAGGTGGGCCAGGGATTTAGCTCAGTGCAAGGTCCAGAGTTTGATCCCAGTACAGAAAAACAAAACAAAATGCATAAAACAATTAGCTAGGAATTGAGATGCCGTTCCTTTTTATTTTATTTTTATTTTTTTTGGTACTGGGGATTGAACTCGGGACCTTGCGCTTGTGAGGCAGGCAGTGGAACCACTGAGCCAAATCCCTGGCCCTATTTTTATTCTTTTGAGATACAGTGACACTATAGTTCAGGCTGGCCTTGAACTCACAGCAGTCCTCCTGCCTCTGGCTCCTAAGTGCTGGGATTATAGGCCTGTGCCACAAGAGTAGGACAAAAGGGAAGTGCAGGATATTTGAGATTGTATTATTGGCAGTTGTAACATGCTTTGTAGAGTTTGGGAAAGGATATTTAATGCTGAGATCCATGTGTGTGATAAACTTTCAGAGGGAATTGTGTGAAGGCCTGGAGAGGGGAGAACACAGCTTATTGTAGGAACTGAGGCCTGTGTGGCAGAGGAGCGAGAGGACAAACTAGAACAGAGGTGTACTGGGGGAGACCTGGATCTCTGTAAACTATAGTGCTGAGTTTAAATCTTACAGTAGGAGCAGTAAGATGCCATTAAAGGGATTTATGGAGGGTCTCAGGAAGTGATCATTCATGCAATTTTTAAAAGCTGGCAGCAGGGTGTGGTGGTGAATGCAAAAATAAATAATCATAGGGCTGGGGATTTAGCTCAATGGTTCTGCCGCCTGTCTTGCAAGCGCAAGGTCCAGAGTTCGATCCCCGGTACCAAAAAAATAATAATAATAATCAAATAAGTAAACATTTTTGGCTGGTTTTGAAACCTGGAGGGACAAGAGTGATGTGGGAAAGCCAGCTGGGAGGTTGTTGAAGTTAGAGGTACTGGTGGTGGCTCACTTTTGGCCCTTGGGTTGATCCCCTGACAACAGTGCTATTGGGGAACTGAGGGGTGGGGGAGGTTGTGAAGGAGAAGTGGCTCTCACTGCAGCTCCAGGACCTGCCTGGTGGAGGTAAAGATGATGTGTAGGGCTGGGCATGGTTTGACATTCTGGCCTGGTGGCTGGGGCTCTGGCAGGGAGCTGGCAGGGCAAGTAGAGCTGCAGCTCCTTGCTCACCTAGGACTGTTTGCTGGGCCAGGTGATACTTGGCTGCTGGTTGTAATTATAGGACTGTGAAGGTCTGGGAGGAGTTAGTGCCTAAAACCTACTGCCTTTCATTTCATCTCTGGCCCTGGGCTCCTGTGTTCTAAACAGCCTTTCCTCTCCCTGGGTCCTGCCCCAGGGCTAGGGATTGAATTTAGGGCCTTGGCACTGAACTACATCACAGCATTTTGGGGGTTAGATCCCTGGCCCTTTTTTATTTTGAGACAGGGTCTCCCTAAGTCTGTATATTACCCAGGCTAACTCAAATTTGAAATCTTCTTGCCTCAGCCTCCGGATGCTGGAACTCGTCAGCTTTTTAAGGAGTGTGTGTGTGGCAAGGGTATAGTCAAACCTGTTGCTTTTTTCTTTTGGAGCAGGTGAATGCTGAGTTCCCCTATGCTGCAGAAATCGGGGTCAGGGAGTTGGCTTCTCTGTTTGGTCCTGTTCTTAGGCCTTTGCACCATGTTTCCAATGGTGGAGCCAGCCTGGCTCTGGCTCCTGAGTCTCAGTCCAGCCACTTCTGGCCGTGCCCACGCCCATACTCTTGACAGGTTTGTGCAGGCCACTCCTTGCCTCCTGACAGGGCTAAAAATGTGGCTAGCTCTTGGAGGAGTGTGGGGTGGGGCCTCCATCTCCAGGATCAAGCTTTCTCTTGTCAGTCACCTAGTAGGGTTGGGGAAGATACCTTTCCTTTGGAACTACATGAGAGGTTGGGTGACAGTACTCTTAGGGTGAGGGGTGTAGCTCTGCAGCAGAGCACATTCTTAGTGTGTGTGAGACCCTTGGTTCAATCCCAGGTACTCCCTCAAAAAAGCAAAGTGGAATAACAACTTTGTATGATACTGCCTGGCACCATGGGTGAGTGGAAGGTGCTTTTAACTTTAATAAGGCATTTAAACTTTTCTGGGACACAAGAGGAATATCGACTAATAGAATCAGAGTTCTTTGCCCCAGATGAACTTGGAATCCAGTTTTCATAACAATGTGGGGAGTGTCATGGGGTTGGGGAGATAGGATGTGATTGTCAGGAAAGGGAATACATTGGTCTAAGGAGAGATCAGCATAGGTTGGGAAGCCTGACCTGCTATCTTTTTTTTTTTTTTTGGTACTGGGGATCGAACTCAGGTCCTTTCACTTTCAAGACAGGCGGCATAACCACTGAGCTAAATCCCCAGCCCCTGAGCTGCTATCTTGAAGACTGCAGGGTTCGAGCTCAGCGGGGAACAGAGGCCTCGGGTTGGAGGTGGGTCAGGCTGCTGTAGCTGAACCATCTCCTGGCTGACCTCTTGCTTTGGTGCCCCTCAGACTAGCACCCTCTCTATGGCTGCGCCGGTCCTCTGAACAATCCCGGTCTTCTGGATGTTTCCTCTGCAGTTTAATAATCTGTGGCTCCAACTGTCTATAGATGGAGTTCAAACTGTCTGCTGCCCGAATACCCTGCCCCTGCCTCTGTGGCTGGGGCTTTTGCTCCCAGCTTGTGCTTCTGCCCACCTGGTGTAATGGTTTGGTGATGTGGGGCTGGAGACCTGGTTTGTGGAGCATGTCATCCATCAGCCCCCAGAGGGACTGTGCACTTGACCTTCCCCCTTCTTCCCCAGGCGCTACTGCATGAAGAGGGGGATGACTCTGGCTTTGTCAGTCTGTCTCGGCTGGGCCCATCTCTGAGAGACAAAGACCTGGGAATGGAGGAGCTGATACTGCAGGATGAGACACTGCTGGGGACCATGCAGAGCTACATGGACGCCTCTCTCATCTCACTCATTGAGGACTTTGGGAGCCTTGGAGAGGTGAGCTGGAGCTCAGGCTGGAGCTGGAGTTGTGCATGGGAGGTTCCACCTCAAATCTTAGGAGTGTTTTAGGATGGCTCTGCTCTTCCACATGCTTAGCTCCCAGATGCCTGACCTGAGTCCCTGAATGTGTTTTTTGTCTCTAGATGGGAGTTAGGTTGCAGGCTGCCAGGTTCTATTCCATGTGAGGATGCCCTGGCTAATTTGGACCATAATCCAAGGCCCCTATGTGAGCCCTTGACCTGAATGTCTAGAGCATTCTGATCTGTTTTGGTGCATGTGTGTTTGTGTGAACCCAAGGCCTCGCTGAGTTCTGCATTTCTTTAAAAGTTTTTTTAGCTGGGCATGGTGGCTGAGGTAGGAGGATTGCCACAAGTTTTAGGCCACCCTGAGCTACATAGTGAGTTCAAGGCCAGCCTAAACTACATAGTGAGACCCAGTCTCAAAAAACAACAAAAAAGAATTTTTGGTTTTTGAGACAGGGACTTGCTAAATCACTAGGCTGGGCTCCAATTTGGCCCTCCTGCCTCATCATCCTAGAGAGCCAGGATTATAGGGGTGTGACACCACACCCAGCCTGTGCTTTTTTCTTTTTGAGACAGTCTTGCAGTGTAGTCCAGGCTGGCCTTGAACTTGCATTTCTCTTGCCTCAGCCTTCTGATTGTTGGGACTACAGGTATGCATCACTACACTTGGCACTGATCTGTTTTTAAGCCCTATTCTGATCTAGCCAAGAGTTGTTTGCTGAGCATCCTCTTGCCTGAAGGTGGGTGACTGTATGAAGCCCAAGTTCAAGACTCGAGTCTGACAGGACTCTTTTTTTGGATGGTAAATGATATCAGAACCTATGCCACTTGATAACTCAGATCCCCCTTGTTGGCAAACTGAGCTGAGCTGAACATGGGAGATGGAGTCTTTGTCATCTGGCCCTTTTCAGTGGCCCAGCAGCTATAGAGATGTTGGTGGGACCTTTCCATTGTCTTTCTGGAGCAGAGCAGGTTATCTCTGGAGGACCAGAATGAAGTATCGCTGCTCACAGCTCTGACGGAGATCTTGGACAATGCAGATTCTGAGAACCTGTCTCCATTTGACAGCATTCCTGACTCAGAGCTACTTGTGTCTCCTCGAGAGGGCTCCTCTGTGAGTGTGGGACCAGGGAGAGGGGATGTGTGGCTGGTATAAAGTTTGCAACCATAGCTACTGGCCATTCACTTAGCTTTAAAGCACAAACTTACCTTAGGTCTTTCTCTCCCTCTTAGCTGCACAAGCTGCTCACTCTTTCTCGAACACCCCCAGAACGTGACTTCATTACCCCAGTTGACCCACTGGGGCCCAGCACAGGCAGTAATAGAGTGAGTGGGGTAAGCCTGCCCTGTGTGGAACTTGCAGATGGTGGGAAGCCTATAGGGACATGTCTGGAAAGTACTTTGCTGAGAGAACCTTTTCTTCTTTCTTGCAGGTTGAGATGTCACTTGCAGATCCCCCTTGGGATTTCTCCCCACCTTCCTTCCTGGAGACATCTTCTTCCAGGGTCCCTGGCTGGAGGTCCTCAAGGTCGAGACTGCGCTGGGGCCAGTCCCCGCCTTCCCAGCAGCGGAGTGATGGTGAAGAAGAGGAAGAGGTGGCCAGCTTTAGTGGCCAGATGCTTGCTGGGGAGCTTGACAGTTCCATGAGCACCATCCCAGATTTCCCCATGCACCTGGCCTGCCCAGAGGAGGAAGACAGAGCAACAGCAGCAGAGGTGGCCATGCCATCAGCTGGTGACGAGAGCATCTCTTCTTTGAGTGAGCTGGTACGGGCCATGCATCCCTACTGCCTGCCCAATCTCACCCACCTGGCATCACTTGAGGATGAGCTTCGGGAAAAGCAAGAAGAATTGACACTGCCTGAGGGTTGTGTGGTGCTGGAGATCGTGGGCCAGGCAGCCACAGCTGCTGATGGCTTGCAGATCCCAGTTGTGGTAAGGCAGATCCCCACTGGACCTGAGTCTGTGCTCCTGGATGACCCACTGCAGCTGTTTCTGCCCACGCTGGAGTCAGAGACAGAGGCTGCCGTGCCCAAGGTGGTTCCTTGCCCTCAGAAAGAGGAGTTGTTGCTGGATTCAGCTTGCTTATTGGAGCCCAGAGAGGCCACAGAGCCATTGGGACCCAGTGGGCCTCAGAACCCACCTCCCAGTGCAGTGCTGGGTTCCCAGAAAGCTCGGAGAGGCAGGAGGAAGAAAAGCAAGGAGCAGACAGCAGCCAGTGTGGAGGGCTATGCCAGGAGGCTGAGATCATCCTCTCGTGGGCAACCTACTGTGGCCACAGGAGTGGCCTCTCAGACTGGCAACTTACAGAAGCAGCCTCAGGAAGAACTTCAGAGAGTGGCTGGGCCTCCCCGGGGAAGGGGGAAGCCTCGGGCTTGGGCTCAGGCATGGGCAGCTGCCTTGGAGAAGCCTAGCTCTGGGGACGTGGACAAAAGTGCTGGACAAGGTAGCCTTGCTAAAGAAGATCCTCTAGACCTCTACTCTAAGCTGGTTGACACAATCCAGGCCAACCCTGTTCTGACCCATCTCCCTTTGGTTAACTCTGCTCAAGCTGCCCCCATGCCAGTTGACTCTATTGAAGCCAGGCTCACTGCTGTGGACCCTGCTCTAGCTGACCCTGTACCTGCTGACCCAGCTTCAGCCAGCTCAGAGCTGGTTGAGCCTCTCCCGGCTGACCCAGTACTGACTGACCCAGTCCTTGCTGACTCGGCAGCAGCTGATCCCACAGTGGTTGCTCCCATCTCAGACTTGTCACCAGTTGAAACTGTCCTAGCTGACCCAGTGCCAGTTGATTCTGTTCCTAATGATACGGCTCCAGCCGACCCTGTGCTAGTTAAGTCCCGACCAACCGACCCCAGACGTGGTGCAGTGTCATCAGCCCAAGGGAATCCAGCTTCTCAGCTTCCCTGGGACTCAGAGTCCTCAGACCCCTTAAAGGCTGTCATCCCTGAAGGCAAGGAGGTTGTAGGTCCTCTGAAGGTGGAAAGTGGTACCAGTGCTCCCACCCAGGAAACCAAACCTCGGCCTCTCAGCCTATCTGAGTACCGGCAGCGGAGGCAGCAACGGCAGGCAGAGGCAGAAGAGAGGAGTTCCCAGCCCCCAGCGGGGAAGTGGCCTAGCCTCCCAGAGACCCCCACAGGGCTGGCAGACATCCCTTGTCTTGTCCCACCAGCGCCCGCCAAGAAGACAGCCTTGCAGAGGAGCCCGGAAGCTCCTCCTGAGGCTTGCTTTGTGCCCGTGGGACCCAGTCCTGCTTCTCCGAGTCCTGAACCTGCAACCAAACCTGTGGTTTCAACTCCCCCCGAAAAAGTGCCACCCGAAGAGGTGCCACTGCCAGCGAGACCTTCCCTTCCTATTGTGCAGTCCATGTCTCCTGCCAGGCCCATTCCTTCCACAATGCCCACTCCTTCCACAATGCCCACTCCTTTGCCTTTTCCCCCAAGTGGCCTGGGGATCCCCCCTACGCTGCCCCTTCCTGCAAGTGGGCAAGTGGCCCCCAGTCCACCCCCACCTCCCTTGCAGCCCTCCGGTCTTCCAGTGTCCATGGCGCCAGTGCCCCCTGATCCCTATGCTCACTATGCCCATGTGCCCCCCTGGCCTTGTTATCCCCCTGTGTCTCCTGGCTACCCTTGCCTGCCGCCCCCACCAGTGGTGCCGCTAGTGTCCAGTACTCCTAGCACCTACGCTATGGCCCCCACTTGTAATGTGCCTTGGGTCCCCCCTCCTGCCCCAGTCTCACCTTACAGCTCCAGCTGTACCTATGGGCCCATGGGTTGGGGCCCAAGGCCACAACACCCTCCATTCTGGCCGGCTGTTCCCCCACCTCCTTTGCTTCCAGCCTCTGTTGGGAGAAATGTTCCCCCACCCATGGTGGAGCCCAATGCCATTCCAGCTGGCGCCCCTGAAAATGTACTTCCTGTGCCTATGGCTCCTTCCCTCAGTCTTGGGGCAGCTGGCCATGAAGCTCCACAAGTAGAGGCCACCAAGGTCGAAGTCAAGTCAGTGCCTGCATCTCCCCATGTGAAACACAAGGTGTCCTCCCTGGTGCAAACTCCCCGGACCAAGGCCCCGCCAAGTCTGTCTGCTGAGGGTGTGGCTGTGGAGGAATCTGCATCAGAGGGCCTAAAGCCTGAGGTGCAGGAGAGCAAGCTCAAGGAGAAGCCCCTCTGTCCTGCTGTCAGGGCTGTTTCCATACCCAGGCAAAGCACTGTCCCCAAGCTGCCTGCTGTCCACCCAGCCCGCCTAAGGAAGCTGTCCTTTCTGCCCACCCCACGTACCCAGGGTCCTGAGGATGTGGTGCAGGCTTTAATCAGTGAGACTGGTGAGTGCACAGTGCAGTTGGTGCGAGAGGGATGGGGCGGCTGGGGCTTCCCCCAGAGCAGGGTAAGTGAGCCACCTTGGTGAGGCTGCCTTCTGCATTTCTTTGGCGGGTGTCCAGAAGTGGAACTCAGCTTGTTTCAGTCCTTCTTGCTTTGTGCTGACTAGGTTCGCTCCATATGGTGGGCAGAGATGTAAAGGGAGAGGCAGGGTGTACTCACTGTGCTCGGCTGATGGGGGCTGGCTTTCAATCCTGTGTTGTGTTCCTCCGTAGGAATCGAGGCATCAGACTTATCCAGTCTGCTGGAGCAGTTTGAGAAATCAGAAGGTGAGAAAAGCTGGGTGGTTTTGTTCCAACCCTTTTTTGTTGATACTTCCTGTAGACTCAGCCCTGTATTGGTTCAGCTGGAGTGCAGGGCAGTCTCAGCCCCTAGAGCAGCCCCCAGTTGGACTGGGCAGACAAGATTTCCAGGGGTAGATAGGGAGATCTGGGTAGGTTGGGATTGTTTCGGGATATTTTCCTAGAGGGAAGTAGCTCTCAAGCTGACCCTTATAAGGTAGGATTTCCAAGATAATATATGTGGTAATAGAGGAGCAAGGGGGTAGAGGAAGGACCTTAGATGATGTATTTGGAAGGCACTGAAGAGCTTGACTTTCTAAAGACAGGGCAAGGCTCTACGTGCCATGGGGCTCCTGTGACTTCTGTCAAGGAGCTCTTGGTCTAACTGGGGAGATGGCCATGCGCTGGTACCAAGTATCTATCGGGCAAGCCAAACACAAGTGTGGGCTGGGCAGGGTGGTGCACACCCGATAATGTCAGCTACTCAAGAGGCTGAGGCAAGAGCATGGCAGGTTTGAGGCCACCCCTAGACAGCTTAGACTGCTTCAATATTTAAAAAAAAAGCTGAGGATGTCGCCTCGCCCGGTGATAAGAGTGCTTACCTAGCCCAGGATCCTGGGTTCACACCTCTAGTACTGAAAGACAGATGTGGGACCAGACTACGCTATGGCTGGGCACAGTCATGCACACCTGTAATCCCAACTGTCTGGGAGGTGGACGCATCAAGTCGAGGCCAGCCTGGCAATAGACCCTGTCTCCAAAAAACCCCCAAAACAATAATGTGTATTCAGCATGTACAGTGCCCTGGGTTCAATTCCAGCTTCCTGCCACCACCCCAAAGTAACCTAGGAAGTTAGGAAGATTACATAGAAACTTGAATACTAATAAGCTTCTATAGTTGGACTCTCAGAGAGTGGGTGATTCTGAACAGAGCAGAGACGAGATTAAATAGTACCTGGGCACCCACTAATGGAGATGGCCTCTCTGGGCGAGCCCAGCTGGGAACATGTGGACAAAGCAGACTTCCCCCATTAGAGTCTGAGCCTTCCTGTGCCACCTCAGTCTGGAATATCTGCTTGGGCTTTCAACTGGTATGGTTTCTTTGCAGCCAAAAAGGAATGTCCTCCCCTGGCTCCCGCTGACAGCTCAGCTGTGGGAAACTCCGGGTAAGCATGGGGACATGTGAATGAGTTACCCTGCGGCTATTGGTCGGCAGCCAGCTGGTGTGCCAGGACTGTCTGCTGGATGCCTCCACTGCAGGGACATGCAGTCAGCTCCAGAGTCTTCCCAGTTCCCCACGCCCTGCCCTGCCTGCCACCACTGGGCACTGCCCTTGTTTGATGGTGACGTGGGAGAGTATGAACTGCCCTCCTGCTGATTGTAGTCAGGAGTTCCAGGTGCCTAGAGATTCTTTTTATCTTGGCAAGTTCTGCTTTTGGGGATTTCTTTCCTTTACTTAACAGATGTTAAGCTTGCTCAGTGCTGGTGATGGGGTAATTTAAAGTGGGGGGAGATACTGATGGTGAGGGCTTCCCTGACACCTTGGAGGACACACGTACCCTGGGCCTCCTTGCTCCCCAATCCAGCAATGAGAGGACTTTTTTCATTTTTCATGTTCATGATCCACCATCCTGTTTTACCAACCATGTTTCTCTTTGCATTGACTTCAGGTTGGTTGAGGTGGTAGGCAAGGCTCTTGATTTGAAGGAGGTGGGGGTACTCAAGGTCGTAGCCAGCCTGTCTCCTGGAATTGGGCAGAGCTGAGATGAGACCCAGCCTACAGTTCAGTCACTGTACCCTTTTGGGCTGGAGGAGGATGATGGGAGCAGTTTGTACCTTCCCATTCTTCTCTGCACACACGCTTCTCCGGTCACTTTGTGAGGAAAGCAGATGTACATGACACTGAGGAGGCAATGAACCAGGCTTTCCCTTTTCCCCCCCTGCCAGCAGCGTTGACACTCCCCAGGAGAAGAGACCCCTAGACCGGTTACAAGCCCCAGAGCTGGCCAACGTGGCAGGTGGGTTCAGGTTGGGGAACTCTGCCTATGATTAGTTTGTGTAGCAAATGTGCAGCACCTGCTCTCCATCAGGTGCGTGTAGGCATTGAAAATACAGAGATCTGATCTCCATTCTGAGGTGCTCGTAGTTTAGGGGCAGATGTGTAATCAAAGAAGCATGCTGAGAACTGGAAGTGGTGTGTTACAGAAGTTTGTATTTTAGTAAGACCCAAAGGGGCCAGTCAGGGAAGGGGGATATAGAAGGTGAGACTTGAGAGAACCACTGAAACCATTCAGATGGTAGATTCAGGGGACAGGGTATCTTCATCAAAAGGGGCAGCTTGAGTGAACGCAGAACCAGAACCAGCCTGTGTTTTGGGGGGTTGTTAAGTGATGTGGTTTCACTGGAGCAGAGTGGCTGATCAGGGCGGTGGGCAGAACAAAAGCAAGACATAAAGCTGGAGAGGTAAACAGATCTGATTATGGGAACGCAAAGTGCTCTTTATAAGCTGTTTGGACTTCTTCCTGTAAGCGGAAGCAATGTAGAAGATAGGTGGCAAGTATGAAGCTGGAAGCAGGGAGACTTGCATGAGTGCAGGCAAGGTGCAGCCGGAAGTTGGGCGGAGCTGGGTGGAGAGGTGGGTCTAAGGACAGGTGGGTAGGCTGGACCCACTCACCAGCTGGGTTTTGGTAATTGTGAAGATGAGGGGGTTTAGGAGGATCCTGGCTGTCTGGGTTCCTGTCTGGTTCCCAAGGTGGAGGACGTGGAAGAACAGTTGAAACAGTGGGAGACTCTGGGCTGTTGACTCTGCTTGGTGTACTTGGTGAGAAGTGGGGTCTGGAGCCTAGATACAGTGTTTGGAAGTTCAGAATCAGATCTCATCCTGCTATCTCCATCCTCCCTCCCCTCACAGGCCTCACCCCTCCAGCCACCCCTCCCCACCAGTTATGGAAGCCCCTGGCTGCTGTTTCACTGCTGGCCAAAGCCAAATCTCCTAAGTCTACTGCCCAGGAGGGAACCCTGAAGCCTGAAGGAGTTACAGAGGCCAAACATCCAGCTGCAGCCTACCTCCAAGAAGGGGTCTGTGGTCCTAGTCCAGTCCATGTGGGCTCTGGGGACCATGACTATTGTGTTCGGAGCAGGACACCCCCCAAAAAGATGCCTGGCCTAGTCATTCCAGAGGTGGGCTCCCGATGGAACGTCAAACGCCATCAGGATATCACCATCAAACCCATCTCGTCCCTGAGCCCAGCCGATCCCCTACTCCCATGCCCAGCTACCTCCCAGGGGCCCCTTGATCACAGGACTAGCAGTGAGCAGGCACTAGCCCCAGCACCTTGCCTTGCCCCATCTGCCTTGCTGTCTCCTGAGACCTCGCCATGCCGGAATGACACAAACACTAGGACTCCCCCTGAACCCCCAGCCAATCAGCGATCCATGCGCTATTACCGCAAAGCCTGCAGGTCAGCCAGCCCCCCAAGCAGGGGCTGGCAGGGCCATCGTGGCCACAGCAGCCGGTCTGTCAGCTCTGGGTCCAACCGGACCAGTGAAGCATCTTCTTCCTCATCCTCATCGTCGTCTTCCTCATCCCGGTCCCGGTCCAGGTCCCGGTCCCTCTCCCCCCCCCACAAGAGGTGGCGAAGGTGAGCTCTTGATGGCTTGTTAGGGCCTGCATTTAGGGAGTTCATACACTCTCTTCTGTGCTTTACTTTGAAAGCTTTCACACATTGACTTGGGTACTTTGAGGCAGTAAGGCCTCTGTTTCTCTCTTTGGCTTTCATCTTCTGTCCTCTGGACTGTTGAGGGGAGGCAAGCTGTGAGAATATAGCTTCTATTCCTTGTTGGAGTTTAGAGTATTCCTGAGGTCTCCCGCCTCCTTGAGACATGCCTTGAGACTGCAGAGTTTGGTCTTGACTGTGTGACTCCTTTACATACTCTATTAGTCGTCTAGGTATTTTCATGGCAATTTGTGGGATAGTGGGGTAATTGCCAAGGGGTAACTATTCTTTTTTTTTTGGTACTGGGGATTGAACTTGGGTCCTTGCACTTGCGCAGCAGGCGCTGAAACCACTGAGCTAAATCCCTGGCCCTATTAATCATCTATTGAGTAAAGCATATGAGGCAGTTGCATGGGGTGGCCTCATCTACCTCCTAGCAGTATTTTTTTTCTTAAAGATAGACCCAAGCTTTTCTACTTACTCAATGAAGAATTCTTGGGTTTTAGCAGTGATGTGTATCTCCAGAAATATCCCCTTTTTTAAAAAAATACCCCTTTCCATAGGTCTAACACAGTCACCTCCCCTCATGTCTTGGTTGCGGTGTTTCTCTGTGACAGTTGAGTTGGGAAGCACTAGTAAAGCAGACAGCAATTCTGGCCCTTACACCACAGATACAGCTGGTCATGGGAACTAGGGTCCTGCATTTTATCTCCCTGTTGATTTTCCTTCCTCTTTTGGATTTGCTAAATGTTTTTCAGTTTTCAATGGCATAATTAAAAATAAATATCATGTCTGACCAAACTTGGCGAGAACATCCCGATCTATCTAAAGTTCCATGAAGGGTGTCAGTTTGTTCATCTGTGAGGAAAAGTCCTTCTAGACCTCTTCTGCTCTGCTTTCCTTGGTTCTGAGCTTCCTGGCAGGGAGGCAGGGCTGGGCTAGGTGATGTGAGTAGTGTGCACCTGCACCACTCCCAGCCTTCCTGCATGCCCTTGAATCCTCTAGGTCCAGCTGTAGTTCCTCTGGGCGTTCCCGAAGATGCTCCTCTTCTTCATCGTCCTCGTCCTCATCTTCCTCATCCTCATCATCCAGTTCCCGAAGCCGTTCTCGCTCGCCATCCCCCCGCCGGAGAAGTGACAGGAGGCGGCGGTGAGCATGTGTTTGGGGAAGCAGTGCTTCCGGGATAGAGAAGGGAGAGTTCTGAGCCTTGAATTGTTCTGTCTGGAGGCTGATGACACTTTCTTGCCAGGTACAGCTCATATCGCGCACACGACCATTACCAAAGGCAGAGAGTGCTGCAAAAGGAGCGTGCAATAGTGAGTGCGGTCGCGCGGGGTGGGGTGGCCCTGAGCCGGGAGCTCAGAGTCCGCTGCCGCTGTGGCTCTAGCTCATAGCTTTACTTTTCTTGATATCCAATGCAGGAAGAGAGAAGGGTGGTCTTTATTGGGAAGATACCTGGCCGTATGACTCGGTCAGAGCTGAAACAGAGGTTCTCTGTTTTTGGAGAGATTGAGGAATGCACCATCCATTTCCGTGTCCAAGGGTAAGCTTGGTCCAAGTCAGGAACTCCTTCCAGTCCCATTCATCTAGCATCATGTTTCTTTGTCTTTCCTCTTTGCTGTGCTGTGCTGGGCGGTGTGGGAAATGAGAAGAACCACATCTGTATCCTGGGGTGCTGTGTCTTCATGGCACGTACCTAAATGGCTCACTTCCCACCAGTGACAACTATGGCTTCGTCACTTACCGCTGTGCCGAGGAGGCATTTGCAGCCATTGAAAGTGGCCACAAGCTGCGGCAGGCAGATGAGCAGCCGTTTGATCTCTGCTTTGGGGGCCGCAGGCAGTTCTGCAAGAGGAGCTATTCTGATCTTGGTGAGTAGAGGGAGGTCCTGAGGCTTTGCCATACCTCATTCCCTTCAAGAAGAGTTCTTAGGCCTGCCGCAGTGCTGCGCGCCTGTGATCCCAGCACTCAGGAGGTTAAGGTGGAGGATCGCCATGAGGTCAAGGCCAGCCTGGGTTACATACTGAGTTCAGTACAGTACAGCCTGGACTACACAGCTGTCTCAAAAAACCAAAGGGTGGGGGAGGGGGAAGGATTCCTAATCCTTTGAGAGTGGGACCAGGCAGACCTAATCTGACATACAAAAGGAATCTAAGGGTGGGATGAGGGGAAGACGAGGCTCTCCCACATATCTTTCACTTAAAATCAGGGCAATTTTAGCTTCAGCCATTGTTTGGAGGGAGATAGATTCCTGGCCATTTGAGAGCCCAGTGATTGGGACGTGTGGTCAGAGATCTTAAGAGATCTTTTTTTTGTCTTTCTCTACCTTTGTAGACTCCAACCGGGAAGACTTTGACCCTGCTCCTGTAAAGAGCAAATTTGATTCTCTTGACTTTGACACATTGTTGAAACAGGCCCAGAAGAACCTGCGGAGGTAACCCTGGGCTCTTTCCCCCTCCCTTTTTCTTTGGAGGTGTCCAGCCTCCTCCATCCCCTTCCCCCACTCTTGGGGAGAGAGCTGCTAGTGAGATGACTGTTTTATAAAGAAATGGAAAAAAGTGAAATAAAAATATGTTAAATCACATTTTTAAAAGGGGTATTTTTTTTTTATAACAGGTTGAAACAAGTTCACTTGCATTCCTATATAAAATGGTTGGGACTGAAGAATTCCTTCAGTGTTTTGGAACATCAGTCACTTTGCAGACTGATTAAACATGAACTAGAGTGAATTCCCAAGTGTCACTGTGGATGTGGGTATGTCCCTGTGTTTGGGATTGTATTAAACCTAGGGCCTTTGCACTGAGCTAGATCTAAATTGACCAGGCGTGAGTTTGAACTTGAGATCTTTCTGCCTCAGCTTCCTAGAGTGGGATTTCAGGCACGGAGCCACCAAGCCCGGTGGCAGTTGTACTTGTCTCTGTGGTGCTAGTGTCAGGTGTAGTCACTTTTCCTCTGCGAACACAATCAGGTGTACTTACCTCATTGATCATTGAGTTCCTAGGGCCTCTCTCTGGTCAGGTGCAAAATCCACCATAAGGAAAGGGAGTCTGTAGACAGGGAAAGAATAGAATAGGGGCCTCATTAGGTTTTTGGCTAATTCTTTTTTTTTTTTTTTGGTACCAGAGATCGAACTCAGGACCTTGCGCTTGCCAGGCAGGTGCCACCACTGAGCTAAATCCCCAGCCCTTTTGGCTGATGCTGAGTAGGAGGAGTTAAAACTTTTAGGGGAACTCCCTTGGAAACAGTGATAAGGACAGAGAGCGAGAGAGAGAGATTCTAAAAAGACACTAGATAGCACAAATGGCATTGGGACTTGCACTAAAGGACCAGAGGGAAAGCTGCCTGGGAGAACACAGAGAACCCAGGTGCACAAAGCCAAGGCAGCCCTTCTTCCTCACCTGCAATAAAATGTAAAGAAGCCACGCAGGGCAGGGGCTACTCTACCTTAAAAAAAAACCCTCTTCAGTGAATAAAAATATATACTCACACCTATGCACTTACACATTTATAGCTATATATTTTTTTACTGTAGGGTCCCTATATTACTACAAATAGACACACATCCCCTTACTATAAGCTGACCTTACAAAGCTTCTCCTTAACCAACCAGCAGCTCATCCCGGAAATAAGGCCCTGACAAGGACAAACAGGCAGAAAAAGGTCAAAGGCCCACCAAAAGAAATGTGCATGTGGATAAGGCTGCCTGGTTTAATCCAAGGACAGCCCAGGGAGCCAATCAAATTGTGACAAGTTCCTAGGGAGGAAGAATCCCTCAAAAGATCATAAAAGAAGCCAGGGACTAATGGGTTTTCCATCTTTCTGGAGCCCCCTCAAGGGGACCTGTCTTCTGTTTTTCCCTCCTTACAAATAAAGTGTCTTTCTTTTTTTTTTTTGGTACTGGGGATCAAACTCGGGTCCTATGGGCTTGTGCAGCAGGCGGCGAAACCACTGAGCTAAATCCCCGGCCCTAAGGTGTCTTTCTTAAACTCTGGTTCTGAGTCTACAAGCCTGGTTAGCTGCTCATCCCGGCGGTGCTTGTCCCACATGCGACACCACCAGATTTGAAATTTGCCTCCTCAGGTGTGTTATCTGTGGAGTAAGTTATCTAGGGGCTTTGCTTCTCCTACTTGAAAGGGGATTTGAATCATTTGGAGATGTTTTTAGAAGGCAGGTTCTGAATTCTGGGGTGGGAGTCTAAGCTTCTGCATTTCAAATTCGGGGCAATAATGATAGTCCCGGGAGGGTTTGTTTGGTTTTTGTGGTATGGTGATCAGGAACTCGTGCTTGTGAGGGAAGTGTCGGCACCACTGAGCTAAATCCCTGGCCCAGGAAGGGATTTTGACAGCAAGGATTAGAAGGAACACTTGTAAATAAGGTTTTCTGAGGGGCCTTATATGCACCTTCCCCATTTCAGTTGAGATCACCATCTTAGTTTGAGCACAATACTGGGCACACAGCGGGTGCCTGTATGTTAGAATGCATGCAGAAACAGATGTAAGAGTTCTCTAGGTCAGGGAAATGACTGTTTTGAGAAAGGCAAAGGAGAATGGTGTCTAGAAGTGGACCCTTGCCCGTCCTGTGGCGCATTAATGGGAAGTAGTCAAGGAGTAGGGTTAAAGGGGTGGGACCTGCATAGTGGGGAGTTACGACCAGGGAGGAAAAAGAACAATTCTCAGGACTATGGACTGAAGGACTCACTGCTGTGTGCTTCATATTTGGTTGCTCACTCTTCCTTTGTGGAGCTGAACTAAGGCTGCGTAAGCAAGGAGGAGTAAGGGCTGCCTGGAATGGGCGGTTTGGGGAATCAACGTGAAGGATCCTCTATCGCCGGATAGGAAAAGATGGACTCTGGGAGACTCTCCCCGGGTGGTGGAGGGAGGGAACGGAATCCACCCGCACCGTGAGTAGACAGTTGGGCGACATCGGGACCGAATCTGGAGAGACAAAGGTGGCTATGACCTGCTGGTCCATTCATTCATTATGCTGAGCTCCAAGTCGCAGCTGGGGCGCCGGGCAGTGCTCAAGGAAAGTGCTTCCAGCAGAAAAGCGCGCAGAGAATCTCGAGTTTTCCCGCCTTGGCTCGGAGCGTGACCCCTTACGTCAGAACTCCGCCTCCACAAAGGAGGCCGGTGGGCTCCGCCCTTGCAAGATGGCGACGCGCCTGGGACCAAAAGGAACTGGGATTTCGACGCGGCCCCGCCTGCGCCGTAGCCCCACCCCTTCCGCTACCCGCCGGCGCGGCGCAGTGACGTCAGGCCCCGCCCCCGGCCGAGTCCCTGAGTTCGCAGTCGCCCTTCTGCGACGGTAGTGACGCGTATTGCCGGAGGATGGCGGACGCTGGCTTGCGCCGCGTGGTTCCCAGCGACTTGTACCCCCTCGTGCTCGGCTTTCTGCGCGATAACCAACTCTCGGATGTGGCCAATAAGTTCGCCAAGGCGACGGGCGCTGTGAGTCCTGGGCCTGGTGCGCGGGCCGGGGTGGGATGACCTCCAGGCTCCAGGCCTCGATGAGCCTGGTTTTCGGGGTGGCGAGGTCTGTGGGTTCCGCCAGTCCAGAGTTGGCGAGACTTTTGTGCTCCCTGTCGGGGTGACTGGAAGAAGCGTGGGACTCGGAGCCTCGTTTCCCACGAGGTCTGACCAAGTAGCCCCAAGTCTTTTTCCTGAGGACCCTGTGCAGCGGCGGCGGCCTGGGACCCGCGTGGCCCGGGTCACGTGGCTGGCAGAGTGCGACGAGCTGCGAGCTCCTGGTCTCACCAAGGGCAGTCGCCAGGCCGATACCTTTTGGGGTTCCTGTTGACCCAGGCAAAGCTTGGTCTGACCTTGCGGTCGAACGCATTTACTTGGGAGTGCAGGGTGACTGAAATTACTTTAGACTTGAAGGCCAGGATTTTTTTTTTTTACTACAAAGTCTTACCAAGCTAGCAAAGCAATGAGCTTGGACCTTTGACTAGTGGAATCAAGCCAACCTAGGCTTGGGACCGGGCTCTGCCACATATTAGATGTATGACTCTGTCACCTTGCTTTCTCTTAGTCTGTTTCTTCTCTACAAGAATGTCATCCGTTTTATAGGATTTTTGTTAGTTTCCATAAGATAAAGTATAAACGTAGCAGTTCCGGTGCTGGCACACAGAAAGTGAGATGAGTCATAGCTTTTACCAGTTAGGGCAGTTTGGAGTGCTCCAAACACCTGTGAGGGCAAGATGCTCAAGATTGTGAAGGGTGGGTAGGGAATCTAGATTTCCTTTTTGGGGGGAGGTTTGAGACAGGGTCTGGGCTCTGTAGTTCAGGCTGGCCTCGAACTTGCAGGGATCTTTCTGCCTCAGCCTCCTAAGTGCCAGGATTACAGGTATGTGCCACCAGGCTTGGTGACTTCCATTAATTTGGTATGATAATCTGCATTAGATCAAACACTACCTTGTGTCAGTGTTTGTGCCTAACATTAAATTCTTAGGATAAAAGAGGTGAACTTTTAAGAAATCTTTAATAACTACAGATTGGCAGGCAGGGGGATAGATGATGCCATAAACTATAGGATAGGCTGTTTTGGTACCAAAAGTCAGGAGATCCATAAGTAAAATATTTTTTCTTACTTTATTCATTTATTCAGGTAGGCAAAGTCTTATGAAGGTGTAACATCCCTTCCAACTTTAGTAGGTACATAATGAAGGAAAAGCACAAAATCTGGCCTCTTCTAGAGTAGTCAGGATAACATTTCCTTACATCTCCCTCCTACAGACGCGACAGGATGCCAACGCCTCCTCCCTCCTGGACATCTATAGCTTCTGGCTCAAGTAAGCCTTCAGTGTACCACTTGGGCTGCTTTCTCTCCCAGGTGGGCCGGGCTATGTTCCTTGGTTGAGAAGGTCCTAAGCCCCCAGAAGTTAGCCCATTCTACCCCAGCAGGTCCACCAAAGCCCCCAAGCGGAAGTTACAGGCAAATGGACCGGTGACTAAGAAGGCTAAGAAGAGCAGCTCATCCAGTGACAGCAGTGAGGACAGCAGTGAGGAGGAAGAAGAGGCGCGAGGACCTCCAGCTAAGAAGTCTGGTAAGGCAGAACTGGCGGTTTGGGCTCAGTGGCCCCGGGAAGAGAATTTGCTGCCCACCTAAACCACAGGCTGATTCTTCCTGGGCCTGTGTTTTTGTTCAGCTCTATCTGTACCTGCTGAGCGGGCCAGTCCACCTCAGCATCCTGGAAAGACTGTGGCCAAAACTTCGGAGAGCAGCAGCAGTGAAGAATCCAGTGATGATGAGGAAGAGGACAAAAAGAAAAACATTGTTCAGGTTTGCAGCTTTGGGAGGAAAGAGGGTTGCTGAAGGGTTTGGAAAGAAAAAACCCTAAAATTGGCCCTTTGCTTGTAAACGAGGGGTGATTATGTAATCCAGAATGGTGTTGCCTGCCTATCACCTCAGATACTCTGGATGCTGAGGCAGGAGATTTCAAGTTCAAGAGAAAGAGGGGGTTTTGTTGTGACTGGTAGCAGGATATGACAGGGACAAGGACCCTTTCAAGTAGCTGGCCTCAGACAACCTCCCAAGTGTGTCTGTTACCATGCCCAACTTTTTCTTTTTCTTTTTCTTTTTTTTCCAGTACTGGAACCCAAGGCCTCATGCATGCTAAGTTAGTGCAGTATTAATAAGCTACATCCTCAGCCCTACCATGCCCACCCAACTTTTGTATTCCCCTTGCTGTATACTGTCCTACTTGGGTTTCTCCACCCATTGTGTTCTCTTTACCCCTAAGAAATAAAAGCCTCAGATGTCCTTCGGGTACCCAGAAGCTCTCCATGATTCTCCACTTTGTGTATTTTCTAGCAGAAGGGAGTCAAACTCCAACCCAAGGCAGCTAGAGCTCCTCCTAAGAAGACCAAGAAGTCCGAGTCTGAGTCTGAGTCTGACTCAAGTTCAGAGGATGAGGCACCAAAGAACCACAAGCCAAAGACAACACCCGTGGCCACAAAAGCTCAGGCGAAAGCTCGGGCCAAACCAGGTACTGTTTCTGTTCCCAAGAGGGTGAGCTGGGGAGGAGGTGTTAAAATTGCTCATTGGGCACTGAGGTGAGGTCGTGTTGGCTGCTGCACTAGGGGTATTGACGATCAATGTCATGTTTTACAAAAAGCTTGAGTAATTTTCCTTACCGTGCAGGTTTGGTTATGATAAATGAAATGTAAGCTTTTTTAAATAGAGGTGGAAGTGAAAGGCTTCAGGGGAGGTGTTTAGGTTATTTTTTATCATGCTGTTCTCTTTTAGATCGTTATATCCCTCCTGATAAATCATAGCGCTCTCCTTCATGGCTGCTCCTCCGTTAAAATATACCTTCTCTCCTTAGGTACACCAGCTCAAACATCACCTAAGGTGGCCAATGGCAAAGCCGCCAGCAGCAGCAGCAGCAGCAGCAGCAGCAGTAGCAGCAGTAGCAGTGAAGATTCCGAGGAGGAGATGGCAGCAGCTGTCCCCAAGAAGGTCTGTCAGGGAAACTGATGGGATGGGTGTCTCAGTTTCCAGTCCACACTGTTTGCATCGGTGTTTTTCTCTGATAACTGATTTTCTCTGCAGACTACACCTAAAAAGCAGGCTGTGGCCAAGGCCTCTGTAAAAGCAGCTGTCATTTCAGCTCAGAAGAGTTCTAGTAGTGAAGAGTCCTCCAGTGAGGAGGAGGGGCGGAAAAAGCCCGTGAAGAAAAAATCAGGTAATTGGGCGTGGAATGAGATGGTGTGGCGCCGGGCCCAGGTGCAGTCAGGACTTGGAGCTCTCAGTGGGGCTGCTGAGCACACATGCTGAGACCCCTGTCCTCTTCCAGAGCCGGGGCCCCGGGAGGCCAGGGCAGCCGTGATGCTGTGTGGCTTAGGCTCAGAAGTGACACACCGTCCCCTTAGCCAGGTTCTGTTCCTCGACCTACATTCGAGGGAAAAAGAATTACGCACCATCTTTAAGAGAGGCAGTATCAGAATTTTTGAGTGTGTTCTTTTGTTTTGTAGTGCAGGGGGTCAGGCTCAGGTCCTTAGGCAAGCACTGTGCTTCAGCCACATCCTAGTGCTTGTGTACACATTTTAAGCCACCAGACTGTCCTGTTTAAACAGGTCCCTACAGTTCTGTGCCCCCACCAAAGAAGCCTCTGGGAGCCCAATCTTCTAAGAAAGCTGTGGAGAAGAAACATCCCAAGGAAAGCAGTGAAGACAGCAGCGATGAGTCTGGTAAGTAAGCAAGCTCAGCTACCCACCAGGGTGGGCCTGGGAGCATAAAGAACAAGGACGAGAGAGCCTCTGTGCCTGTGTCACTTTCGGATGCACTGGGCTGGGCCAAGGTGCTGGCTGCCTGCGTTCTTCCCGTTGCCCTCCTGGTTGGGTCGGGCCTCTGGACCTAGCATAATGCCACAGGTTCTCCCCAGATTCCAGCTCTGAGGAAGAGAAGAAACCCCCAGCTAAAGCAGCCATCTCCAAAGCAGCCGCCAAACCAGTTCCAGCAAAGAAGGCAGAGGAGAGCACTTCAGACAGTTCAGGTGAGCCTGCGGAGGCCTTGGGGAGTGCTAGAGGGCTCCCCTGAAATCTGGTTCGAGGAGCTGCTTATTCTGTCCCCTCTGTCTAGACTCTGACAGCTCCGAGGATGAAGCTCCAACCAAGCCAGCCAGTAGTGCTAAGAAGTCCTTAAGTCAGCCAGCCACCACTCCTAAGCAAGCTGCAGCCAAGCCTGCAGCCGCCAATCCCAGGGAGCTTGCAGGCAGTGGACAGAAGCCTCTGAGCAGGAAGGCTGATAGTAGCTCGAGTGAGGAAGAGAGCAGTTCCAGTGCAGAGGAGGAGACACAGAAGACCACGGCCACCCTGAAGCCTAAGGTGACCGCCAAAGCCACACTGTCTCTGCCTGCCAGACAGGCTGCACAGGGCAGCAGCTCCGACTCCGACAGCTCCAGCAGTGAAGAGGAGGCAGAGAAGATATCCAAGTCCCCAGTGAAAAAGAAGCCTGCAAAGGTGGCCGGAGGGGCAGCCTGCTCAAAGGCAGCCTCTACCAAGAAAGCCAAGGCTGAGAGCAGCAGCAGTTCTTCCTCGGATGATTCCAGTGAGGAAGAGGAGAGACCCAAGGGCAAGCCCACTCCACGGTCCCAAGCTCCCAAGGCCAATGGCACCTCAGCACTGACTGCTCAGAATGGGAAGGCTGGCGGGGACAGCAAGGAGGAGGGAGCGGCAGGGAACAAAAAGGCAGCAGTGGCCTCCACCAAACCAGGTCTGTGTCTAGAGAATCTGGTCTCTGCCCCCAGGTCCAGGTGGGTGGGAGAAGAGGCCCGGGCCCGGCTCCCCGTCGCTGACCCTCTGGGAACCGGAGGGGAAAAACAGCCACCTGGCCTCATGAGTGTGGCTTTTGTTTTGCAGGTTCTGGAAAGAAGCGGAAGCAGAATGAGGCAGTCAAAGAGGCAGAGACTCCTCAAATCAAGAAGATGAAGCTGCAGACTCCCAACACATTTCCAAAAAGGAAGAAAGTACGTTGTCTCATTTTCTTAGGAGCCAGACCTTCAAAGCTAGGAAGAAAGATCCAGATCACCTTCACAGCTTGGCCTGGCCTGGCCTGCACAGCATGCCTGTCACTGGGGAGCGCTGTTCAGTGACCACTCCATCATTAATGTCCTGCTTCATTCTCCAGGGAGAAAAAAGAGCATCTTCCCCATTTCGGAGGGTCAGGGAGGAGGAAATTGAGGTGGATTCCCGAGTGGCAGACAACTCCTTCGATGCCAAGGTGAGGAGAGACAGAGTCTATTCTTGAGGCAAGAGTGGGAGGAACAAAGTCGGCTCCTCATTGGGGTTGGTAGGAAGCTAGCTGGGCTCCAGTTGCCTGGAGCAGGGAGTGGGAAGACAAGGGGACAGGGCCCGGCATTGTCCTGTGAGCATTAATTGCCTCTGCTTACTAGAAAGGTGCAGCCGGAGACTGGGGGGAACGGGCCAATCAGGTTCTGAAGTTCACCAAAGGCAAGTCCTTCAGGCACGAGAAAACCAAGAAGAAGCGAGGCAGCTACCGAGGAGGCTCCATTTCTGTCCAGGTCAATTCCATCAAGTTTGACAGCGAGTGACAGGGGCGGGCACCCTTGGCAAAACAAGGGCAACGGGTGGCTGCCCCCTGAGTGGACCTGGGCCCTCTGCTCTGGCGGACAGGGTCTTTGCAAGTTGGTCCCAAGACTACAGCAGCGTCATCTCCGGTCCTTTTCTGTGTCCTAGTTTTGTACAGATTTGTTTTTTGAATGTTGAATATCAGGGACAAGGTAAGAAGAGTGTTGTTTTTTAAGAAAATACATTTTAGTTTCTTTGTTCTGTGGAAGTCCTCATACTGCGAAATGTGTATATTTTATATTAAAAGATTTTTCATTGATTTCTGTTGCGACTTTCAAAGTTGGTTTCCCACAGATAAACTCTTAGCAATTGCTCAAGACAAAGCCAAGAACCACATGTGTGACTTCATAATCAGAGCCTCTGCCAGCGAGAAGCCCTGGTGGCCGGCTAGGAAATGGCTCCTGTGCCTGTGCCTGTGCACATGTGCTGGCTGCCTTGGTCACACCCACAGGGTCTGCGGCGAAAGCTTCCAGCCAGCAGAGAAGTGACCAACTTTTGGGGATGAAATTCACGATTTTGTTGGAGGCAGAACTGCAGTATGGTATGAATGGGATGGGTCAGTCTTGTTTTCTGTAATTTTATCATTCTTACATATGTTTGCAATACACTTGGTGTTAATTTAAAAGCAATCTTTTGTACTGTTCAAAGGCATTTTTTGACAGCTTGGCCCTTACAGTCTCGCACTAAGCTGAAGACTGCCTCTTCCCCTGTTTTTACATCGTTGAGAACAAAATAGTACTAATTTTATGTGAGAAATACTTTTTACTTGGTATTTCTGTCTTGGTAACAATGGAGACCCAGAGTTAATTCTATTCCTACGTAGTTGGAAATCACTAATCAAGAGGTGGGAGGAAAGAAACTGATTAAAAGACCTCAGTTCTCACCAAAGTAACTGGTTGCTGGGGTGAATTCATAGGTGACCTCTGTCCGTGCTGATGGAGCTGGAGAGGGAAAGAACTTCCGGCTGGGAGCTGGGCGAGGCCGCACCCTGCCGGGATTGTTGTTGTTGCTCAGACTGAATGCCCTGCCGCCCCTCTGTTATCTTACCACTGAAGCTCCAAATAACCTGTGAGCAGGGCCGGGGTGTAGATCAGTGTAGCGTGCTTGCCTAGCATGCACAGGGCTCTTGCTCAGTCCCCGGCACTGCGCAGAACCCGGAAGCAGTGAGCAGAGACGATTCCAGGCTGGGCAGGTTCCAGGAGAAGCTGCCGGCCACGCTGTCTGGAGGATGGGCCGGCCCTGTCCTGGGAGTGTGCCCCAGGGTTCGTGCTAAGGTGGAGGTCTTAATGTGGCCTCTCTTTGCAAGAATGTGTTAAAACTTGGTTTTCTGTGTAACTAGGAAGAACATCCATTATTCATGCTGACATGGTTATTTGAGTCTGCATGGAAAAAGTTCTGTGTTGCTACAGAATAATAAACTGTCCGGTCTGTAACCGACTCAACGTCTTTCTGCTGTGAGCGCATCCACCCCTCCCCTTGCTCAGAGACCAGGAGGGCAGGCTCCAGACCTGGAGTCCTTGCTGTCCTTGGCCACACCTCCCTTTATCCCAGCTGTTCACTGATGGAGGCACCAAGAGTGGGTTTTGCTTTTTTAATTCTGAGACTGTCTTGCTAAGTTGCGCAGGCTGGGTTCACACTTGGGAACCTCCTCCCTCAGCCTCCAGAGTGCTGGGCTTGCAGGTGTGCACCTCCATGCAGGTGGTTTTTACATTTATAAAGGTGCTTTACAAAAGAATACTGTATATGACTGTGACAGTTTGGGTCTAGATGTCCCCCAAAACCTTGGGGTCACAGGTAGCTGAATCTGGAATGTGATGCTGGGATTAAGCGCTTGTGATTACTAAACCACTACTAGGGAGTGACTGGCTTGGCCCCGCCCTGATCCCATAGTCTGGGTAGAATACAAGGGGCGGGGAGACTGTTAAAGTCCCTTGTTGCTTTGCTACCTTCTGGCCACCATAAACTTTCTTCTCTGCCAAACCACCCTGCCTCGGAGCCAGCCGACTACGGACTGAACCTCTACAAACTGTGAGCCAAACAAACCTGTTGCCCTTCAACTTTGGTACTGGGGATCGAACTTAGGACCTTGTGGTTGTGAGGCTGCCGGCAGCATCACTGAGCTAAATCCCTGGCCTCCCCTTCAACTTTGGGTGTCAGGTATTTTGTCTCAGCAAGGAGAGAAAAAGACAAATCTTGGAAATGACCTACAAAAACTAACATGCCTAAGCTGGGAATTTAGCTCAATGGTTCCACTGCCTGCCTTGCAAGCCCAAGGACCCGAGTTCAATCCCCAGTACCAAAAAACCCCAAACAAACAAAAAACTAAAATGCCTAATGGTGTGGGCCTTTTAGAAATGGTTTGCTAGGGTCCAGGGATTTAGCTCAGTGGCTTCGCCTACCCCACAAGCCCAAGGACCTGAGTTTGATCCCTGGTACCAAAAAAAAAGGTGGGTGGTGTACACACCTATCATCCCAGCACTTGGGTGGCTGAGGCAGGAGGGTCAGTGCGATTCGAAGCCAGCCTGGTCTATATAATGAGATGGTCTCAAACAACAAAGTTTGCTGAGCCCTGGTTTATTTATTTTTTTGTACCGGGGATCGAATTCGGGACCTTGCACTTGCGAGGCAGGCAGCAGAACCACTGAGCTACATGCCCGGCCTGGCTGACCCCTGGTTTAAATGGAGGGTAAGTGACACCAGCCAAATGTGAGCATCATCTGGGAAACCAGGAACCCATCCCCAGTCTGCTCAGTCTCACTCCCTGGTGAGTGCCAAGGACCATGAAAGCTGCTTGTCCTGCAGTGTGGAAGGAAGTGGATTTTGGGCTATGGTGTTGCTCAGTTTACCACGCTGCCCTAGCACACAGGCCCTGGGTTCTGGCCCAGCACAGAGAAGCGCGTCTCGCCATGCCTTCGTTTCCACATGTCCTTGTTCCCTGGCCCCACTGAGGGGCGCCTGCTCTGTCCCTGTGCGGAGGGTGCTCATTCACCCCTCTGTGGCTTGGGAGGTGCCTTCCAGGACACTCCTCCTGCCCCATCAAACACCAAACCTGAAGTGCTCGGGTCCCAGAACAGTGGCGCTGTCCGCCTGCAGCCTGCCTTTCCCGAGACCTGCGAGGGGCTTTAAACTGTTCAGGGCTCCTCCCACCGGTTAACAGGCCCGGTTAACATTTTGGTCACTATGGCCTAAAGCTTTGACTCATTTGTAATTCCAGCAACAATTTACAGAAGGGCCTCTTTGCCTGTCCTTTGGCCAGCACTACTTCCCAAATTCATCTGCTAATTGAATAAATGAAAACAGTACTTTTTTTGGGGGGGGGGGAGGTCCTTTTATTTTGGTAAAACCATAGTGTGTGTGTGTGTGTGTGTGTGTGTGATGCAACTAAGTTGCTCACTCTGGATTCAAACTTGTGATCCTCCTGCCTCAGCCTCCCTGAGTTATCTTGTCATCTTTTTTCTTGTATTGAGTAAACCTTGGGTCTTTGAATGTTTTAGTTTGAGACATGCTCTCACTAAGTTGCACAGGTAGGACTTGAACTTGCAGGGCCAGGGATTTAGCTCAGTGAGGTTTTAAAGAGGTTTATTTTGACTTGCATTTTCAAGGCAATTGATCCACAATCAGCTGTTTCCAAGGCAGAGAGGTTCGATTGAGCAGGAGGGGCCAGGGAGACACCCTTCTGGGTCACACCGCCGAGGGCCGAGGCCTCACACTCTCAGCTGTGCCCTTGTCAGTGGAGCAGTCTCAGGGCTGGCGCCCCACAATCCGGAAGCCCCACCTCTGAATACATGACCTTTCAGGGGACACGGCCCACACTGTGACAAATTTGCTCTTGTGCAGGGTGTGGCCCAGCTCGGAGCTGATGCACCGGCAGCACTTGGCACAGTCCCGGGCACTTGCAAGCATTGTCAATGCGGTTTGCTCAGTTAAGTGATTTTTTTCATTTAGTTTTTGTGGTGGGGGGAACAGCCCAGGGCCTGAGGATCTGTCATCTACCTTTTATACCTGGTCAGGAGTTGGTGCTTTATTCTGCCCACCTGACTACACTGCAGGACAGTGCTGTTGTAGGATGATGCGCACTGAATGCCACATCCCGAGTGTGAGCACCATACACTGCCGCACCTGTTGCCAAGCAACCCCACGAGTGCACAGTGCGCCTGCCTGAGAACTGCTCTGAAAGCCCAGAGTGCCCCGTGATTGGCCTAAGGTTGACAAATCTGCAACTTAGGGGTGAATTGAGACAGGAAGCCAGGCCTCACATCTGAGCACAGAGCCCCCTGCATTCAATTTTTTTTTTTTTTTTGTAATTAGGAATTGATCTCAGGACTTTGTGCTTGTGAGGCAGGCGGCAGAACTACTGAGCTACATTCCTGGCCCCCTGCATTCAGGGTTTTTTTTGGTGGTTTTTTTTTTGGTACCGGGGATCGAACTTGGGACCCTGCACTTGTAAGGCAAGCACCAGGACCACTGAGCTAAATCCCTGGCCCTGCCTTCAGTTTTTAATGTATTGTGAGATGGGCTTGCTGCGTAGTTCAGGCTGGTCTTGAACTTTCAGTCCTCTCCTGTCTCAGCCTTCCGAGTACAGAGAGCCCAGGCGCAACCCATGGAGCCCAGCTCTCTGGGCTGTATATTTTGAGGGCCTGCTGTGTGCCAGTAACAGAACTTGAGAGCTGCAGGTTCTGCAAGGGGACCCAGGCAATGAATGGCTTCTGTTCACCATGCTGCCTCCTGTCCTGAGGACCAGAGCAGCGCTCCCCCCACTCAAGATGGAAGCAAGGAAGTCTTGGTGACCTTGGCCAACCATCCTGAAGAGTAGCACTTTGCCAGGTGTAAGAAGGGCACGTAGCGTGCAAGGGAGAGGCAGTATTTCTCGGTGGGAGAAGAGAGCCTTAGAATAGATCAAGCTGGTGTGTGTGGGCAGAGGATGATGCCAAGTCTGTGGTTCTGTGGGTGGCAGTGACTTCCTTTTTTTGTTTTTTTAGATAAGGCCTGGCTGTGTAGTCCAAGCTGACCTTGAACTCACTATGTAGCCCAGGCTAACCTCGAACTTTGCAGCCATCCTGCCTCAGCCTCGAGTGCTGGGATCACAGGCGTGTATCACCACGCCTTGCAGTGACCTTTTATTTCCCTGTGAGCAGTTAGGACTGTATTTCAGCCATTTGACTACATAGGAGATCGATACCGTGAATCACCCTTGGTGCCAGTGTGGTTGCCAGGAAAACAAAATTGCTGTCCCTTAGGTTTTCAGGCCCCTCCAGGCCCCTCCAGGCCCCTCCAGAGCCGGCTAAGGCGTCTGCAGTTCCGGGACCGGCGGGCAGGTGGCGACCCTGTCCACGCCGCCCGGAGTGGAGCAGGGCCACGCCCTCAGCGGAGGCTGCTGGGTTCTGGAGTCGCGCAGAGAGCCCCGTGGTCTCTGGTCCCCTGCGCCCCCGGGCGGCTTGGCTCGGGGCGGGGGCAGCGACGTGAGCCTGAGCGCGGCCCGGTGCCCTCGACAGTCAGGTCTCCGCTTTCACGTTCGCATCCTGCTCCGTGGAAGACAGCAGAGTATGATGGTAAAGACCAGAGGGACTGTCCATGGTGAGTGTGCACGTTGGGCGGAGCCTAGGGCCTCACTGCCAGGCAGTGCTCCACCACAGCCCCACCAGCCCTGGCCCTGGGTTCAAGTGTAGCCGTGCCTCTCGTGTGGAGCCTGCACCCGGCCTGCAGGAGTGACCCCGCCTGCAGAAGCAGGCTCGGGGGCAGCTCCGCTCAGGCGGCTGCTTGCTCCATCGGCCCACGGGGCACGGAGAGGCGTCCACGCTCCCCCCTCCACTCCTGCTTGCACCCCCTCTGGCTCGCCCGAAGAGACTTCCAGGGGACTTAGGAGGCTCTGCCTTTCCCACCCCTTTCACTTTTCTCTTTCCCCTTCCGGGAGCCTGATATTAAATACAGAAATGTTAGCCAGGCACAGTGGTACAGCCTGTAGTCTAGAACTTCGGAGGCTGAGGCAGGAGGACCGAAAGTTGGAGTCCAGTTCAAAGCCAGCCTGGACTACACTGTGAGACCCTGTCTCAAAAAACAACGAAACGAAACGCTAAATGCAAGAACATTAAAAAAACAGCTGCACATTAATGGAAAATTAGAAACTGACTGTGCATAACCAGGATCATGAAAGGCCCGAGAAGACCCCAGGCTGACCCCTGGCACAGGTGACCTGCAGCACTTGTAGACGGGAATCTCACTGTCACCCACCAGCTCTCAAGCTCAAGCTCAAGCAGCTGCCCCTGAACCTGGCTAAACTGCAGCTTTCTGGCGCCCTCCTGCTGACAGCGCCTCACTACCTTGGCGGGGAATTCATGATCCTCTACTTCATGCAGCCTCCCAGGTGCTGGGATCATAGGTGTAAGCCACCACATCTGGTTTAATAATGCGAAAAAATAAACACAAAAGAACCCTGGAGGAGCAGAGGATCTGATTCCAAGAGCTACCACATTACTTTCTTTTTTTTTTTTTTTTGGTACCGGGGATCGAACTTGGGACCTTGCGCTTGTACAGCAGGCGGCTAAATCCCCGGCCCTTACTTTCTTTTCTTGAGACAGAGACTATGCAGCCCAGGCTACCCTCAAATTCACGGTGATCTTCCTGCCTCAGCCTCCTGAGTGCTGGGATTACAAGCATGTGCTACCACACTCACATTATTAGTTTCAAATGTCCAGTTTTCAACAAAATCAAAAATCATAAGTCATACACAGAAGCAGGAAAGAAAGGCCCACTCAAAGGAAAATAAAAAATATATATACTCCCTACAAAGACCTGAAGGCAGCAAAGGCTAAGATGACTATGCCTCTGGGTATTCTGGCACACACCTGCTCAGCCTGGGCAGCAGAGGCAGGAAGACTGAGAATTCAAGGCCAGTGGGAAACGTAATAAGGTCTTGTCTCAAAATTTAAAAAGGGCTGGGAATGTAGCTTGGTGGTAGGGTGCTGGCTTAGCCTGCACCAGAACCTCAGTGTGTCCCCCGTACTGCAAAATAAACACATAGATAAACAGACTGCCTTAAAAGCAGCCCAAAGAGAGCCAGGCCTGATGATGTCTATAATCCCGGCATTCAGGAGGCTGAGGCAGGAGGATTGCTGTGAGTTGCTGAACTTCATAGCAAGATCCTTTCTCAAAAAAAAAAAAAAAAACAGCTGAGGGCTGGGGATGTAGCTCAGTGGTTCCGGCGCCTGCCTTGAAAGTGCAAGGTCCTGAGTTCGATCCCTAGTACCAAAAAAAAAAGCTCACACAACTAAAAAGAGATGTGAAAAAAAAAGTGCACATATCAGTAAAGCCATTTTAAAAATGAATAAAAGAAGAAATGCCAGTTGTGGTGGCACACTCCTGTAATCCTAGCTCTCAGGAGGCTGAGGCAAGAAGATCACTGAAAGTTCAAGGCCAGCCTGGGCTACATAGCAGAGACCCTGTCTCAAAAAGCCTAAACAAACTGTCTAAATAAGAATCTTGAAAACATCAAGAGAGAAGCAACATCCCAAAAGATTCTCAATATAATTGTAAGATTTCTTATTAGACACTTTGGAGGACAGAAGGCACTGGACTGATACATTCAAAGTGCTAAAATAAACCTGTCAGCTAAGAATCCTATATGTGGCAAAACAATTCTTCAGATGTGGGAGAAAGCTAAGTGTGGTGAACTCTATAATCCTCGCTACTTTGGAGGCGAAGGGAGGAGAATTGAAAGTTCAAGGCCAGCCTAGGCAATGTGGCAACTTGAGATCTTGTCTCAATATAAAAAAAATGAATAGGGTTGGGCTGTAGCCCAGCGTAAAGGTCTTGGGTTCACTCCCCAGTACTGCTAAAAGAAAAAACCCAGCCGGGGATGTAACTCAGTGGTGCTGCACCTGCCTAGCAAGTGCAAGGTCCTGAGTTTGATCCCAGGTACCACAAACAAAACAAAACAAAATGGCAGAAGTGAACATGTTCCCAGATAAAACCCAGGGACGCTCACTGCCACTTGCTTGCCCTAGCAGAAATGCTCAAAGGAACAGTAGAGGACAAAATGCGCTGGACAACGATCCAAAGCCGCGGGAAGTAGCGATACAATGGTAATCATACAAGCATCACAGCAGTTTGCACTTTGACTTTTTGTCTTCTGTGTGATTTAAGAGACCAATACATCAGCTGGGCATGGTGGCAGACACTTGTAATCCTGGCCTTTGGGGAGCTGAGGCAGTTGGATCAGTTTGAGGCCAGCCTGAACTACATAGTCCAGTCTCAAATAGCCCAAGAGGGAGGGGGGTACTAATACATTTATTTATATCTTTGGTACTGGGAATTGAACTCAGGACCTTGCATTTGCCAGGGAGGCACAGTGCCACTAGCTACAACCTCAACCCCGTAATGCATTTATTTGTATTTTATTTTTATTTTTTGAAGCAGGGTCTCACTATGTAGTGCAGGCTGGCCTTGAACTCATATGTATCCCAGGCTGGCCTCAAACTCGTGGCAATCCTCCTGCCTCAGCCTCCTGAGTCCTGGGATTACAGGTGTGCACCATCACACCTGGGGCATTAGTGCATTTAAGAGAATTGGGCTGGGGATTTAGCTCAGCGGTTTCAATGCCTGCTGCGCAAGCGCAAGGACCCAAGTTCGATCCTCAGTACCAAAAAATAATAATAATAATAATTAGTTGGTGGCTTGGGGCACACAATGTATGAGGACATCCAGACAGTTCTTATGATGGTTTGATTTTTGAGGTTTTAGGAGCTGGTGATTTCTTTTTTTTTTTGGTACCGGGAATCAAACTCAGGACCTTGCCCTTGCAAGGCAGGCCCTGGAACCACTGAGCTAAATCCCCGGCCTGACTTTTGAGGTTTTGAATTTACAATGCTGTGAAAACAATATGCACTCAGTAAAATTTTTTTTTTCCTTTGTTTTTCTGGGACAGGGTCTCACTATGTAGTTCAGGTTAACCTTGAACTCACTATGTTGCCCAGGCTGGCCTCGAACTCAGAGCGATCCTCCTGCCTCAGCCTCCCAAGTGCTGGGATTAGAGGTGTGCACCATCACACCTGGTTTAAACTCTGTATTTTGAATTTTTTTTTAAACAAACAAAAAATAAACACAATAACAAAAACTTTTTTTTTTTTTTTGAGATTGGATCTTGTAATGTTGCCCAGGCCGGCTTGAATTTGTAATCCTTCTGCCTCAGGCTCCCAAGTAGGTGGTATCATAGGCTCAGGATTTTGCTCCTCTGCCTGCCTCCATCTCCCAACCAGCTGGGAGTATAGCTACACACCACTGTGCCTGGCTAAACTTTTCTTTCTTACAAATTGAGTCTTGACCAGATTTAATGTCCTTATTTGATAAGTATTAAATATTGATATTCAGGGCCGGGGATTTAGCTCAGTGGTTTCGCCGCCTGCTGCACAAGCACAAGGACTCAAGTTAGATCCCCGGTACAAAAAAAAAAAAAATATTGATATTCAGTTCCATGGGCCTAACAAACATACCAGGGAGTTGGGACTTAAAAACGTAGACCAAGGGCCTGGGATTTAGCTCAGTGGTTCCGCCGCCTGCCCCGCAAGCCCAAGGACCTGAGTTCGATCCCTGGTACCAAAAGAAAAAAAAAAAAGTCGACCAGCTGGGCATGGGCGCACGTCTGTAATCCAGCACTTGGGAGGCTGAGGCAGGAGGATCACCGTGAGTTTCTGGGCTGTATAGTGAGTTCAAGGCCAACCTGAACCACATAGCAAGTCTCTGTCTCAAAAAACAAACGAAACAGGGCCGGGGATTTAGCTCAGTGGTTCCGCTGCCTGCCTCTAAAGCACAAGGTCCCGAGTTCGATCCCTGGTACCAAAAAATCAAAAAACAACAACAACAAAAGAAACAAAACAGACCAGTCTTCAAAGCTACAAAATTAGGATAACACCTCAAGAGTCAAGAGGCTCAGCTCTCAAGACTCTGTGGTCAGATATCAAGCAGCCAGGGCCAAGAAATCAGGATCACCAAGACCCAACCCACTGAGGGATCTGCCCGCCCCCAAACGCAGCAAGGAACTTTCCCCAGGATGGGAAGGGACAAACCTGCTAGAACAGTCACCAAAGTCGCACGCACTTCCAATTACTCTATTAACACCTCAGCAGAGAGCCGAGGATTTAGCCCAGTGGTTCTGTCGCCTGCCTTGCAAGCCCAAAGACACGAGTTCGATCCCCGGTACCAAAAAAACCAAAAAAACCCCCACCTCAGCAGAGGTGGGAGGGTTGAAGTACTGCGCAGGCGCGGTCTAGCCCCTCCTCCGCGCGGTGACGTCAGAGCTCGCGCTCCCCTAGCTGTGTCTGGGGCCTGTTGCTTCCGCTGCCTGCGTCTGCGCACGCGTGAGAATGACTTCTGTCTATCCCTCACGGTATCTTGCACTGATGGATACTGATATTTGATTTTTTTTCTGTTTGTGTGCTTTTTCATATTATTATTATTATTATTATTATTTTGGTACCGGGGATCGAACTCGGGACCTTGCGCTTGCGAGGTAGGCGCCGGAACCACTGAGCTAAATCCCCGGCCCTTTTTCATATTATTTTTAAAGATTTGTATTACTCCGTGTTTGCAGCACTGTTGCATTGTCGTGGGAGTTGGGGAGTTGGGGCAGGCACCTGATGATCTTCATTCTTTTCACTTCTCCTGTCGCCCCGCTCCGTCTCTGGGTCTCCCCATGTGACCCGTCTTGTGTTTTGCTCTTTCAGTTCTACTGTGGGTTCCTCGTGTAAGAGAGACCATGTGATATTTAAGCTCATGTGTTTGATTTATTCCGTTTAACATTGTGGTTTCAGAATGCATCCATTTCCCTACAGATGACTCGTTCATCCTTCCCAATGGCCGGTGGCCGGGCCCACAGTGTTGCTCTGTTGTGTGTAACACCCACTGTGTCCATCATCTGCGGATGAACAGGGGCCGCTTCCCAGGCGAACTCGGGTGTGCATGCAACGCGGTAACGACTCCTAGAGGGGGGGTAGCTGGGTCAAGTGGAATTTCTATAGGTGTACTGATTTACCCTCCCACCAGTGTAGAAGCCCCACACCCTCACCAGCGTTTATTATTTGATTCCTTGATGATGCCATTCTTTCTGGGGTGAGATGCAAACTCAGTGTTGCTTTAATCTGCGTTTCTCTAATGGCCAGAGATGTTGGACATTTTTTCATGTACTTATTGGTCATTTGCTCTCGTTCATTTCGGTTCAGTCATTGGTCTTCATTTCAGTGGCCTGTATTTTGATTGGATCTTTTATTTGGGGGGACAAGTCTAGTTGTCTGTTTGAGTTCTTCACGTAGGAAAGAGGGGTCTGTAAATAGGGAAAGGCCTCATTGGGCTTTCTGGCCAATCTTGACTAGAAAGAATTAAAGCCACAGTGGAGAAAGCAATGAACAGGGTAAGAGGAGAGGGCCAGGCAGACGTGAGGGGAAGCCGGTAACCGTACCTGCCTCTAATAAGTCCACAGGAAACAAGGAGTGGTCATTTAAAAGAAAGCTCTTATTCAGTATATAAATATTTATATATACATAATTATTATTCACTCTAGGGCCACCGTATTAGTGCAGTAGCCCCTTAATTGCTAACTCCACCTTGCATGGGAGGCCACCATAAATTTTAGAGATAAGACTTTGACAGGACAAAGGAAAGCCAGATAAAGCTCACCTAGGAATTTGCAGGTAGCTGGCAGAGGATGATACCCAAATCAGGGGTTGTAGGGGCTGAAATACCCAATCAGATTGTAACAAATGGGAGGTCTTTCTGCCACACTGATAAAAAGGGCTGGAACAAAGGGGCATCTTTCCGGAGCCCCTAACTTGGCTTTCTTATCAGGGGAGCTACCATCACCTCCTTCCGCCCTTTCCATAAAGTGCAGTAAAATGTCTTCTTTTCCTTAAACTTGATATCTCTAACATTCTAGGTATTAGTTCTCTGTCCCAGGAGTAGGCTTCACTGTGCTGCCTGTTTCCTTTGCTATGCAGAAGCTTTTAAATTTGATATCCCATTTGTTGATTCTTGATGCTATTTCTTGTGCAACTGAGATTCTATTCAGAAAGTCCTTGCCTGTGCCGATGTCTTCAAGATTTTTACCTGCTGTCTCTTCCAGTAAGTGTTTCTTTTTTAATATTTAGACTTTGTTCCATTTTAATTTTATTTTAGTGCATGGTGAAAGATACGGGTCTAGGCAGTTTTCCCAGCACCTTTTTTTTTTGGTACTGGGGATCGAACTCAGGACCTCAAGCTTGCCAAGCAGGTGCTGTGCCACTGAGCTGCATTCCCATCCCCCAGCACCATTTACTACAGAGGCTGTCTTTTCCTCTATCTTTGGCCCCTTTGTCAAAGATTAGATGGATGAATGAGTCGGGGTTGTTTCTGCATTCTCCCTCTCTCTCTCTCTCCCTCTCCCTCTCTCTCTCTCCCTCTCCCTCTCTCTCTGTTTTGTGTTTTTTTGAGACAGGGTCTTACTATGTAGTTCATGTTGGCCTTGAAGTCACCATGGAGTCCAGGCTGGCCTCGAACTCAAGGTGACTCTCCTGCCTCAGCCACCTGAGTGCTGGGATCACAGGCGTGTGCCACCACACCCAGCTGTCTATTACACATTTTAGTCCTTGTTTCCATTTTCAGTTTCCTCACACCAAAGAAACAATGTGGTATTTAAACATGTGTGTCTGATTTATTTCACCTAAGAGTATACTCTTAAGGTGCATCTGTTTAACTAGAAATGCCTTAAGCTTATCCTTCTTTTTTTTTTTTTTGTACCAGGGATCGAACTCTGGTCCTTGTGCTTGCAAGGCAGGTGGTGGAGCCACTGAGCTAAATCCCCGGCCCAAGCCTATCCTTCTTTATGGCAGAGTAGTATTCCATTGTATAAAAGGACCGTATCTTCTTTATCCATTCATTGGTTGATGGGCATTTATCACCCAGTTTTCACATGGCAATTCTCTCCTTAACTTTTTGAGGAATGTGCCTTTGTTTTTCCATAATAATTTTGCCAGCTAAGGAGTTTTAAGTCACCAGGCTGGCTTTTGTTGGTCAGTGCTCTAAAGATATATTTTTTTTGGTACCGGGGATCGAACTTGGGACCTTGCACTTTCGAGGCAGATGGTGGAACTGCTGAGCTAAATCCCCAGCCCTGCTCTAAAGATATTTTTATATTTATTCTTCTGTAAAATGTCTTCTTTTCTGGGTAATTTGGATATTTCCTTTTTATCACTGATTTTAGCAATTTCATCATAAAGTGATTTGATGATTTTCCCTTGGCTTCATTGATTTGTGCATTCATAGCTTTCAGCAAATTTGGAAATTTTGTGTCTTTTTTTCCTTTCGATTTTTGTTGTTGTTTGTTTGTTTGTTTGAGACAGGGTCTTGCTGTGTAGCCCAGGCTGGCCTTGAACTCACAGCGATCCTCCTGCCTCAGCCTCCTGAGTGCTGGGATTACAGGGGTGCACCACCATGCCTGGCTCCCTTTAAATATTTTTTAAACCTCTTCCCAGCCATCACCTTTCTTTTTGAGATCCTATTTCACGTGTGAGTGCATCCATAGGCTTCGTATCGTTCCACACATAAATGAGTCTCTTTTCAATTCTTTTTTCTTTTTTCTCTCTCTTTGGTTGGTTTGTGTTGTTATATCTTCATGCTCACTGATTTTTCATTAGCTTTTGCTTTTATCTCATCTAGTGTGTTTTCCCCTTCAGGTACTGTATTTGCATGTATAACCTCATTTGGACCATTCCTATGTCTTCCATTTCTGTTGTCAACATAGACAAATTTTCCTCAATTTTTGTGAACATGGAGCCCATGTTTCTGTCAGTGGCTGTAATGTCACCATTATAATTTATAGACTTCTTCCTCTTGATTGATTTTTTCCTTTTTTTTTTTTAAACACAATTCTTCAGGCTTTATTCACCAATGGCTCCTCCCTCTTTTCTGTGGCTGGAGTGGCCCTCACTGCAGAGTCAGCCACAGGATCCCAGCCCGGCCTTGCAGCTGCAGCCAGACCGCGCCTTCCAGTGGAGGTGCTAGCATCGGTCACAAGTTCCTGCCTCCTGTTTCATGCTGGCTTTGATGTCAGTGGAACTTTTGTGCCCCTCTGAGAGCTCGGCACAGAGGGACTGAGTGGGGTGGATGTGGCTGTCTGGCTGATGAGCTTAACTGGGGTTTATTTTGGGATAGGGTTAATATGAGCATCCTGAAAAATCTTGTGAGGGCTTATTTTCCAGTTAGGTCTTATTTGGGCAGAAATTCGGTAAGTGCAGCCCAGAGAGACACTGCCAAAGCCAGTACCAAGTACCTTTGCTTTCTCTCTCTCCCTCTCCCTCTCTCTCTCTCTCCCTCCCTCTCTCCCTCTCTCTCTCTCCTTCTTTCCTTCTAGTGTGAGGTTTGAACACAGGACCTTTACACTGAGCTATATCCCCAGCCCTTCTTTGCTTTTTTTTTTTGGTACCGGGGATTGAACTCGGGATCTTGCACTTTCGAGGCAGGCGGCGGCGGAACCACTGAGCTAAATCCCTAGCCCCTTCCCTAGCCCTTCTTTAAATTTATTTTTGAGACAGGATCTCATTAAGTCATTAAGTTGACCAGGCTGGATTCAAACATCTGCTCCTCCTGCCTCAGCCTCTGGGATGGCTGGGATCACAGGTGTGCACTCCCACGCCCAGCTGCCTCTAAGGCTGTCTTGACCATCCTGGTGAGCCCGTTCTCTTCTCTTCACACCTGTGGATACAGTCCCTCCAAAGTTCTCAGACCTCTGTCGCAGTGCTTCAGGGCTTGCCGTGCTCTGGTAATCCACATGCCCAGTCCCCAGTGGGAATCTCTTACACACAAAATCTCAAAGCACCCAGTTTTCCAGGGCTCAGCGTGTCTCCTGCCATGGGGCACACGGTCCACGAACTGCACCCAGAACTTGAGATTCTTTGGGCCCTCTTGCTTGTGCCCGCTGGAAAATTCTCTCAGGCTAGTTTTTTTGTTGTTGTTGTTCTGGGGATCGAACTCAGGTCCTTGCGCTTGTGCAGCAGGCAGCGAAACCACTGAGCTAAATCCCTGGCCCCCTCAGGCTAGTTTTGAACAGATGCAACCTCCTGACCACCAAGCGACAGTGCCTTTCCTTCATACTTGCTTTCTTCTTGGGGAACACACTGGCTCCTATGGGGCAGCAGTAATCCTGCTGGGGGCACTCCAGATCTCTGGATCCTGAGGTCCACCACTGGCCTCTGCTGACAGATTTTCATCTACTTAGGGGGCTGTTTTCTTGCTTTTCTAGATGTTTCGTTTTGGAGTGAATGCCAGATGTAATTTGTATGTTATTGATTGCTAGATTGTGTTGAATTCTTTTTTTTTTTTTTGGTACCAGGGATCGAACTTGGGACCTGCACTTTCGAGGCAGGCGCCGGAACCACTGAGCTAAATCCCCGGCCCTTGTGTTGAATTCTTAGAAGTAATGCTAGTTCTTTTCTCTGATGTGCAGTGAGTTGCTTGGAACTGGGTGAATCCTTTTAGGGCTGCACTGAGGTTTTCTTGTGGTTGGCTGGGAGCAGCCTGCAGCCTACAGCTAGCTGGTCCCTGTGACTACAAGAGGGCCGCTGCTCAGTAGATTTCGAAGTTTGTCCACTCTGGCCAGTAGGCACAAGGCCTGTTTCCATGCTGGACACCCTGTTGCTACACTGCCCTCTGGCACTACCAGAGGATGAGAAGACGTGAACATCTACCTTGAGTTATACAGATTTGTGGTGACTCTTCCAAGACAAATTAGTTGCAAAAGGTACACATGGGTAATTATTTGAGCTAAACTGTCATGTGGGAATATTTAGTTTTGTTCTTCTTTTTTGTTGTTGTTGTTTGGGTTTTAAACATTTTTATAAATTATTTTTGATTAATTTAAAAAATTTTTTAATTTTGGGACAGGATCTCACTACGTGGCCAGATTGCTCAAATTTATGATCCTTCTGCCTCAGCCACCTAGAGTGCCGGGATTGCAAGTATGTGCCACTATGCCCAGCTCTACTTTAGATTTTTTTTTTTTTTTTTTTTTTTGGTACTGGGGATCAAACTCAGGACACTGGACTTGCCAGGCAGGCGCAGCGCCACTGAGCTACATCCCCTGCCCTGCTATGTTTTCTGTTTTTTTGAGACAGGGTCTGTCTTTGTAGTTAAGACTGGCCTGGAAGCTTTTTGTTTGGTGTTCTCATAGCATCTAATAAATGTTGATAGTAGGCTTGACATAAAAAAAGAACAACAACAAAAAGGTTCTAAGTTCAATTTATTTCTATACTAGTTTTATTTTAGTTTAGTTATTTATTCCTTAAGTAGGTAATACACACACTCAGACTAATTCTAAGGGACAGAAAAGGCCCAGCACCCCTCCGGGCCCCTAGCTCCTCTCCCACAGATGCGGAGAAGCCTGTGTCATGCAGACAGGTAGCACGGCATCAAGAGTGTTTCAGGTTAGTTCTTACAGCCTTGCCTAATTCTTTTTTTTTTTAATTTTAATTTTTATTTTTTTGGTACCAGGTATCGAACTAGGGACCTTGCACTTGCGAGGCACACGAGGGAACCACTGAGCTAAATCCCTGGTCCCCCTAAATCTTTTTTTAAAAAAAACCCTGCTGGGTGTGGTGGAGCACACCTGTGATCCCAGCACTCGGGAGGCTGAGGCAGGAGGATTGCTGCGAGTCTGAGCCCAGCCTGAGCAACTTAGCAAGATTCTGTCTCAAAATAAAAGTTTTAAAAAGGGCTGACAATGTAATTCAGTGTGAAGGTCCTAGGTTCAATCCTTACGAATTAGTCTTTGTGTGGGCATATTTTCTCATTGCTCTTGAGTAAATATGTGAAGAGTGGAATCGTTGAGTCATTTGGTAAACGCGTCTGTGCTTGTATAAGTCTCTGCTTTTATAAGACACTGCCAAGCCATTTCCCAAGTGTCCGTGCTATTTTGCAACCAAGGTCACCTATAGTACCCTGGAGCTCCTGTTTGCCTTATTCTCACCCCACACACCTTCCCTCCTTCTCTTCAACGGTCAGATGTCATTGCTGGTCCAAAAGAGCAATTAATAATCAGACATGGCAAATGTTAATGGTTGGTGAATATGAATGAAGAGTAAAGATGTTCACTTTTTGTGTGCTTGTTTGAGACAGGGTCTCGCTACGCAGTTCAGGCTGGCCTTGAACTCATGGCAATCTTTCTGCCTCAGCCTCCAGAGTCCTGGCTTACAGGTGTGTGCCACCATGTCCAGCTGACTTTACTTACTATGATTTCCATGAACTGGGTGGGATGGTATGGGCCTGTGGTTTAAATTACTGGTGGAGGGCCGGGGGTTTAGCTAGTGGTTTCGCTGCCTGCTGCACAAGCCCAAGGACCCAAGTTCGATCCCCGGTACCAATACATACATACATACATACATAAATAAATAAATAACTGGTAGGCTGAGGCAGGAGGATCACCGACCCCAGGAGTTTGATGCCAGCTTGGACAATCCCGATTTACAGCCGTGATGGTCATTTCACCATCTGTCGGGTGAACAAGGCGAGAGCTGTGTTCCCCAGTGGGAGGCTCACTCTAGGCCGCTCCCATTTCTGATGACTCCCAGGGACAGCAGCTCGAGTCATATCCTTTCACTTGACATAGGACCCACTACAGGCGAGACCTGATTCCTCACCACCTCTGAACACAGTCTTGGCCAGAGGTGGTGTCAAGCATGCATAGCTGTCTTCACTCAGCGTCCCCAGCCCTGGCAAGAGCACTTACCACATTCTTCAGGCAAACGCCTTTCAGCAGCCTCTCTCGAGCCTCTCTTCACTGTTGCTAGCATGCTGTTTAAGAAAGTGTTTTGGTTACTATTGTTTGAGACAGGGTCTCACTGTGTAGCTCAGGCTGGCCTTAAACTCACTCTGTAGCCCAGGCTGGACTGGAACTTGTGGTGACCCTCCTGCCTCAGCCTCCTGAGTGCTGGGATTACAGACGTGTGCCACAATGCCACCCAAGGAAGTGTTTCTAACTTACTCTTCATAGACCTCAGGGGACCCTAGCCACGTGCTGAAATAATAGTCTTTTGTGTGTGTGTGTGGTACCGGGGATGGAACTCAGAACCTTGTGTTTACAAGGCAGGCGTGGCACCACTGAGCTAAATCCCTGGCCTGCTATAATGAGGTCTTTTTAGGGAAAAGTCCATGGCATAATCTTTAAAAAAAATTTTTTTGTTAGCATTTTAGGTGGAGGATGAGCAGAATAGTTGTCAAGGAATAACAAAATCTTGCAATCGGCATCCAGTTCCGCTTCTCTGCTATGGGCACAGCTGCTGGTACAAAATGTAAAACCAACCCAAAACAGTTACCCCTGGTCCCCCATCCTTAACATAACAGAATCCTGAGAAATTTCCATTTGTGGTTAGATGTAGTGGTGCACACCTAACTAGTCAGGAGGCTGAGGCAGGAGGATCAAAACTTCAAGGCCAAGTTGGTCAACTTAGTGAGATTCTGTCTCAGTTTTATTTTGGGGGAAGACTGTGGCACCACACACACACACACACACACAACACACCAGCAAGAGGGTTTTAGCTCAGAAGAGCTCATGGCGCAACTTTCTTTGGCCATCTCAGATCAGGGTTTGCTCGAGACCGGCCACCTCCACTCCCAGGTGTGAGGCAAGGCAACAAAAGTTGTGCACCAGGGTACGGTAGTGACAAGGTCCGTGCCCCGTCCCTCAGCCTGGCTCCCTGTCTCCAGACAAGGGTGGTGACGACACTGCCACTCCTGTCATCAGGAGATGTTCCAAGAAGACAGGCCCAGTGCAGAGGCACCCCCCATGCTGTCCTGGCCAGCAAAGCCCTTGGGAACTACCAGGAGAAGCAGAAAAAATTAAACACAAGGGGGGCTGGGGATTTAGCTCAGTGGTTCCAGCATCTGCCTCACAAGCGCAAGGACCCAAGTTCGATCCCTGGTACCAATCAATCAATCAATCAATCAATAAAATTAAACACAGGGAAATGGAACTGTTTGTGGGGGTTGAACCCAGGGCTTTACCCTTTCGAGGCTAGGGTCAACAGCAGGAAAACAGTGACGTTTCACCCTCGTGGATCTGTGGTGCTGGGTTTTCATCAGTATCGACTGTGGCAAACTTGTCAGTAAACACTGTCTCATGATCAGCAGATGCTTTATTGCCCCAAAGACTTAATAACGTCTGGCCATATCCTTCTTAAATGTCTCCAATCTGCCTGTGGGATATTCCGCTTCCTTCACCGTGCTGTCCCTGGTGGCAGATGGGTTTCATGACCAGAGCAGCAGTAAGCAGCACACATTCACTGTGACGCTGAAGCTCCACTCCTGCAGCACCCCGTGGAGACCCTCAGTTTTAGCTTTAGCCCATCGCACTTTCGTATTTCTCATTCACTTCTGTTCATCACTCTGGACACAGAACATCAACGGTTTATCCTGTTTCCCTCACACACTGGTCATGCCAACCGCACCCTACTGTAGGATGGTTGATTTGTTTATTTACCAACTGTTTATTTATTTATTTATTTTTGGTACCGGAGATTGAACTCGGTCCTTGCGGTTGCACAGCAGGCGGCAAAACCACTGAGCTAAATCCCGGGCCCTTATTTGTTTATTTAGAGACAGAATCTCCCTCTCTAATCCAGGCTGACCTTAACTCACTATGTAGCCCAGGCTGGCCTCGAACTCATGGTGATCCTCCGGCCTCAGCCTCCCAAGTGCTGGGATCACAGGCGTGTCCCACCACACCCAGCTCAGGATTGTTCACACTCCCAGTGCTCTCCAGTCTTTCCAACAGGTGGATGCTCTGGGCATAAATCCTCCCTATTTCTGGTCACCCTAACCCACAGGAGTGTCTGCAGGTCTTTTGGACATTTTCATCCATATCTTTACACCACAGAGCTGAGAGTAAACCAAAACAAATCCGACCAAGACAAACAAACCCGAAAGCAGCATGTGCTATGGGTCTTGGTCCCCCGTGGGGCCGGATGCAGCCATCACCCCGTGTGTGGGATGCTGGGGGTCTGGGAAACATACACTCAGGCTGATGGCTGGGGAGGGTCTTTTTTCCCTTGGGGACGCTGAACAAACTACACAGCGAGCCTGCCTTCCCACCCTGACCCACCAAGTGAGGTTTTCCATTTGTAATTTCACATTGGTGATCAGAAAGCTTCAGATTTTGGAACATCTTGGATTTTGGTGTGTGTGTGTGTACTGGGGATAGAACCTGAGGTCTTTGCACTGAGCTACATTGTCAGCCCTTTTGTTTTCTTTTTTTTTTTTTTTTTTGAGACAGGGTCTCATTAAATTGCTAAAATCCCAAGGCTGGCTGGGCTCAACCTTGCAATCCTCCTGACTCAGCCTCCCAGGGTGCTAGGGTTATAGGCCTGACCACCATGCACAGATGGACTTGGGGGGTTGGAATTAAGGATGCTTAAGGCGTGTATGAAAGTGGATTGATCTCAAAGTTTATCTGGCTGGGTAATTTTTTAAAAAATTCTTTTATTGGTACATTTTAGGTATACAATACATTTACATTTATCACTGGGTGCTTGTACCTGTACATGATGGATCTTGGTTCTTATTTTTTCCCCATTACCTGTGCGCCCTTCACCCCCTCCACCCTTCCCTATTTACACAGATTTTCTTTCCATTTTTTTTTCTTTTCTAATAATTTTTCCTTTCCCTTCTTCCCTTTCCCCTTCCCCTCCCACCACCCCTACACCTTTGGACCTTTTCCTATTTCTTCAAATTATCAATTATTCATTTTAATCATTTTAATCCTTATTTACACTTTCAGTTTCTCACACTAGAAAAATTTGGTACTTACACATGTGTGTTCTATTTATTTCACTTAAGAGTATCGCCTCAATATGCATCCAGTTAGCTATAAATGACTCGTTTGTCATTCTTTTTTTTTTTTGGTGCTTGCGCAACAGGTGGCAAAACCACTGAGCTAAATCCCCGGCCCTCGTTTCTCATTCTTTGTGGCTGAGTAGTACTCCATTTTACAAAAAACCCCACATCTTCTTTATCCAGTTTCCAGTTGATGGGCACTTGGGCTGTTTCCAAGCGTTAGCTATTACAGACTGTGCCGCTATACACATGGGTACACATATATCACTATGGTATGATGCTTTTAATTCTTTGGGGAAGATACGGCTGGGTAAATTTTTAAGGAGAACCAAGGAAATTTTGAAAAAGAACAATGGGGAGAATAAGTCCTACTAGATATCAAAACAACCTGTAAAGCTACATTAATTTAAATGTTTCATTGCCACACACAAAAACCTCTCCCGTAAATCGTATAGAACTCCAGTGTGGAGAGCGAAAGGTTGAAATAACCTTGAGAGACCTCTGAGTCTCTTGAGAACATAATGAATCCTGGATATGCAGCTGGCACAAAAACAAGGATGGTTACTTGTAACGAGAGTGGTTAAATAGAAAGAGTTCGAATGTCTGCAGTGCAAAGGAACGTTATTCCCGGACTTGTAAAGATACATTTGACCTTTTCCCTGGAAAATAATTAGTCGCCGAATTCTATGCAGAGGAGGGGTTGGGGGTTGTGGAAAAGGTATATAAAGGGCAATAAAGTGGGAAGAGGGGTCTCTCCTCTGCCTCTCTCTCCTTTTTCTTTTCCTCAGAGGTTGTGTTTTTCTTTCATCCTCTCCCCTCCTCTCAGGTACTGTTCGACTAGTGACGGCTGGCACCGTCACTCCAGGACAGGTTTATGTAGCTGCAGATGTTTGGTTTAGGAAAATGAGGGCGTCTGGGTGGGGACGGGGTCCCATGGGAGAGAGCTTGCCTGGTACCAGTGAGACACGGGGGTCACTCAGCTCTAGCACCGTGGAAAATAAGTCAGTTTGGTTCATTTATAAAAACTGTGCTCCTGGACCAGGGGGTGGTGGCTCGTGCCTATAATCCCAGCACTCGGGAGGGTGAGGCCGGAGGATTGCTGTGAGTTTGAGGCCAGCCTGGGCTGAACTACACAGCAATACCCTGTCTCAGAAAACCAAAAATAAACTGTGTCAACATTTGAAAACTATAAAAGTAGGGAATCGGTATTTTCCAAATGACCAATACATGAAGTCACAAAATCATACATAGATAAAAGACTAGTACAAATCTCAAAATAGACCAAAGAATTTATGCCCAGTGAAAAAGTTGACATAGTTTCAGATTCCATGTTGCAACCGTCCTTTAAGGAGCTACCACTTGTTGAACTTTAGTGTAGTATCAAAGAAGATTTACAAGTTATTTAAAATTTTTTTTAAAAGAAGAAATGCACAATTATCTGATAATTCTATCAAATATCCCTCCCTTTTCAATTATATGTCCTTGTGAAGACAGATTTACTTCACCAGCCATGCAACCCATCATAGCACAGTGAATATGGAGACAGATAGGAGACTGCAGACATCTCCTATTGAACCATACAATGAAAGAGATTTGCAACATGAAAAATAATACCACTCCTTTATTTTTGTTTTAGAAAATAAAATTGTTCTCCATAAAAATGCTGACTTATTATTTTAAATGAAATATATAAATACCAAAAAAACAAAAATAAGGAAAGAGGGGAAAGAAAAAAATGAAAAAAGAAGGAAAAAATGGAAACAAAGCTTATGTAAATAGGGAGGAGTGGAGGGGTTGAAGGGAAGGAAGGGGAATGGGAAAAAATAAGAACCAAGATATATCATGTACAGGTAAAAATACCCAATAATGAATGTGATCATAATGTATACCTAAAATGTACCAATAAACTTAATTAAAAGACCCCAAAAGAAGTAAATAAATACAATTGCTTAGTAGATTGATTTCAGTTCTCTATTGTTTGAAAAAAAATTCTCCTTTGCCTTAATATATTCAGAATTTTTTTTTAATTTCACTGATATAAATTCTTTTTCTTTTTTTTCCGGTACCAGGGATCAAACTTGGGTCTTTGCGCTTGCGTAGCAGGTGGTGAAACCACTGAGCTGAATCTCCAGGCCTCACTGATTTAAATTCTTGGGCAAAAGAACTGGGCAAAACCAGTCGGCTCTTGCTAAGTGTTACATAAGTGTGTTTTCGAAGCTTCAGGTCAATTTACCTGGCCACTGGCCAGGCGTGAATATTCCTGTGCTCCCTAGCTTTGACCAGCATTAGGGATTTTTGTTTGGCTTAATAGCTGTTAATCAGGAACATACTACACACGGTCTTTAACCTGCATTTCCTTAATTACTAAGGAAGTCGAGTCCTTCCAGACCTGTATTTATTGTTTGTATGTTCACTTAGGTGGACAGGGCTGCGGGGGCAGGCCCTCTGCACTGCCTCCTGGGGGGATGGGGGGGGAAGGACCCATCTGGGTGGGGTGCTGGGCGCTCAGGGCACAGCTGGGGCGGAAGGAAGCCTGGAAGGCTGCTCAGAGCCAGGCCATCGGGAAGGTGTGCATGGTGAGAAGATGCCATGGGGACAGGCACAGGGACAGGCCACAGACCTGCGCGTCTCCCGCTGTGGCCGAAGTGTGGCGTCTCACTAGGGTTGGGGGGATATGGCTGCAAAGGAGTGGCCAGAGCCAAAGTCAGAGTTAGATCTTCACCTGGCGCATTTTTGGCCGTCCCTGTTCCTCATGGGGATGACGTGATCTGCTGTGTGTTGTAGAAAGACCTTTCTCTTTCCCTTTTTTTTTCGTTGTTCTTAGGTTTTGAGGCAGGGTCTCACTATGCAGTTCAGACTGGTCTTGAACTCAGTATGTAGCCTGGGCTAGCTTTGAACTTTCGCCATTCCTCCTGCCTCAGCCTCCTGAGTGCTGGGATTACAGGTGTGCACCACCAGGACTGGTTAGAAAGACCTTTCTGGCACCAATGAGAGGTAGATTTGGAGGCACTGTTAGTGTCAAGCATCATAGATATGGACTGCAAATAAGCTTTTTATGTAATGTGCACATTAATCCTTCATCTGTCCTATTGAAAACTACATGCCTTTTTAAAATATTTTAAATTGTGGTTAAATAGGCATAACATAAAATTTACCATTGTAGCTGGGTGTGGTGGTGCACATGCCTGTAATCTCAGCACTCGGGAGTCTGAGGCAGATCGCTTCTGAGTTTGAGGCCAGCCTGGGCTACACAGCGAGACCCTGTCTCAAAAAACCAAAAAACAAACAAAAGAACGCATTGGTGGAGGTGTCCAATGGGCGGTGGAAAATGGGGGAGAGAAGCTGGGCCGAGAGCATGCAGGCTCAGCAGGTAGCTACTTGGCACCAACAAATACGAGGGGTTACTACTCTGTAAACTTCCAAAGCCACAACCTGAGTGTTGCTCCTGCCACCTGTGGTCATCACATCTCTATGCTGCAGTTTTAGGAGTGCTGAGGAGGAAAAACATTTGGTGACAGAAGATAAGCTGGAGGGCTGGGGATTTAGCTCAGTAGTTTCGCCGCCTGCCTTGCAGGCAAAAGGTCCCGAGTTCAATCTCTGGTCCAAAAAAAAAAAGAAGATAAGCTGGAAATATTTATCCTGGAGAGACAGTGCCACCCATTCAGTCACCATGCCACACGCAGTGGTGTGTCCTGGGCAGCACCAGGAGGGTGATGTGCAGCAAATAGATTCCCTGCTCCCTGGGCCCACCAGTCCCGGAGATCGCAGAGACGACTGAGTGCTTATGGACAGAGCTGCCAGCCTAAGAGAACAGTTTACACACCACAGGGATCAGGTCCAGTCCAGAGGTGAGAAGTTTCCCCTAGGGCAGTGGTGGGAACCCTCAGCCCCTGAGCTGCAGCAGGTTGTTTGTATCATTGGAAGCTCTAAAAGGTTTGCCACCACTGGCCTAGGAAATAATTTCTGGATCTTTTCTTTCTTTCCCTCTCCCACATACACCTTCCCCAAGCCTCATCATAAATTTCATAGGAAAGGAAGGGGAAAATACCTTCATGTGAGAGGAAGCCAAGGCTGAATGCACTTTCTGTGTGTGCATTTGTAGCCCTCCTATAATGACTCACCCTGGCTGGATGGGGTGAAATCCCAGCACTTGGGAGGCTGAGGCAGGAGCATTGCTTCGAGGCCAGTCTGGGCCACATAGCGAGACCCTGTCTCACAAACAAAACAAAACAACAACAAAAAAGATTCACCCTGACGTTTCCATGTGTCAAATCCACAATATCCTGTGATTACTGTCTGACTGATCCCAACCCTGCCAGGCAGGCAAGTGTAACTATTCGCATTTGGCTGAAGACAGTACGTCTGAGAAGTTAGGTACGTTGCCTAAAGCCACATGGCTTGCTAATGGTAGAGCTAGGACTTGAACTCAGGTCTCCTAACACCGAGACGATTGCCATGGTCTGGGTATTGTTTGCTGTACCCTCTCAAGTCCCGAGTGGAAGCGTGGTCTGAAAGTTAACAGCAGGGTCGTTAAGGGTTGACCATATCACGGCAGTGCCACTCTCAGTTGGAGCTCAGTGAGCCTCTTTATTTATAAGGTACTTACGCGCAGGTGTTCTGCACACAAAATTGACTAAGACAATGGTGTTATTCATGTAACACTTAATCTTTCACCTATTCATTCACCCATCCAACATACACTGATTACCTTTTGAGTGTCAGGTCATGTGTGAAGCAATCAGGAGCCGCTGCCAGGTTGTAAGAAGGAAAACAGATGTGATGTACAATGTAGGTTTTAGACAGGACCATCTTTGGAAAGAGAGGACAGTGTTTCCAAACTACGGTCTGGGATTACCTATGGAGCCAGGATCTCTGAGGTTTGGGCTTAGAAATTTCATGATCAGATAAGGATTGGGGAATCTCATTTTTCTTCTCTTTTTTTTTTTTTCTGGTTCCAGAGATCGAACTCAGGTCCTTGCGCTTGCAAGGCAGGCAACGGAAACACTGAGCTAAATCCCCGCCCAAATCTCTTTTTATTGATTCCAATAAAATAAAGAGAGAGAGCCGGGGATTTAGCTCAGTGGTGCCATCACCTGCCTCGAAAGGGCAAGCTCCCAAGTTCGATCCCCGGTACCAAAAAAAAAAAAAAGAGACAGAGGCACTGTGCTACAGAGGTGGTGGGACAATCTGAGTCTGACCTCACGAGTGGCTGCAGTAACCAGGTGAGAGGCGATGAGAGACAAAGGGTTGGGGTCATTTAGATGGTGTGGCCAGGACTCCCACCCCATCCTTCCTCAGACTGAGGCCGAGATTCAGAAAGTGGAGCCAGGCTGGCGTGGTGGTGCATGCCTGTAGTCCCAGCACTCAGGAGACTGAGGCAGGAGGATCACTGCAAGGTCAAGGCCAACCTGGGCTACATAGCAAGACTCTGTCTCAAAAAAAAAGTGGAGCCAGGGTGATTCCCATCTGGATCCCCTGTCTACACACAGACACTTATACACATACCTTAATTTTAAGTATTTTATATTTATTTTCCTGAGCATGTATCTTGCAACTTTCCATTGCCTTGTAGTTGTCCTTTGCTTTAGGAAAGCCTAAGAGAGACATGAGGGGCGGCCAGGTAAGGTCTTAAACCTTTGTATATCTTTCTTTGGGACTGGATAGCAGACCACAAAGGAGACGCAAGGACTACAGGGAGAGAAAACAGCAGGCTTTGGGAGACACCTCGGATCCCTGTGCCCCGGGGCCTCCAGGAAGCTGCTGGAGTAACTCCAGAGGCCCAGGGAGTGGTGACCCCGTTTGGCTCCCCGGTTGTTACCGTGTCCAACCGCTGGGAGCGGGCCAGGAATTCAGGAAACTAAAGCAGCCGCAGAAGCCTCCGCAGCCGCCTCCCCCGAACATCAACAAGCTTAGCAATAAAATGCGGTAAGACGCCTCCCGCTCAGCCCCGCAGCCCAGGAGTAGAGGGCTGCTTGCGGGGCTCCCTTGGGCCTCGGGTCGCAGGCTGTTTCCCAGCATCTCGGGGCCCGAAAGTGACTCCCCAGCTCTGGGCGAGGGAACCCGAGGCCGAGGACGCCGTCATCTTCTCGCTGCCAAGCAAGGGAAGATGGGAGCGAGCCGAGGCAAAGGCTGAAGAGGAGGACAGAAGCAGCGCGGGACATCTCGGGCCAGGCGGGGCCTCGGAGCGCGAGGCTGAAGCCCGGCAGGACTCGGACGGCTCCGCGGAGCCGGCGCCGGGGAGGGGCGGAGCTCACCGGGGGAGGGGCTTTGAGAGCAGCCAATCACGAAGAAGGCTGCTGCCCGGGGGCGGGGCGGGCGGGGCATTCCTGGCCCGATCGAGTAACCGCGGGCTGGGGCTCCGGCGCCCGCTCCGCCTTATAAACGCCCGGCCACCGGCGTCCCGCAGCGCACGTGCGGGACCCGGGCCCCTCCGCCTTGCCCAGGAGTTCTTTCCGCCTGGGGTCCGTCCCATCCCACCCCGGGGGTCACTGCAGCCTCGACGGCCCCTTGCTCAGCACCCCTGAGCTCTCGGTCTGCAGAGCGCGATGGTCACGGCCCTGAATGTCTCGCGTGACATGGGGCAGCTGTTCCGGCCCTACGACTTCGAGACGACCCGGGACTTGAGGCCCTTTCTGGAGGAGTACTGGTGAGACCTGGGGGAGGACGGGCCAAGTCGGGCCAGACCCTGCTCCCCGCTGGGGGTGGGTGGGGACGGAAGGCCTGCAGTTCTGGCCTTCGCGCCGGGAGAAGGCGTGGAGGAAGGAGAGGCTGGGAGGAGCCGGAGGTCGAGGAGAGCTCTCCAGTAGGTCCTTCGTGGCAGTGTTCGTGCCGGGGGAGCCTGCTCTGTGCGCTGCCTCACTGTCCGGGCCGTGGAGGCCACGAAGGCAGGGAGCCCTGCACACTTCCCAGGCTCAGCGCTCGGGGCATGTGGGCTATCGCGACCCAAGTGCAGAGAGCATTGCCACATTCGCCTTACACCACAGCCCCAGGTTACTTCTAGGTGTGGGCCGGAGTCCTGCCACCCGCCCCCAAACACATTGCAGCAGTAATCACAGAAGTCTGGCTACGCTCCTGCCCTGAACTCTGTTCACCGTAGTACTGCCAGGAGGGGTGTTATTTGTCCCTTCCAAAGGAAGCCAAAGTGTCACACCAGTAGGAAGTGGCAGGGCTGGAAGTGCAAGCAAGAGCATTCCCACGGACAGATGAGCAGGCATTCCCCTGCCGTGCCCACCCGCGAGCCCAGGCCCTCTGCACTCTGCCTGCCAGGGCAACTGCATTCCCCATAGCGCTGGTCTATCTGCTGCTCATCATTGTGGGGCAGAGCTCCATGAAGGCGAGGAAAGGCTTCAACCTGCAGGGTCCCCTGATCCTCTGGTCCTTCTCCCTTGCGCTCTTCAGGTAGGACACTCCCCTCTCCCATTCTTTGCCTCTTTTTAGGGGGCTAGGGGGCGGGGATTGAATCCAGGGTCTCTGCATCAAGCCATATCCACAGCCCCTTCCCCTTTTGTGGAATTTTGAGTCAGAGTCTTGCTAAAAACCTCCCTTCTACCCTCACATCTTTTCAGAGATCTCAGGTGCATCTTTCTCCTAGCTCCCAGCCTTCCCCACATTTACCCTGTTTTCCTTATTTCCTAGACCCAACCTGGCAGTCCCTCCCCCTTTCCTCTCAGTCCTTTTTTTTTTTTCCCCTCTCAGTTCTTTCTTATTTCTTTTTTTTTGGTACCGGGGATCGAACTTGGGTCCTTGCGCTTGCACAGCAGATGGCAAAACCACTGAGCTAAATCCCCGGCCCCCCTCTTAGTTCTTTTTTTTTTTTTTTTTTTTTTGTGGTACTGGGGATCGAACTCGGTTCCTTGCACTTTCGAGGCAGGTGCCGGAACCACTGAGCTAAATCCCCGGCCCAATAATTAAGGTTCACTTTTTTTTTTTTTCTTTTTTCCTGCAGGGGATTGAACTTGGGACCTTGTGCTTGTGAGGCCAGCGCCACCCTCTCAGTTCTTAATACTCTGTCCCAAGACTGGCCCACAACCCCAGCACCTCCTTCTTGTGTTTTCTTCCTCCAATCCTTTGATCTTCCCCATCCTACCCCACCACAAGATCTTCCTCTGCCCCTACTCCCAGTCCTTAACGGAGCTTTCAGCCCTTCATTCCCTGGTTGTCGCTCAGCCTTCATCTCCTGTAGAGTCCCAGTTGAATCTACCAGATTGGCCCCGGAACTCAGAGGCCATGACCCATGTCCCCCTTGGAAGGGTGAGAAGGTTGTGGAACTCAAGGCTTAGTGACCTGGTCGGGCCAGGGGGAAGGTGAGCTGGTGCCTGGGAATGACCCTCATTCCATCTTCCTCGGTCCCATTTCAGTATCCTGGGAACAGTGAGAACATGGGGCTACATGGGGGCCCTGATGCACAGAGGGGGCCTGAAACACACGGTGTGCTTCACTGACTCCACCGAGCATCCCATAATCAAATTCTGGTCCTGCCTCTTTCTTCTCAGCAAGGTCATCGAACTCGGTAAGTGGCAAGGCTTTGTGTCCCCATGTGTGTCCCTCCTCAGAGAGCTTCCTCGCCATCGCAGAGTCCCTTCCCCACCTCTAGTCCTAACAGCACATTTTCTCCCAACCCCTCTCAGATTCTCTGCCATAAAGACCACCCTCCGCACCCTGAGAGTCCTCCTGTGTCCCCACACCCAGTGCAGAGGGTGGTCTGGCACGCCTGCCTCTTCTCTCCCAGGAGACACAGCCTTCATCATCCTGCGGAAGCGGCCACTCATCTTTGTGCACTGGTACCACCACAGCACGGTGCTGGTGTTCACAAGCTTCGGGTACAAGAACAAAGTGCCTTCGGGGGGTTGGTTCATGACCATGAACTTCGGGGTGCACTCGATCATGTACACCTACTACACACTGAAGGCCGCCAGGGTGAAGCACCCCAGGCTGCTCCCCATGCTCATCACCAGCCTGCAGATCCTGCAGATGGTTATGGGGACCGTCGTGGGCATCCTGACTTACATCTGGAGACAGGAGCAAGGGTGCCGCACCACGGCGGAACAGTTCTTCTGGTCCTTTGTCTTGTATTCCACCTATTTCATCCTCTTTGCCCATTTCTTCCGACAAACCTACATCTGGCCCCAGGTCAAAACCAAGACCAAAAGCCACTGAGGGGCTGGAGAGGAAGAAGAGCCTTGAGCTCTCTCTCTTCCCCGGACCCCAGCGGACTGGACTCACATTTGGGGAATGATCGGGGTGCCTTCCCTGCATGGCTTCCCAGTGCTTCATGTGCTCCACGGTGGCAGAAGTTATGGCGGATAAGTATCCCCTGGGATGAGGGTGTGGCCTGGTACTCTGATATTTCTGTCTTTAATGTGAAGCCAAGCAGGCCCTGGAGAAGAGGCGGGGCTGAGGAGGGTCCGAACAGGTGATTTATTTATATTTCTATCCAGAAAAGTTTCTTCTTGCTTTATTTTTAAAATTAATGACGTCGTGGTGGCGCACACCTGTAATCCCAACACTCAGGAGGCTGAGGCAGGAGGATTGCTGTGAGTTTGAGGCCAGCCTGGGCTACATAGTTCAAAGCCAGCCTGAAGTACATAGTGAGACCCTGTCTCAAACAAAACAAAACAAAAATGAATGGTGTGGACAAGATTTGGAGGGGATCGGGAAGAAGGAGGGAGGGGCTTCTGGGATGGGAGAAGTCTTGGCAGCTGGGCGATGGGCATCCTGAGGGAGTGGAAGGAGAGGAGGCACACACAGAGAGACAATAAGAATCCTAGGCCTGGTAGGCACTTAATAAATGTCTGTTACAGACCAGAATTTTATTGCTGTTCGGGGCCCATGCCCCTCATGGAACAGTGAGAAAGAGGTGCTGAACGGCGGAGTAGTTATCTAGGCAGAGGCGTCCTAAACTGCCGAATTGATCCCTGCAAATACGCGCTGGAGCCCGGACCGACCAGCTGTCCTCCCTGAGACCGCGAGGTGGCGCCGCAGCACCGGCTTTGCCGACGTGCCCCGAGCTGGAGGCACCCGCGCGCCCTTCGCTGCTCCCGCCTCGGAGGAGGGGAGTCAGGGCCTGGGCCTGGGCCCTCGCCTCGTCCTGGCACATCCATCTCTCTTTAGGCCGTGGGGGAGAAGGACGAGAGAGGTCAACCGCAACTCGAGTCAGCAGGTTCACAGTCCGCGCACGTTTATTTCATTTACCTTTGCAAACGGGATGGGGCGTCTGGAGCAGCTGACCCCGGGAGCTGGCCCCTGTTCCTGGCCTCAGTCCCCGGGCGCGGTCCGGCCGGGGAAGGGCCCCCGGAACCCCCTCCCCAGACCCGCGGCGGGAGCAGGCCCGCGCAGACGACCCGGTCGCCGCGGACGGGCGCCGCCTTCAGGAGCCCCGGGGCGCTCAGACGGGCCGCTCCACGGCGTACTGGCACGGGCTGAGGTTGGCGGCCGGGGGCGGCCCGGGCACGGCGGGGTAGCTGAAGGAGGCGTGCTGCTTGGCCTTGAGCCGCAGGCTGGCCAGGCTCGAGTTACACGGGTCCCGGTACACGTAGGGCGCCGAGGCGTACGGGCAGGACACGGCCGTGGAGGACACGGCGGCCGGCGCCAGCCCGGGGGGCCCCCCGCCCAGGCCCTGCAGGGCTGCGGGGCCGGGCACGGCGCCGGGCGCGGGCGCGGCTGCCGGCACCATGGAGGCGGCGATGGAGCTGGGCGGCGAGAAGACGGGCTGCGAAGCCAGCGGCCCCACGTTGACCGAGTTGAAGGCGAACGGGAAGGTCTTGGCGGCGAGCGGCGGCGCGAGCGCCTTGGGCGGCCAGTTGCCGTAGGCGTAGCCGGGGTACACGTCCTCGTAGGGCGGCACCAGCCCACCGAGCGGCGCCGCGAAGCCGCCCTTGCAGAGCTCGGCCTGCTGGCTGCGCTCGCGCTTGCGCCACTTGGCGCGCCGGTTCTTGAACCACACCTGCGGGCGAGGTCGGGGCCACTCAGACGGGGCGCGGGCCCGCCCGGCGGCGGCCACGGGGCTGGGGACAGTGGGGCGGGTCGGAGGGGACGGGACACCGAGCCGGGGAGGGCGGCGCAGTACCCGCACGCGAGCCTCGGTGAGATTGGTCCACACGGCGATCTCCTCGCGCGTGCTCATGTCCGGGTAGCGGTTCCTCTGGAAGGTCGCCTCCAGCTCCTGCAGCTGCTGGCTGGTGAAGTGCGTGCGCTGCCGCCGCTGCTTCTTCTTCAGCGAGCCGTCCTCGGGGGAGCCTCCGGGCAGCGAGGCTGAGGCCTTCTCCGAGTCTGGGGGCAGGGGCAGGGTTAGGGACCTCCCTACCCTCCTGCCGCCCCCACCCGGCTGCCACCCAGGTCGCTCCCCTCGGGGACCGAGCGGCCATCTCCTCGGCCCCGGAAGGGGGCGCGCTCACCGCTGTGCTCCGGGCCCTTGCAGCTGTGCTCCGGGAGAGGAGGGTGCGGAGTGCCCGCGTCCGACAGCGACAGCGCGGGGCTGCGGGCCTCCGCCTCGGGGAGCAGCCCGAACTCCATGGAAGGTTCTGGAGGGAAGAGCACGCAGAGACCAGGGACACCAGACTTTGTAGCTGCTGAGCGCCTAGAACTGTGCCTGATGCACAGTTGGTGCTTGATATTTGTTGACTTAAAAAAAAAACAAAAAACCCACACCGGGAGTGCAGACTCGTGCACCACTGTGGAAATCAGTACGGAGATACCTCAAAGAACTAGGACCGGAAGTCCCATTTGACCCAGCTATTCCCCTGCTGGGGATCTTCCCAAAAGAATTAAAAGCATCATACCACAGTGATATATGTGCACCCATGTTTATAGCGGGACAGTCTGTAATAGCTAACGCTTAGAAACAGCCCAAGTGCCCATCAACTGGAAACTGGGTAAAGAAGATGTGGGGGTTTTTACAAAATGGAATACTACTCAGCCATAAAGAACGAGAAACTAAGACATTTATAGCTAAATCGATGCATATTGAGGCCATCCTCTTAAGTGAAATAAATAGGACACAAATGTGTAAATACCAAAGTTTCTCTGGTGTGAGAAACTGAAAGTATAAATAAGGATTAAAATGATTAAAATGAATAATTGATACTTTGAAATAGGAAGAAAAGGTCCAAAGGGGTAGGGGAAGTGGCAGGGGAAGGGGAAAGAAAAGAAGGGAAAGGAAAAATTATGAGAAAAGGAAAGAATGGAAACAAAGACTTTGTAAGTAGGGAAGGGAGGACAGGGAATGGGGAGAAAATAAGAACCAAGATCCATCATGTGCAGGTACAAGCACTCAATGATAAATATAATCATATTGTATGCCTAAAATGTACAATTAAAAGAATTTAAGCAAAACCCCCACGCACACACAGTTGCCCATCACATCCAACGTTCAGTACCCCCGAAACGTGCTCCTACACATCCCTCGGCCTCAACGCGGACCTGCCATTCCTTTTCATTGGGCAGGTGCTGCTTGGAACCAGGTCTGCTACTTCTCCCGAGAGAGTAGTCACTGCTGTCACTCACTGGTGCCAACTTTGAGCCTTCACCTCATTAACTCTCACTTCACAAGAACAAATGGAAACTTATTAATACAGGTTAAGTTTCCCTTATCTGAAATGCTTTGGACCAGAGGTGCTTCAGATTTCAGAGTTTTTAATATTCTGGAATATTTGCTTAGATTTACCAGTTGAGTACTCCTATCCAAAAACTGGAAGTCTGAAATGCACCAAAATTTGAAACTTGTTGAGTTGACACAAAGTTTCAGATTTCAGAGCTTCTTAGATTAGGGTGCCCAGGATGTTTTGCTTTTTAATTTTTTCCTCTCCCCATACTGGGCCCTAACCCAGGGCCCCACTTTTTCATGCTAGGCAAACACTCCACCTCTGAGCTACTCTCCAGCCTGCGGACGCCTGACCTGTATTACTCTTTACAGGTGTGAACGGAGACTTGTAACTTGATTCAGGTCGCAGGGCTTGTCCGTAGTGACTGGGATCTGAACCAGGTCTGTGGGATTCCTAACAGTTTCTCCCTCTGCCTCCTCCTCTTTGGGGGCCTCTCCAGATGCCCCTCAGGGGCTCAGCTAGAGCTCCAGCCTGGCTTGACTTGGGTGAATTTCAAGTAGGGCAGCTCTTCTTTTGTATTCTTTGTGTAGTATAATTTCTAAAGAGATTTCATTTCAATAAAAGGTTCCAGAATCAAAAACAAGTTTGCCAACAACCAGGTGCTCAGGCCCTGTCTGCTCTTTCACTTGTCCGAACACAACTCCCATCCTACCAGTCATCTGCCCAACTCTTGACCTCTTCCAAGCCCACTCTGGTGGGCATGGCCTCCATAAGACCTCTCCCTGTCCCTGTCCCCTGTGCCACGCCAGGCCAGACTCTGCCCAGGAGCCCGCCTCAGGCCCTCTCCAGGTGTCCCCTATACATCTCCTTTCCTGCTGGTTCCCAGGAGCCCTCTAGTGGGAGGGAGGGAAGAGTCCCAATGACTCTAGGTCAGAGGAACATGGAAGGAGACTAGGGAAATAAGGATGGGCAGAGCACTGGCTGGGAGGGATCTCTCTGTACCCAAGACCCCTTCCCAGTAACAGGAGCTTAAGGCAGTCTTCTTCGTGGGGTGGCATTAATGGGATGGATTAGCCTGGATTGAGATGTGTGTCACTTGAGTGCTCTGAATTGATTAGGAGTCTTTCTGGAGGAGGTGCAGATGGGCAGCGGCCTGTATTTGCACATGGTAATGTCCCCTTTAGCCAGCTCTCAGCTCCCAGCTGTGCCTCACCCAGGCCAGGCCAAGAGTGGGACAGAGGTCACAGCGGGGTTGCCCTTTTCACCAGCAGTAGGCTCTGACCTTGAACTTTTTGCTGGGGCTGGAGAAGGGCTGGGTGGAATCCAGGAAAGAAGTCAGGCCAGGAGTGGAGGTGTGCTCGCTCGCTCAGCCTACTGCCCTTTCTGATCTGAACTGGAAATCCTGGGGGGAATGGTAGCCTTGGTCGGCAGCCCTTCCCAGATAGCTGGGAAGATGAGGGAGGAAGGTTGGGGGCTGACAGCGGGGAAGCAGCACTCTAAAAACTCTTCCTTCAGGCCCAAGCTGACCTGGAAAGCAAGCCATGCCCCGGACTTTTCCAGGGGTCATGGAAAGCTGGAGAAAAGGGACAGTAGATCTTGTCTGTGGGCAAAACTAAGCCCCCCCATTACCATCCATCCCTCCAGTCTGCTTCGGCTCCAGACCGCTGCTTTTCCAAACTCCCTGCCCCCAGCATTCCATACCTAGGTCTTGATTTCACCCTCTATTTCCGCAGAGGGAGACAGAGTTCGAGGGATGAGGGCCAGAGAAAGACAAGCCGAGCAAGCAGAGTTCAGGCTGCATGTTCACAGAGACAGACAGACACATGTGCAGACACACACAAGCCCCCACTCAGACATAATAAGCACTTGGACTTGGAGCTCGAGGCACACAAACATACTCTCCCACACATGCGCTCCCACATTCAGGCAGACGGACACACGCAGTCATGCCGGCTACTCTCTGTGACAGGGACAGCTGCCGGCTGTTTTGGAGTAGCTGCTCCCCTCCCCTTTCTGGCCCCTCCGCTCTCAGGCCCAGGCACTAAAGACTGTGGGGGAGGAGGCCCGGGGATCAGGGAGTCTCCCGCTGGTGGCTGCTGGCCCAGTGGGGAAAGGCAGGAGAATGACAGAGCTGCGGGGGGGCAGAGCAGATAATGCCCTGAGCCCCCTTAAATGGTTATCTGGTATAGGCCAAAGGAATTAAGTTCATTTCCTTGTGGTTGTTTTTGGGGATTTTTTTTTTTTTGAGACAAGATCTTGCTATGATCTAGGCTGGCCTTGAACTCATGGTGATCCTCCTGGTTCAGCCTCCTGAGTACTGGGATTACAGGCCTGTGGCATCATTCCGGGTAGAAGAATTAAGTTTGAAATCAAAAGATCTAGGTTTATGCCCTGGTTCCTCAACTTATTACAATAGCTGTGTGTCCTTGGCAAATTACTTTACCTTTCTTGGCATATTTCTTCATCTCTAAAAAGGAAATAACCCATAATCCCTTCCCTACCTGCATTCAGCATTGTTATAAAGTTTAGATACACATATCATGATAAAATGGGTAGCAGTGAAACTCTACGAGAGTATGGAATGCCTCCCTCCCCAGACCCCATCTACCAGGGGAGGCGTCCCCTGTGCAGGAAGTGAGTGTGGTGTGCTGCAGAGAGGGATACAGCACCCTGTCCTGAATAAGGGGCGCAGTAACTCACAGAGGCTGCTTTGGCGAGTGGGGACTGGTCAGGGAGAGAATGAAGCATGTGGACTCCTGCATGGGTTGCTAAGAGCAGAGAGAGGGGCCTGATGCAAAGCTGCAGGGAGAGGAAACAGAACCGCAGCTGGGTGGCACAGCCAGATGTAAGGTGGGGCACAGGCACTGGGCTACCTCAAGTCCAAGTGGGCTGGTGGGGCAAAGGCTGTGGTGCCGAACGGTTGTCTGGCTGCAGACCGGCTGGCTGAAGATTAAGCTCCCCCAACTGCTGGAGGTCAGGAAGCCGGCAGTTGGGGGTGAGGCCAGGGACTCTGCCTCACTCGGCGACGGTGGGGAGGGACAGCTTAGGTGTGGAGCTGCAGGATTGGCTGGTGGGGCACCCGGCTGGGCCAGAGAGAGCCAAGGCAAAACTGTGTTGGTGAGTCTGGCTGACTCTGGGAGGGGCTGCCTGCACCACCCTGTTCGGACACATGGCCCAGCCCCACTGGGCTCAGAGCAGCAGGCCCAAACCCGGACCTAGAGAGAAGTGCAGGCTGGAATTAAGACAGGCAAGGGCAAAATATCCAGGATACATTAGGGTGGAGAGTGGATGACACAGGCCAGAGAGGCCATGTGGGGGTGGCCATGGTTTCCAAGGAACACTGCCTTATGGCAAGAAGGCAAGGGTCACGGTGACCACTGAAATCCTGAAGCTAGAGTGTTGACCAACGCCATCCTGAGAGAGCCCGTGGCAATCTGCAATAGCAATGCTGAAGGGCAAGAGGTAGATCTTGGAATTTAAATGAGAGAAAATCGTTTTCTTGCAGGCTGAATGGAGAGAAAAGGGGCTGAAGTCATGATGTTGTTGTACGTTGTGGCAAGGAGCAGTGGGGCAAGTGAAAAGCCAAGGCCTGAACCTAGTACAGAACCATTGTGTAAGTGTAAAGCCAGAGTGAGGCCTTTCAGGGGACACAGCCTTCTCTTCTGAGGAATGTTGGGCACTCATTCTGGTCTGCAGAGCTGCAGAGTGCAGGCGGGGCACATGAAGACACATTTATTTGGTCAGAGCTCTAGGATGAAACACCAGGAGTCAGGGGTAGCAATCCAGGGGCGAAGGAAGGACTGGAGAAACCATCCTGCACCTGTCCCTTGCAGGGCTCCTCCCTGCTTCCTTCCCTCAGCAAGTGTTAGGTGCGAGCGGGATCCCTATGAATAGGCGACTCCAACGCTAACTGCTGGGAGACAGTGCTTAGGGTGGAAACACAGAGGGGACTGCAGAGCGATGGAAGCCCATCTCAGTCGGTGCCCAGTGCTGGGAGCTCTGAGAACAGGGTGTAAGGCTGAAGTGGGGTTCGGAGACAGAGATGAGGCAGGGCCTTCTAAACCCTACAGCAGTGTTGGGAAGGAGCTGGCAAGTTCCCAGGGCGATGGGAAGCCTCACTTGGTCAGCTCAGTGTGGACAGGGAAAACCAGCAGAGAGAAGTGGCGCAGAGTGAGGGACCTCTGAGAGGGACGAGAGGTGCTAGCCTAGATTTGCTGCGTCCAGGCTGGAGTGCCTCCATCTAAAAGTCCCTAAGGCCAGTAAAAGAACAGTAGAAGCAGAACCTAAAACGGCTGCCACTAGTGTGAAATTTCTTTGAGCTCTCTGACTTGATTTTGTTTTTGGTACCAGGGATTGAACTGGGGTTCTTGCGCTTGTGCAGCGGGTGGCGAAACCACTGAGCTAAGTCCTCTGCCCTGATTGTTTTTGTTTTTGGACACACGGTCTTGCTTTGCTGATCAGGCTGCCCTTGAATTCACTATGTACCCCAAGCTGGTCTTGAACTCACAGCGATCCTCCTGCCTCAGCTTCCTGAGTCCTGGGATTAGGAGCGTGCTCCATCACGTCTGGCTCTGACTTGATTTTTACCATTCAAGCAAATTTTGCATTCTATGCCGTACTTTAATCGTATTTATTTATTTATTTCTTTATTTTTGGTACCGGGGATCAAACTGGGGACCTTGCACTTGCAAGGCAGGTGCCGCAACCACTGAGCTAATTCCTCGGCCTCGCCATATTTATTTATTTATTTTTGGTACCAGAGATCGAACTCAAGACCTTGCACTTTAGAGCCAGGTGGTGGAACCACTGAGCTAACTCCCTGGCCCTCCATATTTATTCTAATATAAAAGAAAAGTACAGACATGCCCGCCTTTTAGTGATGTCACACCAGGAAGATGGCCCTGCTCGGCCTGCCCCTCCCACTCCTGTGCCGACCCCTCCACTGAGGGCTTGTAGGCAGAGGAGTGATGAAAAGCAGCATCTTTGTCACTCTTATTTGCCAATGGTGAGCCAAATGGACAGGCAGGGGAGAAGCAGGAAAGGAGAAACTGTGAACTGAGTTGTATGAAGGAGGAAAATGGGAAAGGAGAGGCAGAGAGGGCTTTGCACACCATTTCTCTTGGCTTTTCCACAGCTCTTGCACTCTACTGTCTTCCTTCCCTCCCCACCACTCTCACCAGGGGTCCTGGTTGGTGACCGTGGACACTGTAGCACCCCAAGTCGGTCTAACGGACCCTTCAGTTTAGCTGCCACTTCTGCCCCACACTCCAGCAGGCATCATTTAGACTGGCAACTGGAGGAGAAAAGGGCCCATCTGGTCCCCTTCCTCTCGCACCCTGACTCAGCCCCCCCACCCCCAGCCACCCGCACGCAGTCCTTTCTTCAGCAGGAGGTGGGCAGAAATCTTGAGGTCAGGATATTTGGCCCATAGAGAGGTCAAGCATTCGGGGAGCTCCCCAGGTTCTGGTGTGGGGCAGGGACAATGGGTGGCATGTGATCTGGGGTAGGTGACCCAACCTGTCCTTAAGAACCCTCTAGTGGCTGGGTTAGGGACCTGCTCAGGCTTCTCTAGGGCTCAGGAACCCACCTTCCAAAGATTCTGGGGCTACAGGAGACCTCACTTTGGGCAGAACGACAGCAGTGACCCTTCTTCTGGTGCCTCTCCATTTGCACAGGGCTTTCCTGGACATGATTTCATGTAACTCTCACAGCACCCCACACGGCGGAAATGCCCATCCCTACCTCTTCTCAGGAAGCCAGGAAATCATCCCAGGCGACACAGAATGAAGGTATGCAAATTCTCTTTTGCTCCTCCCAATACATGAACGGCTAAGGCCCCTCCACCCTGCCGCCATTTGTGACTGACAGGCACAGATCTAGTCCCCGAAGGACTCTGCTTCTACTTCCTGCCTCTACCACCTCTCTGGACAGGAGCTCTAGAGATCGACTGCCCACTTTTGTGAACGAACATTTTCCTATTCATCCTAAACCTGCATTACTTTAATTCTAAGAGGCCCCCTCACCCAGGTCCCCTGCTTATCTAGGGCTTTCATTATGTTGTAGATTTGCATCCTGTCTCACTTTCCAGAGGCTGTAACTTTGAAATTTGCTCTCTCCAGCAATCCCTGGGTCCCCACCCTGCCAACCACCCTCTGACCCTTCTCCAGGCCTGACATTTTCCCGTAGAGCCAGTGATGGGGCAAGTACTCGGCTCCATGGCTTTACGCAAGAGTGGAAGGTTCTGTCTTTTGTTTCCAATCATCTCCTTATGATGCCATCTCTTTTTGGCAAAAGGAGAATCTGGGGCTAAGGTCTTCAGAAAAATGCCCGTGGTACCTTCCTTATCCCTCTCCTGACTCTGAGTCCTTCATTTCATCCATAATTTCAGTGGCAATAGGAGAATGTGCCCCCAAGAAGTGTATCAGAACGCGATGGCACTCATTAGGATGTGACTCTGTATTTATTAAAAGAGGGCAGGGACAGGAAAAGGTTGAGAAACAATGTCCTAGCCAGTGTCTAAGCAAACTTCAGATTTGAGGAGTGGAGGTGGGAATGTTGGGAATATGTACTGTATGCCACTTGTGGAGGGAGAGTAGGAAAGGTTGAGACCAAGTGGTTTAGATTCCTCATTGCTAAACACAACACCTTGCATTTGTCCTCCTGAAAACCCAGTCCCTGGCCCGGTTGTCTGGTCCACTTACATGGACTCGGGGAGTTCTCTCTCCTCTCTCCTCTTCAACTATTTTTTTTTTTTTAAGTACTAGGGATCCAACCCAGGCATCACTGAGCTATCCTCAGCCCTTTTTATTTTATTTTGCCAGAGGGTCGTGCTAGGTTGCCCAGTGCTGGCCTCCAACTTGAAATCCTTCTGCCTCAGCCTCCCAAATAGCTGGGATTACAGCTGTGCATTATCAATGTCCAGCTTGTTCTCTTCAACTCAACTGGGCTCTGGCTAGAATTGAGGTTCGGTGGGCAATTAGTGTTCAGGCCCAGAGGAGGCAGCATCAGCCCAGCCAGGGAGACCAGAGGGCAGTCTCAGAGCACCAGACAGGCTCCTGGATTCCAGGAGGACAGGCTCTGGATTCCACGTGTCTCCTCCCCACCTCTCAGGCACCAGGCACTTCCCACCCTTAGGCACTTTGTGGAAGTAAACCAGAAACAGGACCCTGGGGTCTGCTTTGCCGAAGGGCTTCAGCTTTCTCTTCTGGCTCCCCAGCACCACAGCCACCTCGAGAGCCTTCAGGCACCGGACTGGTGTCTGGAATTACTGACCCTGAGCTTGTGAGGGATCTGGGGCCACCGGGCGTTTGTGCTGGGCTCCTTACTGCCTTCCTATTGCTCCTTATGGCTTATGCTTTCCTCTCCTGGTCTTGATTCAGTCAGTCCCGTCCTTAGCCCTCCTTCTTCAAATGTGGAAGCTGCAAGTCCAGGGGGTGAGCTCATCTACTCTGGGTCGAGGGAGGATGTCCCCTGGCCACCCTGTTCTGGCCCAGGCTTGCACTCTTTACTCTTTCCCCTTGTATCCTGCCCCACGGCCAGGAGAGGTAGAAACAAGTTTGCTAAGTGTGAGCTGGGATTCACCCACCACACAGACCCGTCGCACACGCAGCAGCCGGGGAGGTGCTGCGGGATACAGGGCACGCCACCAGCCAGGGACATCTGTTTCCCCCGCGCCGGACAGAGTGCGGCTCCGCAGAGACCCACTTCGCACCTCAGGCGTTGTGTCCGCTTGGAGCTCCAGGCGCCACGGACGCTCCGTCCGATTCTGAGGTGGCCCCAGGTCGGGACCCACCCAGCCCTGCCACCCCAAGCCAGCCCCGCCAGGCCCCGCAGGACTCTTTGGGCCCCAGCCTGGGCCCTGAGGCTCCCAGGAGGCCAGCTGACCAGTCGCGGCCGGCTCTCCGACCAGCTTCTACTCCCACTGCAGAGCAGCTGGGAACAGCAGCGCGCCGGCTGTGCGCGCCGTTCGCGGCCCTCGAGTCCGCCAGGGGCCGGACGCCCACCGCCGGGTCTTAGCCGGCCACGGCCCTGTCCCCACGCAGTCGGCTCTGTGCGCGGGTTCCGGAGCTCTCCGCTCGTCTGACTTCTGCCTACTTTGCGGGGCCCCGTCCTAGCTCCATGCCTGCGGCTTGGCTCGGGATCCCTTGAGTCCCCTTCCCGGTCGGTCTCTCCCTTTTCCCAAGTCCTTGTCCCAGTCTGCAGGACGCCCTCCCAGTGCCGACCTACCACCCAGTTCCGTTTTGGGGATCCCGGGACCGGCCAGGCCCCGCGGCCCCGCGCGCCTATCCCCCGAATGGCCCAGCACTCACAGCGCGTCCCGCGGCAGGCGGACTCCCGGCGGCGGTGACTGTCTGGAGGGCGAGCGTGCGGGGCCCGGGGCCAGCAGCGGCCAGGGTGGGGGCCGCCCCCCTGCTCCCGGGCGGCCGCTTCGCTCCGGCGCTCCCAGACCCGCGGGGGAGAGCGTGAGTCTCGCCGCCGACTGCCACCCCCCGCCGGCGCCCATTCACTTTATGGCGGCCCAGGGCGCCCCCAGCCCGCCGCACCGCGCCGCGCGCCTCAGGCCCCGCCCCCTTCCAGCTGCGCGACCCCGGCCCCGCCCTTTCCAGCTGTGAATGTCCAGGCCCCGCCTTCGCGGGACGGGCCCTGCGGGCGGGCCGCCAAAAACCCCGCCCCCCCGGCCAATCGGAGGCGAGCCCTGGCCACCGGGCCACGCCCCTCCCCACGTGGCCGCGACCCGGCTCAGGCTGGGACTCCAGCCGAGCGAGCGGCGGAGTGGTGTAGCCGGCAGAGCGGGAGGACCCGCCGGCGGCGAAGTGGGGCCCGGCAGCTCCCGGGAGCCAAGCGCGGCGGTGCTGGGGGAGAGGGCTGCCGGGTGCCAGGTGGGAATGCGCGCGAGGCCGCCGGCTCTCAGCGCTCAGACTTGTCTGCCGCTCGAGTTTCGCCGATTTTCTCCACTTGTCGCTGTCCGTCTCCGCCCTTTTGTCTCCGTTCCAATTCTCCCACGTCTCGCCTTTCTTTCCTCTTCACCGCCGCCTTGCTCCTGATTGTTGTCCCTCTCCTCCTGCCTCTTCCGCTTTGAGAGACCAACTTCTTTCTCTGTGCCCCCTTTCTCTCATCCACCCTTCTCAAGCTGGGTACGCCTGCCACCTCCTTCCCATGGGACATGGCTTCGTGAAAAAAGCAGGTTTTGAAATGAGGCAAACTAAAGCGAGATTCCAACCGCACCACTACTGTGCCCTCGCTGGCTGACCTTGGACAACTAACTTAATTCACTGCCACCCCAAATCAACAGGGCCCCCGCGGATTCCTCGGGCCTGGGCTGGTGCTCTCCACAGGCGTGGGCCTGTGCCCCTCTCTCCACACCCTCGATTTGCCTGGTCTATGTTCTCCCAGCTTCGAGAGGTCCGGTAGCAGATCAGTCTTGTGGGCCGAGCATGGCCTTGGTGCTTGGTGATTAGCAACTTGCAAGGGACAGGATAGATGTCCAAGGAACATGTTGGACTGGATTAGGTTGCTCAAGTGCTCCGGAGAGCCCTAAGCCCGGTCACAAAATATGCTCCTAAAGCGAATCTGATCCTTCACATCTCTACTTAAAACCCTTTAATTGGCCAGGGATTTAGCTCAGTGGTTCCGCCACCTGCCCTGCAACCACAAGGACCTGAGTTCGATCCCTGGTACCAAAAAAACAAAATAAAACAAGAAAAACACCCTTTAATGGTTCCTAATTACCTTCAGGATAAAACATCAAGCCTCTAATCTGGCATACTCCACCTTCAGGAGCCGACCTTATCTTCAACTTCACCTGTCTCCTCTCGGGACAGTAATCGGACTTTCCACCTTTATTTTTCCAATCCCTATCTGTCCTCCTAAATTCACTCAGGCCTCATTCTCTCTGGGAAGGCCTTCCAAACTCGCAGGTTAGCCAGAGTCTAGCGTCATGCTCCCATGACCCTGCTGTGCATACTCACTACTCTCACCTAATACTCTGGTTTCTCTTCAGATCAAATGAATCTTTGCTTTTTTTAGCTCTCTCACCTGCCACATTAGAGACCAGCTTATGAGCCGTCCCCTACACTACTAAGATTTAAGAGTGCAAGGACCATGTCTTCTTCATCCTTCTTTCCAGGTATAATGTAGAAACTCAATAAATATGTCGTGCCCTGAGGTCTTTGTTGTTGGTGGTGGTTTTTTCATTTTTGCTATTGGATTGCCCCCAGCATGTGTCACATGCATGTTCTGGGGAAGGACCTGTCACAGTCTGCTCTGTGGCATCCCCACTTGCCTAAAGTTGATGTCTGATAGTATGAAGGAGCAGATTTACAAAGTGGCCAAGAAGGGCCTGGCTCCATCACAAATTGGTGAGAGACTTACTCAAGGTTACAGAAGTTTGTTTTGTATCGGGGAATGAAATCTTGAGAATCCTTAAGTCCAAAGGACTTGCTCCTGATCTTCCTGAGGGTTTCTACCATTTAATCATGAAAGTGGTTACTGTTCGAAAGCATCTTGAGAAGAACATAGAAGATAAGGATGGTAAATTCCTTCTGATTCTGAGAGCCAAATTCACTGATGGGCTCAGTTAAATGAGACCAAGTAAATCCTCCACCCATACCCATTGAAAATATGGGTCATCAGTAGCCTCTGCCTGCCGGCATAAATTTGTCTATGTACCCAGGCAATGAAATCATTTTTTAACTAAAAAAATCATAGTGGGCCAGGGATTTAGCTCAGTGGTTCCAGTGCCTGCCTCGAAAGCGCAAGGTCCAGAGTTCGATCCCCGGTACCAAAAAAAATAAAAAATAAAAATAAATCATACTGAGATCTAAGAGGAAGGTGTTTTACCTGGTAAGATGATGGTTAGTAGTAGAGGCTAGGGAATTGTCATTCTCTCCTGTCCATCTTTAATGTACAATCACATGCTTTTAAGATGATGAATTTCTGGAGACATGCGGAAAGGTGAAGGAGAAGTAGGGTGTTTTGACACACTTAGAAGATTTTCCAATAGCTCTCCAAGACTTCTCAATCTGAGACAAGCCCAGGAGACCAGTCCCCTTTTTCAAATGAAGAAGACAGTGACTCAGAGATAGTGTGAAATGCAGTGGCATGATGGTGTATCTTTTTTGGGGGGGGGTACTGGGGATTGAACTTGGGACCTTGCACTTGTGAGGCAGGTGGTGGCACCATTGAGCCAAATCCCCAGCCCATGATGGTGTATCTTCTTCCCCTAACTTCCTTTGTGTGAAAGAAGCAAGATCCTTTATCTGGACAAGGAGATCAGAACCCCAGTGAACAGATTCAGGGAGATGTTGAGGTGCTCTTCAGATCTGATATCAGCTCTGAATGGTTCTTCAAATTAGAGGAACCTAACACATGGATGATTTTGGATACCTGGTTTTGGGACACTTTCCTATGGGGTTAGGAATGGAGCTTCTCTGGATTTGAGTTATCCGTAAGTACGAGGAATGTGGAGAGAATCGGTGTCTTTTTTGTTTTTTAATTTTTAAAATTTTGTTGTTTTGAGACAGGGTCTTGCTATGTAGTTCAAACTACCCTCAAACTCACTATGTAGCCCAGACTAGCCTCAAACTCGCAACCATTCTTCTGCCTCAGCCTCCCAAATGTTGGGATTACAGGTGTGCACACTCAGTCCACAGAGAGTTGGTGTCATTTTTCACTGCCTCCCGGCAGCCTCCCTGGGTCTGCAGTGACACCTGGGTTCTACTCAGCAAACAGACTGGGAATTCCATGATTCAGCCCGAAAGCAGAAAACCCATTCCTCTGCCATCTTCCCATGCTTTGTCACTTCTACATTTTTAAACAGTCTAGTAACCTCTGTCATCTCTCTCTCTCTCTTTTTTTTTTTTTTGGTACCGGGGATCGAACTAGGGACCTTGTGCTTTCGAGGCAGGCGGCAGTGTCATCTCTTGTATGGGGAAGAGGCAACTAGCTGGGGGCAAGGAATGAAAATGGATAGGCATCTAGCCCTCAGCTTCTTAGTGTTAGTGTCAATGGTGATGTAGACTAATCTGTGTGATTAGCTTTGCCCCTGGCTGGTAAGGCATGTCCAAGCCTTGAAATGAGGGTCAGAGTTGGAGGTTACAACTTGATAGACTAAGGCATAAGAGGTAGCACCAATCAGTGGAAAAGAGGTGAACTGGGGGTGAGGACACCTGGGTTTGTCTCTCTTCTGCCACCGACTAGCTGGGGCCAGCTTTCCATTCTGAGACTCAGTTTCCTGTTCTATAACACAAGTAGACTTAAATTACATATAAAGATTTTAACTATCTTCCATTTTCTCTTGTTCTGGAGGAACGGGACAGAAGACATCGAAACGGAGTTGGGATGCGACAGTCACACCTATGAGAAGTCAAAACGGGGACAGGCCGACAAGAGGGTGAGAGGAGCAGGGGGTGAAATAGTTCACCGGACTGAATTTAGGATCAAGGGGTCCTAGAGCTGTCTCGAAAGGGAGTGATTCCTCAAGGAGCAGAGTTGTTTTTTTGTACTGGGGATCGAACTCGGGTCCTTGAGCTTGCGCAGCAGGCGGCGAAACCATTGAGCTAAATCCTTAGCCCAAGCAGCAGAGTATTGATAGAGTGGCGGGGGACGCCCGCTCAAGCTCTCAAAATATGCCCCGCCCCCCTGACAGCAAATCACAGCCTTTCTCCGCCTAAGGCCCAGCAGCCTCTGCCAAACGGCGCGCTGCAACCAAACTGTATCTAACTCCACCTTCCAACGGCCCAGAACAATTCCTTATTTTCATTGGCTTTAATAACTGTCACTCAGAGAATTCTCTTATTCGTTGGTTGTGTCCTATTCTTTTTTTTCCCCTGGTAATCTCGCCTCTTCAGGCACTCCCGCCTTCTGGGGCCAATTCATTTCTTCGATTGGATAACTGAGGTGCCACTTTTCAGGGACCCAAGCTGTGATTGGCTATGAGCGGCAGGGCTCGCACAGTTACCAGGCAGCGGGCTAGACTGAGGTTAGTTACCACGTCAGTGAGCTGACAGGGAAGGCAGCCGGCTCCACCGCCCGGCCCGGTCGACCCATTCTGTCTAGCTGTGCGGGCCCACCCGGACTTTACCCTTCACTTCCTGAAAACAGGCTTCTTTCCTCCTCCATCTGCCACCCGAGCCGGGGGAACCGCCGGGAGCCGCCTCTGGGGCGCAGCTGACATGAGCCGCGGCCGCGGGTCCTGGGACTAGGCCCCGCCATCTTGGATCCGCTGACAGGTCCGCCGGGCCCTTCCGGGAGTTGTAGCGCCGCGGAGGGCACCCTGACGTCAAAGCAGGGAATGGGGGACAAGGCATCGGGGAGGGGGACGCCCCGGGGTGGGTTCAGGACTCGGGGCGCGGTAATGAGACCAGGGAAGGGTTGTTGTGGGAGGGGCCTGGGAGGCGGCAAGGGGCAAAGGTCAGTCTCCAGCGGGGGAGGGGCCAATCCCAGCTGTGACTTGTGCTGCCTGGCAGGTGGGTGCCTCGACCCTTCGAGTTCCGCAGGGCTAGTGTAAGCATCAGCTCCTCTCTTCCAGAGCTTTCTGCATTCTAAGGAGCCCAGTGCTCCAGCTGAAAGCAAAGCTAAGGAGATACACTTCGAAGGTTGGTTTCCAGGTTCTGTAGTGCTCCTGTGTGACTACCTCAGTTTGGCTGAGTTGGTTCATTCATCTCGAACTGTGAGCCAGAGTGACCTAGACCTGGGTGGTCGGTAAGAAGACCTGGGGGAGCTGGGGCCAGCAGCCTGGGGAAGTGGGGTATGAGAAGATTTTTCTCAGCTTAACTGCAACTCTGGGGCTGCTTGTAAACACTAGGCTTATTTTCTGGGCCTATTTCTTCCTTTATGCAATTGTTCACAGGTATTCTCTTTTGGTATATGTTTTAGGCTGGCATTTCGCCCTAGGTCTTCTTTTCACATGGCCTACCAAAGTGAGCTTAATCACAAGGAAGTCACCGACACATTTGACTGAGACCAAAGAGGGATTTGAGTACTGGCAATGTTTGGTACTGTTGGTCTGTTATTTTTAGTGAGTTGAAAGAGTTGTGAGAGATGATTGGCTAACTGTAGTAGGATTAGGGAGGCAGAATGAATGATGGAGCATAATCCCAAAGTGTAGTTTACAGAGTGGTGATCTTTGACAAACTCTTGTGTTGTAAAGCCATAAAAGTCTGCTGAAGGTAAAGAGTACTTTTTGAGAGGGAGGATTCGATAGTATTTTTAAATGCACAACATAGAAGCTTGTGTGCCTTTATATCAGGTATACAAAGGCACTCCTCTCGGCCCTGTGGAGGATACACATGAAGAGATCAGCTTTGGAATCATGTAGTGTGTGCATTTTTTAAAAGTAGTAGGATGTACAGTTCTCCAAAAAAGGTATACACATTTCAGGAAAAGAAAAACTTGTATAAATATTTGACTACTAAATTTATTGAGCCATCATGAGATTAATACAGTTACAAGAGGTCCCCAAAGTGGTGGCCATGAGCTTCCAGACATTAGTATGGTGAACTGCTGCTTGGGTAACCTTGGTCATTGAGATTGCTGCACATGCGTTTTCAATTTCTTTAAAAACTGGTGGTGTAGTGGGTTTTCTGTGATATATGACATCCTCTAGGGTTCCCCCCCAAGGGTAACACCATCTGTTGAAAAAACATACTATTTTTTTTCCTGAAGTGTGTGTGTACATGTTTTTTGGCAGCCTCTGTAGGCACAGTCCCCTAGCTCAAGCATGTAGTAAGGTTAAAAGGATAAATCTGTTGCCTTTGAGCAGGTAGTGGGCATCTAATAAGTGTTATCTGTACTTGGGATTAGTTTTAGTATGTGAACAGAATTTATGGCCTAATTCTGGACCTGCAAGTCAGGATGCTCTTTTGCATGGTGAGGTAATAACCAGAGGGATCAAAATCTCCACTTGATCTTAGCCAAAAGGCCAAGAAGTGATTGAATCAAAATCTCATGGTGTTGGAAGGGAAAATTATCTAGGGGCATAGAGTGATTGAACTCAGTTTCTCCTGCCTAATTCCCTTCACCCTCCTGAAATTGTGTTATATGTGTATGTGTGTGCTGGGAGCAGAAAGGGTAGCATTTATGGTTTACATTTATTGATTTAACTTAACTGGGATAGAAATGATATGGGAAACTATTTGCAATTTAACTTACTGATCTAAAATGTAGAATTTCCAGAAAAGTAGCTGAGAGTAGCAAATGAAGTGACAGAGTCACTCAGGAAGTATCCAGATTAGATGGGCTTGCATTGCTCATCTGGACCACTGCTGTGTCGAGTTGCTATACTTAGCATACCAGCCAATCTGGTCTCTGGGTGGATAGTGTGAGCAATGCAGCATCTTTTCAGTTGGGCCTGTGGGTGACTCTAAAGGCATCAAAGATTTTCCCTTTACTTAAAAAGTCATTTTGGGGGCTGAGAGTGTAGCTCAGTGGTACAGTGTTTGTCTAGCATGTACAAGGCCATAGGTTCAATTCCCAGCACTCACCTCTCCCCTAAAAGTGATTTTCTAGATAGGAATAATTCCCACTCAACCAAAGCTCAAAAAATTTGTCTTTCCTTCAAGTCTTGTATTTCAGCTGCATTTTATGGTGGCTGTAAGGCCAAGTACCTTGCTGTCTTGGCAGTGATACTTGTTAGCACAGTGGGAACTCATGTTTTAGTCACATCTCAGTAGCTGGGTATCAGCCTGAGTTTAGCTCTCAGTTCTCAGAGTTCCACTACTATTTCACTTCCCTATGTTCTAAGAAGTCAGAATGACTGCCACTTTTAAGTAATGACTTCACTGATAGACTGCTTAGACTGGCTACTGTGAGGCAGCTGGGGAGGAAGAAGACAGTCCTGCATCTGAGGAGACACTTTTAAGATACAGCACTCACTGGAAAGATCATTTTAGCCTTTGTATGCCACTTCTTTTTTTGTTGTTATTGTTGTGGGGTTTTTTGGCACCGGGGATCGAAGTTGGGTCCTTGTGCTTGCACAGCAGGTGGCGAAACCACTGAGCTAAATCCCTGGCCCAAGGAAGAAAAGATTCTTTTTTTTTTTTTTTGGTACCGGGGATCGAACTTGGGTCCTTGCGTTTGCACAGCAGGTGGTGAAACCACTGAGCTAAATCCTCGGCCCTGTATGCCACTTCTAATTGATTGATCATACTCTATCCTTGTTGATCATTGTGACTGATTGGAATGATTCTGCTGTTGGGGTTTTACGATGGGGTTGAGCTGAAGAGAGGAGGGATTCATTTTACTTACTTCAGACTAGAAGAACTATGTAAATTTAATAGGCTATAGTTCATCTTCCATTTTCTCTTTCTATATTTCAGTATATTCACCTGTAGTTGTTTGATTAAATGAAAATTTAATAGAGTAGTGTGTTGCTTTGGAGCCTCAACAGTAGTGGACATGATCATGGAAGTAATGATATGTTTCATTAGAAGTAGAAGTAGAAGTGATTGTAGAAGCAGTATAACTACAAATGATTATGGAAGTATGATGACAAATCATATAAACAGGGGTTGCAAGTTCAAATGACCATGTTTCAGAAAGGTAGTGTAAATGAGTGAAGCGAGTCAGGAGGGAATGGTTATACTGTAGACTGTAGTGTACTGGAGAATCCAGGTGGGTATTTGGAAGAGGCAGCTTGCAACTTACTGAGTACATTGTTCCTGTTTTTTTTTCCTGGTACCAGGGATCAAACTCAGGACCTTGGGCTAGCGAGGCAGGTGTGGTGCCACTGAGCTAAATCCCAGGCCCGTTAGTTAAAATTTTTAAAACCTTTTGTAGGCCAAAGTATGTCTGTGGATTGGACTCAACCACTGTACCATGGCCACTATATCATGACCCCTAATAAGATGGCCAGGCTTTGTGAACCTTAATCACTGCATTTCTCCGTGCATAATCACACAGGCTTTCTTCCTGCTCTGCTGTCACCCTCATAGTTTGGGTGCCCTGAGTGGTCAAAAGATGAGTAATAGAAAGCTTTGTTTCATTTTTTTTCATCTACAAGATGACAGAAAGGACATCTTTGGAACATATCAATGGCTTACCTTGGATGTTATTCTGGAGATAGTCCCAGAATCTCCACAGAGGGAGATGGCATGGCAGAGCTGAGGTGCATTGGTCACCTGATTAGCAGGTTTGGGAGGATTTTCCAGTTGTGTCTTGTCAGGGCACCAGCTTTTTTCCTGGTTTGACATTCCGTCTCTCTCTCTTTTTTTTTTTGGTACCAGGGATCGAACTCAGGTCTTTGTGCTTGGGAGGCAGGCAGCGGAACCACTGAGCTAAATCCCCAGCCCGTCTGGTACCAAGGATTGAACTTGAAGTTGGAAGTGGCTTCCCTGGGTGGGCATGAATGACATTCTCTTACCTCCACATTTGAGTAAATTTCTTGAGCCCATTAAGTTGTTTATTAGTTAAATAAGTCTGGGTCAGTCTTCATAAAAGCACAAGAATGTGGTGTGTCTTTGCTGCTCTGGAAATGTTATCAGCTCTGCATCTTTAGTGCTTCTCTGGGTTATCAAAGGATTGAGTGAATTTAAACCTTGGAAAGACCCACTGAGGGCCATTCAGCTTCTACCTCTTAGAAAGCCCATCAGAGTTTTCTTGATTTGCACAGCCCTGTACTAGAAAACAAAGACAAACACAAACAAACAAAAGCCTTTGGAAAATTTATTTGAAACCTGAGTCTGCCTTTGGAGAATCTATTTGCTAATTGGATATGGGCAACTTTAAAAAGTGATTAAGAAAAAAATAGTGTACTAATAACAGCTATGTAGAACAAGAGAATGTAAGACACGTATACATATATGTCAAGAATTGTCAATTACATAAAGAATTACATACCTCACCGAATAAAAGTCAATATTCAAATATCTCTTAAGAGATGTTGGAAAGATAGAAATGAAAAGAGAGCACTGATGTGGCTGGTGTGTCTCTGTGGGTTCTTGTTTGTAGGCTGGCCTGCACGGAAGGTTTATAACTGCTGGTAGAGAAACAGATAGGAGACACAGGAAGATTTGCCTGCCTGGTCCAAGAGTCATTCTTCTGTGAAGTCGCAGCTCTCATGAGAAGTGGTTCTTGTGAGTGTGAGCTGTGCCGTTTTGATGAGTCAGTCTTGATGCTGGTTAGTTCACTGTTCCTTCAATATTTATGGATCATTTCTGTTACTATGTCTCAGGTATTAGGGATAAAAAGGTGAATAAATTATCTCTTCCCCTGACATTCCATGGGTTTATGGTAGAGATAGACTGTATAACATGATATGTTAACTTTATCCAAATTGGTTGTATCAGTTGGGTGTGGTGATGGACCCAGGAAACCCAGCACTGGGGAGGCTGAGACAGGAGGATTGTCATGAGTCTAGGCCAACGTGGGCTACATAGTATGTTCAAGGCCAGCATGAGGTACATGAGATACTGTTTCAAAAGAAAAGGAAAAAGGCCGGGGATTTAGCTCAGTGGTTCTGCCACCTGCCTCGCAAGCGCAAGGACCTGCGTTTGATCCCCGGTACCAAAAAAAAAAGGAAAAACACCCCCAAAACTTAAATTAGTTGTATCAATATAGATACTGTCCATTTTTACCAGGTCTTAGTATTGTCAGGTTTAAATTTTGGAGGGGGTATATAAAATATATCTCATTATGAGGTTTTTTTTTTTTTTTTTTGGTACCGGGGATCGAACTAGGGTCCTTGAGCTTGCATAGCAGGTGGCAAAACCACTGAGCTAAATCCCCGGCCCTCATTATGAGGTTTTCTTTTTTGGGTACCGGGGATCGAACTTGGGCCCTTGTCCTTGAGAGGCAGGCAGTGGAACCACTGAGCTAAATCCCCAGCCCCCACCTCATCTTATTTTTGATAAAACTTTAAGTTCTTTTCTGCCAAACTTACATGAGGTCTCTGTCAGCCATTGTGACCTTGTAACCAAGAATTCTAACCATTGGCTGCTAGGTAGCAAGTCAGAGCTTCCCATTTGTAGCTGAACATCAGACGGATTCCATTAGATTTCCTGGTTGAGGAGTCATATGTTCAAAGACCTGGGAGGAGATTAGGCAACTCTTCATAATCCTTGAAAATAATTCCTCTCATTTTCTAGATGTTCCTTTTTTTTTAAACTGAGAAAATAAGCTTAATACAATTTTGTTTTGCTTAGAACTTTGGAATAATAGAAATATGTTAGCTTTTGGTGCATAATGGATTTTGATGAGATCTTCGGTTACTTTCAGATGGATTCCCAGTTCAAAATTTATCTCCTCCAGGAAGTCTTCCAAAGAGTACATAGATCCTATTAGACCTCAGTTAGATCCATTGGCACTTTTGTTCACAATTTGTAGTGCGGTGTTTTTGTTGTTGTTTTTAACTTGTTTTGTTTCTTTTAGATGGGTATATTTTCTCTCCTCCTAGTTCTTTGGAAGAAAAGGATTTTTATTTATATTCCTATTCTTTATAATGTCTCCTCCTAGGTCCCCCCAATTTTTTTTTTTTTTTTTTGGTACTGGGGATCGAACTCAGGACCTTGCTCTTGCGAGGCAGGTGCCAGAACCACTGAGCTGAATCCCCGGCCCACCCCCTCCCAAATATTTTTAACAGTAACGGTTACTACATTGAAGACTGTTCCATTGATTATGTCTCCTACTTGCTTTACTAGCTTTTACTCCCTTAGTTGTATTTCTTCCTATCTGGAATAAGTGTGATTCCCTAACTACATACGTACTGAATTTTCCTACTACAAGACTTTACTGTTGCCAGTACCTCCTTGTGTTTTTGACTCTTTGAATCCCCCTCCCCCACCGCCCCCGGCACTGGGGATGGAACTCAGGACCTTGCACTTGTGAGGCAGGTGCAGCACCACTGAGCTAAATCCCCAGCCCTGGAATCCTATCTTTCAGTTGCCTTTTCAGGGCCCTCCACCAGAAGTGATTGATTGATTGATGGATCGATTGACTGATTTGAGACAGGGTCTCATTCTGTAATTCGGGCTGGCCTTGAACTCACTGTGATATAGGGCAGGCTGGCCTTGAACTGATGGCAGTCCTCCAGCCTCAGCTTCCTGAGTGCTGTGATTACAGCCATGTGCCACCATGTGGCTCAAGAAGTGCTTTTATTTACTTCAGTACTGTAATGCTGTATATCATTCTTATTAGAGATGTGTGTGTGTTTGTGTGGATGTGCCTATATTTGCCTAATCCAGTAGATTATAAATTCCTTTTGGAATATCTGGTGCCTGAGTAGGTACAATTCTTTGCTTAACATATGCCAAGTAACATCTGACCCAATGAGGTAAATGTTTGTCAATGAACTTTCATTACTACTTTTTTTTTTTGGTACCGGGGATCGAACTCGGGATCTTGTGCTGGCGAGGCAGGCACCAGAACCACTGAGCTAAATCCCTGGCCCCTCATTACTATTTTTAATCATTGGCACATGGAACAATATAACTACTTTTCTAGAGAGCTTATTCATTCTTAAAATATCAGTTGAAATTTAAAGATAGTGTCTTAGTAACTTTTCTCATTGCTGAGACAAAATACTTGATACCTAAAGTTAAAAGAGGAAAGGTTAATTTTAGCTCACAGTTTGTAGAGGGTTCAGTCCATAGTTGGCTGTCTCCAAGGCAGGGTGGCATGACAGAGGGGCATCCCAGAGGAGAAACAGTCCATGGCAAAGCAGGGCAGGCAGAAGGCAGCAAGCAGCAAGCAAGCAACCAGCAGTGACCACACCAGCCCTCTTTCTATCTCTTACATTTTATCCAGGCTATCTGGTGGGTAGCACTCACATACTTAATGCCAGTATCACATCCTTGATTCCAGCATCATACACTGTAGATCCAGCCACCTCCAAAAAGCCCCACCTATGACGCATGAGGCTTTGGGGGGGACATATAAGCCATAACAGATAGGTAATATATGTTTGTGACACAAAATTCAAAAGGTACAAAAGAATATACAGAGAAAAGTAAGCCTTCTCTTCACCTCTTTCCCTATCACCCAGTTTCTTTCCTGGAGGCAGCCTCTGTTAGCAGTTCATTACAAATCATCCCAGAGACACAGCACATTCATCCCGCCTGCATAGCTTAATGAAGAGGAAGTATTATGAAAGATGTTATCTTTTTTCATCAGGTACCTTAAAAGTATTTTATTTTATTTTTTTTTGGTACCGGGGATTGAACTCAGGACCTTGCAGTTGCAAGGCAGGTGGTGGAACCACTGAGCTAAATCCCTGGCCCACCTTAAAGTAATTTAAAATTTATCTTCTATTTCTTGGTTCTCTTCAGAAGAAAACATTTGTTGTGCATTGTGCATTCTCATCATTGAACATTCTTAGAAGAGAACATGGTTGTGCTTCTGGAGTGTTTGGAAAGCAAATATTCTTTGGGGACCAATCCAGTCATTTCTTTAAATTGTCATTAATATAAATATTGTCTTATGTTTCCCTGTAGGATGGGGAGATGTGGGCCCTGGGCAAAATTTATGCTTGTTTTTTTTTCTTTATTGTAGTGGCTTTCATACTTTTTACTTTCTGGGGGTCCCATCTTATACAAAACATGCAAATTTAGGTGCTTTTAGCTTACTTTTTTCTATATTGCTATTTGTGTTTTCGATTCTATGAATTGCCAGTTCTTTCAGACCTCAGTAAATATAATAGATGCCTCAAAAGCAGAAATTATTTTAAGCTGGGTGTAGTGGCACACACCTATAGTCCCAATATTTGGGAGGCTGAGGCAGGAGGATTGCTGTGAGTTCAAGACCAGCCTGGGCTACATAGTTGAAGGCTGAGCTACATAAGTTGAAGCTTGAATTACAAGACCCTGTCTCAAAAAAGAAAAAAAGAAATTATCTTAACCTCTTTTATCATTATTGATGTTTAATTTTATTGATAATATAGTAATATATTCCTATAAAAAATTAAAACATAAGGCTAATATATCCTCTGATTATATTCTGATTTCACTGCACCTTCTCTAGAGACAACTATGGTTATGAGTTTGGGTATGTCTGCCCAGACCCTCTAGTCTGTATTTACATATCTAGATATGTACCTGTACAAAATATATTAACTTGGGCGAGGGATTTAGCTCAGTGTTCTGTTGCCTGCCTCACAAGCAAAAGGACCGGAGTTCAATCCTTGGTACCAAAAAAACCCAAAAAACCAAAAAACAAAAAAACAAAAAACAAAATATATTAACTAGGGGCTGGGGATTTAGCTCAGTTGTGCTGACGCCTGCATGGAAAGCACAAACTCCTGAGTTAGATCCCCGGTACCAAAACAACAAAAACGAAACCAAAATATATTAACTATTCTTATCAACATGGATAAACATCAACTTATAAATACAACGTTTCATGGAAAAAGAGCAAATTACAGAAGAATATATCAGTTATATATAAAACAGAATAATACTATATATTGTTTAAAGACTTATCAATAAAGAAAAAGTATAAGGCAACCTGAGGGCTTCATAACCATCAGATTTCTAATATCAGGATTTATTGGTGAGAGAGAAGAGGATATTACCAGGGCGGATACACAGAGGCTTCATTTGTACTGTTAATCTGAGTATTGGCTGTTATATTACTTTGTATCTTATTGTATGTTAAATATTACATATTTTTAAAAACAGTTGACTAAAAAATCTTATATGCTTGATAGAGAGTATAGAGGTAGGTACCTTTGAGAAATTGGCTGGATTGATAATTTTTGAGTTGTACCTTGAACTGCTCCGAACTTCCAGAGATCTCTAGGAGAGCCAGTTAGTTAGAATCATAATATAGGATGGAATTCATTCATCTATCTTATTATTACAGGTGGAGAATTTTGGCTTTGAAGTTAAATCACATTTCTACTCTTATCGGGTACTGATTTAACCATGGGTGTGCTCTGGGTAACCAGATATTAACCAGACTTTTATCTGTCTTGGTAGGTTTGTCAGGATGGTGGATAAGAATATTTACATCATTCAAGGGGAGATTAACATTGTGGTTGGGGCTATCAAACGAAATGCCCGATGGAGCACCCATACGCCGTTGGTAAGTGGGGAATGGGCAGATAGCCTGGTCACTGAATTTTTGTAGGGAATCTGGTTTTTGGTTAAAAACAGTAGTAAAATTCCTAATAATAATGAGTAATAGGAAATCAGAGTCATTCTTGGTATCAGGGACACTTCTGTTTTATTCCAACTAGCATCAAATGTACAGTTTTTTCCCCCCTTATGGGACCCTAAAGATGACATAATTCTAGCAATTTCTTTGTTTTGCTTTATTTTATTTTTATTATTATTACTTTTTGTGGTACTGGGTGTCAAGCTCAGGACCTTGTGCTTTTGAGGCAGGTGCAGCGCCACTGAGCTAAATGCCCGGCCCTTTGTATTTGTTTTTTGAGACAGGGTCTCTCTGTGTATTGCAGGCTGGATTTGAACTCACTCTGTAGCCCAGACTGGCCTTGAATTCATGGTGAGCCTCCTACCTCAGGCTCTCCAGAGCTGGGATTACAGGTGTGCATCACCATGCCTAGATTAACAATTTTTATAAACAGTTTACGCTGATACTTGGGACTACTTTACCATGCCTAAAAATGTCAGAAAGATTCCTTATCTTCTAATTCCCTGTTGGTGTAATTACCTATCAAATTAAGTTGGTTTATTTATTGATAAATAGAATATGGCTTGGTGATGACACCTCCCATGGAGGTTGAGGGAGTTTCAGCAAACGTCCATATAAGAACAGACCATATCTTGCCAGTAAAATGAATAAGAAACTTATCTGTTAGAAACTCGGCCTTTTGTTGTTGTCCTTGCATATGTATATTCAAGGATTTTTTTTTTGTAGCATTGTATAAACAAACAATTTTTGGCCCAATTATAAAAACAAGTTTGGAATTTCCCAACCTGCTAAGTACATATAAACACATTTGGGGGCCTGGGATTTAGCTCAGTGGCACCGTGACTGCCTTGCAAGTTCAAGGACCTGAGTTTGATCCCTGGTATCAGAAACAACAATGACAAAAAAAGGACCCAACTTGGAAGAGTGTTTGGATCTTCTCATGTTCATTTATAAAAATGGATTGGTTTTGGGGTTGGTGATGTAGGATGTAGCTTGGCAGTAGAGTGCTTGCGTGGTATGCATGAAGCCCTGAGTTCAATGCCCAGCATTACAACAACAACAACAAAAAAGAATTGGTTTTGAAGTGAGAATGGAGTCAGGAGTGTCTTTGAAATGAGTATGTGTGATCACATGATGAATCTGGAGAGGAGACACAGTAATACACATATAAATCGTGACAGTCTGTAGTAGCTAAAGTCTTACAGTGATGTTATAGATTAGCATTTTAGGATTCATTTTTTTGGGTAAGCCTAGAGTATTTCTATGAAATAAGAGATTAAGAAACAAAGTATGCCAGTGTCTGCCTCACAAGTGCAAGGTCCCAAGTTCGATCCCTGGTACCAAAAAAAAAAAAAGAGAGAAACAAAGTATGAATTGTGGCTAAGTTTCTTTCCCTGAGAAGAAACACAGGCTTTTCTGATTGGATCCAGGAAAACCCCTTGATCTATCCTTTATTTTCTTCTTTTTTTTCCAGTTTTTTGTTTTGGTACAGGGGATCGAACTTGGGACCTTGCAGTTGTGAGGCAGGCACCGGCATACTTTGGATTTGTGAGGCAGGCAGCAGAACCACTGAGCTATATCCCAACCCTCCAGTTTTGTTTTTTTTTTAATTAGTATATTTGCATTATATAACGATTACATTCCTCAAAGGGAGTTGGTACATGTAATTAATTTTTTTTAATCTTCTTTCCCACCTCCCTCACCCCTCATTCCCTTCCCTTTTGCAAAAGATCTATTTCTCTTTTATCTCTTTTTTTTTTGGTACCAGGGATCAAACTCGGGACCTTGTGCTTTTGAGACAGGCGCCAGAACCACTGAGCTAAATCCCCGGCCTTGTCTTTTTTTTTTTTTCCAGTACCGGGGATCAAACTCAGGACATTGTGCTTGGGAGGCAGCTGTGGTGCCACTGAGCTAAATCCCTGGCCCTTATTACCTTTTATCTTGCTCCTTTTTTATATTTTGTGTTCTCATATAAGAGAAATGATGCAATATTTGAGCTTGTGTCTGATTTATTTCACATACCGTTATGGTTTCAGACTGCATCCATTTTACCACAAATGATTCAAGTTTATCCTTTTTATGGCAGAGTAGTACTTCGTTGTGAGTAAATACCACATTTTCTTTTTTTAAAAAAATTTCCTTTTAAAAATAAATTACAGCGTAAGATATCAGATCAATAGCAATGGCACATATGCATGAATACCACATTTTCTTTATCCGTTCATGCTACCCTTTGTTTTCTTTTTCTTTTTTTTGGTACCGGGGATTGAATTCAAACTCAGGACCTTGCGCTTTTGAGGCAGGCGCCAAAACCACTGAGCTAAATCCCCCGCCCAACCCTTTGTTTTCTTTTTCCTCTTTTGCCCCAATAATGTTTTTATTTTTTAACCTATGTTTTCTGTAGGATGAAGAACGGGACCCTCTCCTGCATAGTTTCAGTCATCTAAAGGAGGTTTTAAACAATATAACAGGTGAGTCTTTAAATCTAGGTAAGGTTACTTATCCCAGTCACAATACATGTATTTGATTTATTATAGGGTACAGGGATAGACTTGTTTTCTTTTTCCCTCTCTCCCCTTCTTCCTCTTTTCTTTCTCTTTACCACTGGGGATGGAGTCCAAGAGCACTAAGGTATATCCAATGCCCTTTTTTACTTTTTATTTTGAGACAAGGTCTTGCCAAATTGCCCAGACTGGCCTCAGACTTATAGTCCTCCTGCCTTAGCCTCCTGAGTAGCCACCACTCTTGGCTTAGACAAACATTTCCTATAAAGCACCATGTAGTAAATATTTTAGGTTTTGCAGGCCATAATCCAATCTACTCAGCTCTCCTTTTTTACTCAAAAGCAACCGTAGATTATACATGAATAAATAAGTAATACATGCATTGTTTGTTTGTTTATTTATTTATTTGAGACAGGGTCTTGGTATGTAGTTCAGGCTGGCCTTGAACTCACTATGTAGCCCAGGCTGGCCTCAAACTCACGGCAGTCCTCCTGCTTCAGTCTCCCAAGTGCTGGGATTATAGGTGTGTGCCACCATGCTTGGCTTATTTTTGTTTAATTTTTTTATTTTTTATTTTTCTTGAGGTAGTGTCTCACTATATAGTTCAGGCTGGCCTTAAACTCACTGTGTAGCCCATGTTGGCCCTGAACTAGTGGAGATCCTGCTTAAGCCTCCACGTCCAGTTTACATATATTGTTTTTTAAAAAAATCTGCAAGTCAAATTTGGTCCATGTGTATAACTGCCATATATTATTTACATGTTTAGAATTTTTGGTCCAGGGATTTAGCTCAGTGGTTCTGCCGCCTGTCTCGCAAGCGGAAGGTTGTGAGTTCGATCCCCAGTACCAAAAAAAAAAAAAAGAATTTTCAGAGTCACTTTCACACTTATTACCATTGTTGAACTTTTATGGAGACCTGTGAGGGGAGCATGGTAGATATTGTTCCTTTTTTTTTGTACCGGGGATTGAACTTGAGTCCTTGTGCTTGCAAGGCAGGCGGTGTAACCACTGAGCTAAATCCCTGGCCCCCATTGTTCCTTTTTTAGGGATGAAAGTGAGGATGTGTGTGCGTGTGTGTAAAGGACGAAAGTCTCAACATCAATGTGTTTTTCAAGGGGGTTAGATATACATTGAGAGGGAAAAATCCCCTCAGAATAACTGCAGATTTCTTAGCGCAAATCATAAAGACTGGGAGAAACTGGAGTGAAGTTTTTCAAGCACTGAAAGAAAATAATGGTCAACCTAGACTTTTATATTCTGCAAATTGGCCTTCAAAATTGATGGAGAAGACTTTCCACAACAAAGGAATCCTAAAATAACACAGACCACTAAACTAGGATTGCAGAAAATACTTAAGGGAATCTTATACAGAGACAGGAAGGCCACCAGCACCAAAGAGCCCAAAAGAAAGTGCATTCTAACTGGGAGAGTAGTTAGACTAAAGGAAACAAGTAAAGGCATCTGGACTGGAAAAATAACGCAGTGGTAGCATTCAATAATAATTCTCATGGGGCTGGGGATTTAGCTCAGTGGTTCCGCCATCTGTCTTGCAAGCAGAAGGTCCCGAGTTTGATACCCGGTACCAAGAAAAAAAAGATTTTCAATGTCAGTGGTCTCAACTCCCAGTCAGAAGACACAAGACAAAATGCAGCCATATACTGTGTTGCTTCAGGAGACACTCATACAGCAGGAAGTGCACATACTGAAGGTGACAGCATGGAAAGTGGTACCATTCGACCAGAGCCCCAAGACAGGTAACTATCTTATTTTCAGACACAGTGGAATTGAAGCCAAAACTGATCAGAAGAGACAAAGATGCCAGTATATACTGGTGAAGGGAACAATTCCACAGGATGAGATAACAGTTGTAAATATTGATGCACTGAATATTGTCATACCCAGTTGCATAAAACAAAAGCTACTGGAATTAAAAAGACAAGAGCTGAGCATGGTGCTGCATGTAATCTCTGTACTGTTCTTGGGAGGCTGAGACAGGAGGATTGCCATGAGTTTGAGGCCAGCCTGGGCTACATAGCAAGAGCCTATCTCAAAAACCAAAGAAGAGAAAAAAGAAACAGACACCAATACAATCATAGTAGGGGATTTCAATACCCTACTCTCACAATTAGGTCATCAAAACAAAAAGTCAGCAAAGAAGCATCAATTAAACCACACCACAGAACAGATGGACTTAATGGATATACACACTGTTTTATCCAACAACAGAATGTTCATGCTGTCAGTAGCACATAGAACTTTTTCTAAAATAGACAATATCTTAGGCTGTAAAGCGTGCTTAGGGCCCGGGATTTAGCTCAGTGGTTTTGCCGCCTGCTGTGCAACCACAAGGACCCAAGTTCGATCCCTGGTACCGTAAAAAAAAAAAAGCATGCTTAAATGAGTACAAAAGAATTAAAATTAAAAAAAAAAAAGAATTAAAATAATCTCCTGCAAACTATCTGATCATAGTGGAATGAAGCTAGAAATCAACAGCAAAAAAAGACACAGCAACTACAAAATCACATGGAGATATTGAATAATCAGTGGATCACAAAAGAACTCAGGGAAGAAAAAAATTCTTAGACTCAAATGACAGTGGAAGCATAACATACCAAAGCCTATGGGACACAGTGCAAGCAGAGCTAAGAGAGAAGGTTATAGCTGTAAATGTACAATGAAAAGAATAGACATAAATGAGGCCTGTCTATAATCCCAGCACAGCACTCAGGAGGCTGAGGCAGGAGGATTGCCTGAGTTTGAGGCCAGCCTGGGCTTTATAGTGAGGTCAAGGTCAGCCTGGAATACATAGGAAAACTGTATCTCAAAAAAAAACAAAAGAAAAATCTCGAATAACAATAATACATCTCAAGGTCCTAGAAAGATAAGAACATTCTACATCTGAAACCAAGAAGAGGAAAGAAATTATTAAAATCAGAGTGGGAATTAATGAAATTGAGATTAAAAAACATTATAAATGATCAGTGAATCAAAGGGTTGTTTCTTTGAAAGGATGGGAAGGACGGGAGGGAAAGGGGAAGGAAAAAGGATCATGTACCAAGTCCCTCCACAATGAATGTATTTACTATGTATCACAAAATTAGACTAACAAAAAATGTTGTGGAGCCGGGCATGGCAGCACACTCCTGTAATCCCAGCACTTGGGAGGCTGAGGCAGGAGGATTGCTGCAAGATTGAGGCCAGCCTGGGCTACAATAGTGAGTTTAAGACTGGCCTGAACTGGGCTGGGGATTTAGCTCAGTGGTTCTGCCGCCTGCCTTGCAAGTGCAAGGATCCGAGTTCGATCCCCGGTACCAGAAAAAAAGACTGGCTTGAACTATATAGCAAGACCCTGTCTCAAAAAAACCAAAAAGAGGGCTGGGGATTTAGCTCAGTGGTTGTGCCGCCTGCCTCACAAGTGCAAGGACCTGAGTTTGATCCCCAGTACCAAAACAAACAAAACCCCAAAAAGAATTGGAAAGAAAAGAAAAAAAAAACCAACAAAAAAATGTTGTGGGAAAATAAAGGAAAAGTATCAGAGCCTTCCTGTGTTTTTTTGTTTGTTTTTTGGGGGGTTTTTTTTGGTGCCTGGGATCAAACTCAGGACCTTGTATTGCAAGGGAGGCGGAGTGCCACTGAGCTAAATCCCTGCCCCCTCTGTATTGACTGTAGGGTTCTAGTAGTGTAACCCTGGAATGCTGTTGTCTAGTGATAGATCTCAGACCTATACTGAATGGAGTTTAGACTTCTGCACATTGAATAAGTAATAAAAATTTCCTCCTTTCCTGAGAAATACAGGAGAAGATCTGGCAAAAAAATTCCTTTTTACTTCACTGAACATGGGGCAAAGTTATCTAAAGGTTCCCTATATGTTTTCTGTAAAGGAACAAATTTGACTCATTGAAAAACCTTTGGAAATAGTAGCCAAGAGGAATCAAGTATAGAGAAAGCAACTGTTAGTTAGCAGGGCTGATGCTGCTACTAGGTGGCATGTTCTTATTTTATGGTCTATGTTATAATAACTTGGGTGCTTTAGAAATTTGACTGGGTTTTTAAAACAGTTATACAGATAAAGCTTAAATAGCCCAATTAGAAAATACAGTGAGTGAGGATTTATAATTCTTTTAGGACTAGAGTTCAGAGAGATATCAAGTTTTTGTAAGAGATATTAAGAGGATTAAACAAGTTAATATAATTGGAGACGCTTGGCAAACATGTCATACACAGTGAAGGACTGCTATTACATGTGGCTGGGAATACCCTAAAATGGGGGAGATCACTCTCGAGCACCCTTGAAGGCCTTTTGGGCATTCTGCAGACCTTGAGGTGCTGAGGGGGTCTGCTGTCCTGAGAGACACACTTTCTGCCTGCTCCAATCTAGATCATATGCCTATTCCCTCGATCCTGCCACGTTCCAGATTTCAGCTCAGAGATCATACCTGTGGCCCAAGTCTTGAGGTCTCTAGACCATTTAAGAGTATCATAGCTGAGTTAGTTGACTAATTTTCTTACCTCCTTGGGTTAGGAATCCAGTCAGATTATCTACTGCTTGGAACTAATAAACCAGAATGTGTTGAGGAGCCAGTTTTGTCAGTGGTTCTAGGAATGTAGCTGGGTGTTCCTTAGCTTTCCCTTGGAGGGAAGAAGGTAGTAGTATTTTCCAAGGTCAACAGCTGCGGCAGATGTTGAAATGGTGGCTGCAAAGCTTGCCCCCTGGTCTTGGGTTTTAGAGGTAATATGTTACCTACCTGAGTAAAAGACAAAGTGGACCCAAACTAGAGCATTTCATGGTCTTCGGATCGGATCTGACCTCCCACACAGTCCTGGCTCCCAGGAATAGGTTTATGGGTCAGCTGCCCCTGTGGTCCTGGACTTTGCAGTCCATGACCAATTTCTTGTTTCTTTTACAGAAACAAACAGATTTTTCTGATTGGCAGTGTCAGGAGGACTGCTTTCCTGGAAGCCTGTTAATGGTGGGAGGCTGGGAAAGGGTTTTGAACTTGGAGAGAGAAACTGAAGGGATTGTGTCCATATTATATGACTGGTTGTGGTGTACTGCATAGATTGGAGTCAGGATGGCAGGAATTCTAGGACTTCTACCCACTTTAACTCATAAACTGACTTGAGCTTTGTCCCCTCTGTGAAGTCCTTCTGTTTGCATTTTTCTAGGCTATTTGCTGGCTTGGTTGGTTAAGAACATTGGTCATTGTCAGTAGACCAAATGACTTATTTTCCTTTTCTTATAAGCAGCCCAAGGATATTATAGGTGCATAAGCATTACCTATTCCCCCACAAGTATTATCTGATCTTTGTGAAGGAAATAAGTCTATTGTTTCCAATAAGGCCATGCCAATTATTTTCACAGATATGTGTCTTTGGACCACATTTGCCCAAACTGCATAGAGACTTCACCCTCTGTAGCATTTAGAGTACAGTAATAGAATATTTTACATATACTTTTTTTTTTTTTTTACTAGGCAGTAGACCTAGGCCCTTCACATTGAGCTACATTATCAGGCCTTTTTATTTTTTATTTAGTACCAGGGATCAAACTCAGGACCTTGTGCTTGCGAGGCAGGTGGTGGCACCACTGAGTTAAATCCCTGGCCCTATTTTACATATACTAAATCTCAAGAATAGGTTGCATTTGGAAGAAGAAAGAGTGTTGAACAAAGTTTGCATATTGTTACTTTGAATCCTGAGCTTATCATCAATGAGAGACTTGATTTCTTATCTTCATTTGGGCATTAAGTCCTCTTAGCCATCCTTTTAGGAAGTTGTTCTGAAGGAATAAGGCAAAAGTGTGGTTGCCAGGAGTACAGGGTGTCTTTTTAGGAGTGATAAAAATGTTCTAGAATCAGATAGTGTGATGATGGTTGTACAACTTTGTAAATATAAAAGAAACCACTGAATTGTATACTTGACAAGGGTTAATTTTATGGTATGTAAATATATATATGTATAGATATATGTTTGTTGTTGTTGTTGTTTTTTAAGAAACATAGCATTGCTATGTTGCCCAGTCCAGCCTTGAATTTCTGGGCTCAAGTGATCTTCCTGTCTCAGCCTTTCAAGTAGCTGAAACTATAGATATGCAGTGTTGCAGCTAGCTTTATAGGTCAATTTTTTTTTAAAAGCAAATGTAGCTGCAAAAGTAACAGATTCACAGTCCTTTCTCAGGACTCAGGACTCTGGAGGAAAGCCTCTGCGTATATTCACTGCTGTGCTTTGGACCCATTGCCCAGCAAAGACAGCATAAGGCTCTGTTCAGCTTCCTGGCCCGGTTTGTCCTTTTATGTCTCTCTCATTAACTCAAGAAAGCACATGGCTTTTATATTTAAATTTATTCAAGCTGTAATCTTTGACATTTGAGTTAGCTTTTAGTACAGTTTTGCATTTATAGTAATATATATTATGTATTTTCTCTATCCCTGAAGAATCAGTTTTAATCTTTTCCGGATGCAAATTTCAGGCTGTCTTGTCCCATCTCCCCTCTCTTGCTCTCTTTCCCCTCCCCCCACGGAGTGTGTTTGATCAGGTGTGGCAGGAATATCCATGTCAAGCTGCGCCCTTTATATTAGTCAATATTATCCTTCTCCCCCCTCCCTGTCTGTCTGCCCCTTTGGGCTTTCCCAGTTGATTTATAATTTTGGAATTCTCATCGGAGTCTGTAATACAGTTTGTTCATTATTTAACCAAAACCTGTTTAATGAGCAGAGAGAGGCAATGTAAATGTTAGGCATGTTGCAGTGATGTACCTTTGTGCTTCTCAGAGCGGGTGGGTAGTTAACTCTATGCTGCCTGTAAGGCTGGGGTGTCCTGAGCTTAGGGGTAGAAGAGCCACTGCCTCTCCCTTACATCTGCCCAAGCCCTGCCATGGGTTTAGAGTCCAAAGACATATTTCCTTTCATCTTTCTAACAATCATGGGGGGCTCTTGCATATTGAGATGATCTTCAGTCTCACAGCTAGCCCCTGTGGTAAGGTCTGTGGCATGGAATAGGGGCGTGGAAAGGAAAGTGAAATATCAGGATACTTGATAGTACTTGTGGTTTTAGATCTGAAAAGAATAGACCGTTTAGCAGAATGCTTCTAACTCTCATGGTCTGTGGTCCTTGGTCAGTTTGTTCCCCAACTAGGTAAGTCCTTGTACCCATCATCCAGTATAGCTTTATGGAATGAGCTTTAATTAATTTTGTGGTGTTTGACTGTGGTGTTTGACTGTGGTCATTTGCTTCCAGATTTAGCTACCTTTAATCTTGGTCTTTAAACTTAGATCGTTATAAAGAGATTCTTTTCTAGAAAAATTTTGATTTATAGTAGGAAGAAAGAAATGCCTAAAAATATCATAACCAAAATCTTTTCCTATGGGATTACTTTTTAATGACATTACAGCCTCCAAGGCCAGGCTTGAGTAAGATTTTGTAGAGGTGTTTCTGTGGTATGTGTCTGTGGTGGAGGTGTGAACCGTACCTTTGGAGAGTTAGTCCCAGGCCTTTTAGTTGGCTTTGATGTCAAGTTTTTTGTTTTTTTGGTTTTTTTTGTACCAGCGATGGAATTTGGGACCTTGTGCTTGGGAGGCAGGCGGCGGTGCCACTGAGCCAAACCCTGGCCCAATGTCAAGTTTTGATTATTAGGATTGGACGTGCTTAGAGTAAGAACAAAATCTTGAGGCCCAGTAACAACTGTGGGAGTATTGTAGGTTTTTGGAAATTTTCTTTCTGATATTCCATAAGATTTCGATTCCATTTGGACCTAGGTTATTGGATTGCCTCTAACCAATATTATCGAATATCTGCTATGTGCCAGGCATGTTCCTTTGGCACTTAGGCACTGAGTCTGTATTGGTAAGCAAGGAAACAGACAACAGTTAAAAAAAAAAGACCAGTCAGATTTCCTGCCTATAAAGCTATTAGTTTTACAAGATGAGTGACTCTGTCTCATCATTCCAAAGCTAACCTTTGAGGCTCTGATTCTGTGCTGTATGATTCCTCTCAGATACAGAATGGATGACAGTGAATTAAAACAATTTGCTGCCATCTTTTCTTATTCTTACTCTTTCTTTTGTGCAACAAACAAGCCAAGAAAATGAACAAAACAGCAACAGTTCCCAAGAAGACGGTGTGTTGCATAGAATAATTCTGAGGAATAGGATACAGAATTGGTTCATCAACTTAATTTCTTTCCACGATCCTCGTTGCAAATTGAATTGGTCGTGAACCAAATCAAATTCATTGGTTAGGTTCTATGTTGATCTTATGGGGAAATGTGATTTGGTTCCTGATCAATTCGGTTTGCGAACAGGATCGTGGAAAGAATTAAGTTCATGAACCAAGGTACCACTGTATTTCTTTACTGAGCTTACTAGGACAACAAGAAATGATATGCTTGAGTATAAGAGGGAGGAGCAGGTGCCAGGAGAAAGTGAGTGTGTTAGGAATTTATTTAAATATAATTTATCCTGGACAAACACACCTGTAGGGTACAGTCTGCCTCAAGCTTTGTGAATTCAGAATCTGAGCTAGGAAGTTTGAGTCCATGTAACCTCCAGAGGTTTGCAAAGAACATTTAATTAAACACTCTGGATACAGCTTGGGAGGAACTGTGACTTAACACCTGTCTGGCCTAGGCCTCTTAGAAATAACCACTTAGCTAGAAATGAAGCTATTCAAGAATGCCTCATACCTCATTTTGTTTGCAAGGTGAAGATATAGGGAACAGAGATTTTAGGAGTCACTGTCAGGAAAAAGATTGAGTAAGAGTACATTATCTCAAAAATAGTTTGCTAGAGTCATCATCTGTATTGAGTGTGTGGTTTTGTTTTTTTCTACAGGGGTCTGTGGTTCGGAAAGCAGTAAGGGAGTATGTCATTATTAGTCAGTGTTCAAAGAGTATGTCATCAATAATGAATGAGCCATTGGCCTCTCCCACTTGGAACTGAACTTGTGCATTGTTCAAGGCCTAGGAGGAGACTAAAAGAACCAAGTATGCTAAAATCTGGACAATTTATATAAAGGGTTGAATGTTGAGAGAGGCAAATTGGGCAAATTTATGTAAGTACCTACTTCCAATGCTTTTATTTTTTCTTTCTTGGTTTATAATAAAATGTAAGACTGTATTAGCTTGGGAGATTCTTGAGCATTTAGAATGTGACTTGATAGCCAGGCACAGTGGCATGCACCTGTAGTCCTAGCTACTTGGGAGGCTGAGGGAGGAGGATGTATTGAGAGTAGCAGTTTGAAGCCAGCCAGAGAGAGAGAGAGAGAGAGAGAGAGAGAGAGAGAGAGAGAGAATGAATATGATTTCTAAATCCTCTTCATCTGACACTTCTAAACCTAGAAAAATTTCCCCCCCAATTTTTTTTGTACTAAGGTTTAGAAAATGAAGACTTCAGGGGATTTACCTCAGTGATGCTGCCCCTGCCTCATAAGCAGAAGGTCCTGAGTTCAGTCCCTGGTACCAAAAAAAAAAAAAAAAGAAAAGAAAAGAAAATGAAGACTGGAAAGAAAACATCTCTACTTAGTCAGGCGTCTCTCGAGTCTCTCTCCCCTTTCCTCTCCCTAGTAGCGAGACACACTCAGCCTTTAGAACTAGTCTGTTGGCTGGTAGGAGGGCACATTTTCTACTACATCTATCAGAAAGGGAGGGCTGAGAAAAGAGGAAATGGCGTTCCTCATAGTTCAGCTCTCAAAAACAGAGGCAAAAGAACTGATTTCTTTTTAGCTGAGGTTGGGGTGGTGCAGCAGTGTGGTCTTGGTGGGTGTCAGTAGGACAGCCACCTCCGGGTGAGTCCCCAGCTTGCCATGGCAGCAGTCAGCCGAGTGAAAAAGGGGAAAGCCAGCTGCTGTTTTGTTTTTAAGAAGGAGGCAGGCAGAGTCCTTTTCAGTTCTTTTCCACCCACTTGGACTCAGCAGATGTGAAAAGGGTCTCAGGAGGAGCCCGATGCTTGGAATTCAGTGTGCAGTTTTGGTTGGACAGATAAGAGTTTGTCTCAGCCTTGCCCCTCTCACACCATCCCGCGCTCAGAGATCCCTAATTGGTTACCCAGTCTCTGAAGTGGTACTGGATGTGGGTGTGTGTGTTTTCTTTCTCTTCTGGCATCCATTAGAAGACAGAGTCAGGTAAAGAGCAGGGAAAAGATTGGACCATTTCAAATCAGGTCACCTCATTAAGAAAGGATGTAGAGGGCCGGGGATTTAGCTCAGTGGTTCCGCCGCCTGCTGTGCAAGCGCAAGGACCTGAGTTCGATCCCTGGTACCAAAAAAAAAAAAAGAAAGGATGTAGAGCTGGGTATGGTGGCATATACTTGAAATGCCAGCACTCAGAGGCTGAGGCATGAGGATTGCAGGTTGGAGCCTCCTTGGGGCAACTTAGCAAGATCCTGTCTCAAAAACTAAAACAAAATGAAAGAAGTAGTAGATAGAGAGCAGTGACCACCTTATGCTCTCAGTTTTGCTTTAGGAAATCAGAAGATAAGGTGCTCTCACCCTCGGTGGTAGAGCTTGCATAGCATGCATGAGGCCCTGGGTTCAATCCTTCGCACTGCAAAATAAATGACTAAATACACACATACAAACAAAGATGCTTCTCAGTAGTTTTGAGCCCTTTGCTTCTTTCCTTTGTTCTTTGCAGATCCTGTAGGACTTAGATGGACAAGCACTCCTGGCTGCCTGTTGGCTGGCTTCTCATTGCATGTCTCTTCTGTAACACCAGCCTTCTGTTACCACTGTTACCACTGTAGGTTGGGTTATGAAGGGCTGGCACATGTGCACAGATCGCAGCTGACCTTTCCTTATTCCACGCTTATTGAGCAATTACTTGTCCATTTGTGGAACTCACATTATTGCCTTGAGTTTCTGGCCCAGTGTGAAGTGGGGGTATTCAGGAAGTAGCCTGATAGACTGTACATCAGAGGGCAGTAAATTGGCATTTGATTTGGTGGAAAGGCAGGGCCAGATGTAGTGTGGGAGTAACTTTTCTGCCATCTGCCGTCAGCCGTGCAGCTTGCGTCCAGGTGTCCTGGAAAGTGGCTTGAGAACTGGAAGCTAAAGGTGGTTGGGGACATTACTTGTGGAGGAAAAGGATCAAAAGGACTTTAGTATTATGTAGGAGGGGTGTTGATTGGGAAAAATCCTCTAAAAGACAAATGAGATTTTCCTAACACTAGTGGAAATTTTTTAAAACCAATTTTGTGTTTTCAAGTAAAGACAGTAATTGAAAAAATATAAAATTGGGAAATTCTTGACAAGAGGTTGTGGAATAAGAAAGCCTCATTCTATGAAGTTTTTGTTGGGGAGCGCGGTTTGAGGCAGGGCCTCCCTTTGTAGTTCAGGCTGGCCCTGAACTCACTATGTACCCCAGGCTGGCCTTGAACTCTCAGTGATTCTCCTGCCTCAGCCTCCCCAGTGCTGGGATTACAGCCATGTGCCACCACACCTGGCTTGAGTGTTGTTTTTTTTTTTAATGAAAATTCAGTCTCTTCTTTGGACATATAACAAGTTTAAGAGGCACATTCTGAGGGCCGGGGATTTAGCTCAGTGGTTCTGCTGCCTGCCGCGCAAGGTCCCGAGTTCGATTCCCGGTACCAAAAAAAAATATCCTTTTCTTTAATATATTTTACCAATGGGTCAGTCATTGAAGAATCTGTCTGAACCATTTATTTCATTGGCTGTCACAGAATGATGATTTTCTAATTTTGTCATTTATTCTCCATATACTAGCCAGCAGTTGTTTTATTTTTGGTACCGGGGATCGAACTCAGGTCCTTGTGCCTGCGCAGCAGGTGGTGAAACCACTGAGCTAAGTCCCCGGCCCAGCTAGCAGTTTTTCTAAAGAACTAATTTCCCTCTTCAGTGGAAGATAAACCATAGTTTCTCCTAAAACAACAGGATAAATGCTTATTTTTTTCCCTTGAGGTGTGAATTTTCAGAGTAGAAAGTTGGTATTAATAATGACTATTAGTGGTGACAAATGTAGGTTACTTCTCTTTTTTGTACTTATGAATATTTAATTATTCAAGGATTTATAATTATAGTTATTATTATTTTTGGTGTTCAAATTGTTCGCCCCTTCAAACTGATTCCTTATTGTTTTTGGCTTTTATTTGTTTAGGTTTTTTTGCAGTTCTAGGGATAGAACCCAGGGGGCATTCTACCACTGAGCTACATCCTCAGCCCTTTTTATTTCTTTTTTTTTTTGGTACTGGGGATTGAACTCGGGACCTTGTGGTTGCAAGGCAGGCACCGGGAACCACTGAGCTAAATCCCCAGCCCCCTTTTATTTCTTATTTTGAGACACGACCTAACTAAATTGCCTAGGTTGGCCTCGAACTTGAGATCCTCCTTCCTGCCTTATCCTCCCAAGTACCTGATCTTAGAGGTATGCATCTTCGCACCTAGCTTCCTTTTTTTCTTTTTCTTTTTGAGACAAGGTCTCACTGTGTAGTTCAAGGTGGCCTTGAACTCACTATGTAGCTCAGGCCTTGCACTGGTGGTGATCCTCCTGCCTCAGCATCCCGAGTGCTGGGATTGCAGGAATGCTCCACTATGCCTGGCCTCTTTTTTTTCTTCTTTTTTCTTCTCTTTCTCTGTTTTTTTTTTTTTTTTTTTTGGTACCGGGGATCGAACTTGGGACCTTGTGCTTGTGAGGCAGGCAGCAGCACCACTGAGCTAAATCCCTGGCGCTTTTCTTCTTTTTGATATGATCCCTTTGAGCACTTTATTGTTTTCTGGTAAAAGCAGCCAACATTAAGGGGGGACAAGGAATAGAAACATTTCAGATAGAACATGTATGTGCTCTGAATTGCAGCATTAACTCCCTTTTGAGTCATGGTCAAAAAAAATTTGAAAGCCTGGTAGAGAGAGCTTGTGATTTACTCCTGTTTCAGCACCAGTTTGAATTTGTCTCCCTGCCGTGGCAGAGTGTTGAGCTAGGCTACCCCTCTCACCATCTTCTTGGGGTTCTATGAAGGACTTTGTGAGCTGCCATGGCCCCTTTGACTTTGGGAACTAGTAGGCTGTTCTATCTGAATTTCATCTCTTACCATTTTTGATTTCAGTGAAAGTGTTCTGTTTTGATGGTTTCTGGGTAACTCAGCTTTTTCCAGGCAGAGATTAATTTGAGCCCATTTGTGTCATTATAATCCTGGAGAATATTAGAATAAATATTCTTCTCCAAGGAAATAAGAATGTGGATGTAATTATGACTGACGAGTCACTTTGTACTTCATACATTATTCCTCTTTGTGATGTTAAACTAGGGGTTTAGACATGTTGTGTTAAACACGATATCTCTTTGGTGGGTCAAGGAGGGAATCATTTGTATTGGAAAGACTACAAAACAGTATTTTCTCCTTTAGGAACTTTTCTCTTAGCAGAAGTACACACAACACACACACACACAATCCTTTAAAAAATTTTATTTTTTGTAGTGCTGGGTATCGAATCCAGGCCTCATGCCTACTAGGCAAGAAGGCTATCACTGAGCCACGCTTCCAGCCCCAACAAATTCTTCTTGAGCACTGACTGTGCCAAAAACGGAGCTTGGTCCTGGGGACATAGTTCTCAAGGGACTGACACAGTGCCTGTTCTCATCAAGTTTATGGTCTGGTGGGCTGGTGATTTGAGAAGCTCTGGAATTTGAGTAGACAACTGGGCACTGGTTTGAAGTCTGCCCAGTTTCCACATGTGACCTCAGGAAATTGTTTATACCCTGGTTTGCAGAAAGAGGTTCTAGGATGGTCAGAAGAGTAGCAGTCGTGTTATGTACATACTGCCTGCCACCCCTACCCTCCATCCTACCCCTGACTGCCTGAAAGTGACCACAGAAATACTACTTGTATGTCAGTTTCATTAGCTATTTTACCCTTGGATATCTTAGGACTGATTAGTCAATTTATATCTTTTTTTTCTGGTACTGAGGCTCGAACTCAGGACCGTGCGCTTTCAAGGCAGGTGGAGCGCCACTGAGCTAAATCCCCAGGCCCCGCCCCCCTTTTTTTCAGTACTGGGTATTGAACTCAGGGCCTCAGGCACCCTAGGCAAACCCTTTGCCATTGAGCTGCATCCCCAGTTGTTTTTTTGTGTTTTTTTGACAGTCCCCTGCTAAATTGCCCAGGCTAGCCTTGAACTTGTGATCTTCCTGCCTCAACTTCCCATGTAGCTTGGATTACAGATGTATACCACCATGGCTTGGTTAGTTCTTTTTTGTTTGTTTGGTTTTGGTACCGGGGATCGAACTCAGGACCTTTCGCTTGCAAGGCAGGCGCTGGAACCACTGAGCTAAATCCCCGGCCCTTGGTTAGTTCTTTTATATTGGCCTTGATAAGTCAGACTGTGTATCTCAGAACTGAGCTGACTATAGTTTCCCATAGGATAAGGTATCCATGGCTGATTATTTTTTCTAATAAAATTCAGCTTTGAATTTGAGACCTTTCAGCCTTGGGGTTCTGGCACGGTTATGATTGTTAAGTCTATGGTACAAAACGTAGATTTTAGGAGCTCTTTAACTATGGTGTTAAAAGTATGAGTACAGCCTTTTTGGCCAGAGTCTGATTGTTCCACTTAAAAAATAACAAATACTTTTTAGTAGCAACCTGTTGTCCCTAGCCCAAGGATCTCATGTGAGGACAGAAGTACCTGAACTCTTGTGATGTTGGACAGCATTCAGCTCTGTAAATAGCAGAACATCCCATCATATGTTTGTCTTTTAAATCCCAGAGACAGCACTCAGAAATATCTCTTTGAATCTGCAGGATCTCAGAGAGAATGCTACCTTCCTTAGGAAAAGTATTGCTAAGAATTTGAAGGACAAAAAGAGGTACTGAGGGAGTAAAGCAGTTAAACAATGGTTAACATCTGTGTAGAAGAGAAAGGTGGAATATGAATGTATTCTACAAAAAGACCTGTGACCTATTATTTACTTGATAGTTGGTTTGTTGTGAATTTAAAGTGAAGTTTTTTCTTCTTTGCCTCATTTTTCTGATATGAGTCTACATCCACATGCTAATACCTACTAGTAGCTAAATACTTTACTCTTGGTGACCAGGCCTGGTGAATTTGGCAGAGGATCCTAGTTCCCTCTGGCCCAAGAAGAGAAGTTCTTGGTTCATCCCTCCTGAACAGAGACTTCTGTTGTTAGAATTGGTCTCTCTCATTCTGTTCTGTAGGTTCTGTGAAGAAGCAGGAGGGAGTTGCTGCCTTTGGTAGTCCTGTTTTGTATTTAGAGAATGGAAGGTATCATCAGGGTACTGAGAGATCCTAGCTAGACTGCAGGCTCAGTAGTCAACAAAACTGGGTTGTGTGCATGCAATAAAGGAAGATAGAGAATGGGAAGTATTTGTTGGTGATAGTCTTCCTCCAAGCTCCCAAGGAAGGAAAAAATTGACTCAATTGCATGCCTGGCTTTTTTTTTTTGAGACAGGATCTATGCCATTTTGCCAAGGCTGAACTCCCAATTTGTGATCCTTTTGTGACCCTGTCTCAAAAAACCAAAACCATGCTGGGGATGTTGCTCAGTGGAACAGCACCTACCTGCCTGGCAAGTGCAAGATCCTGAATTAGATGCCCTGTACCAAAAAAAACCCAACAACAACAAAAAAACCCAAAACCAAAACCCAAAAACAAAAAAGAAAGAAAGAAAAAGAAATTTAACATTCAGCTGGGGATATAGAGAGCTCTTGCCTAGTACACGTAAGAACTTGGGTTCTATCTCCAGTGCTGCAAAAAAAAAACAAAAAAAGAAGGAAAGATAGTGTTTTTGTTATAATTTTACTTTCCCTTCAATCAGGGATCACCTGTTGCATTTACTTGTCGTATTTCTTAAGTGTCCTTTAATCTAGAATAGTTCATCAGCCTTTCTCTGTCCTTCACAGCATTTTTTTTTTTATAACTGTAGGTTGGCCCAGTTGATCTATCCATCTGTTCTTCCTCCCTCCTTTCTTTCCTACCTTCTTTCCTTCCTCTTTCTGAGAATATTTTTCAGTGTGGGTTTGTCTGATGATGTTTCCTCATAATTAAATTCAAGTTATAGGTGTGTGGCACGACTCTGTCACTACTGATGTTGTGTCCTTCTCCAAGGGTCACATCTGTAGGCACTGCTCATTGGTGATACTGAGTATAATCACCCAGTCAAGTGTTAATCTGGTTTATTTGCTATACAGATACTATTTTCCTCTTAGAACCAATAAGCCTTCTGTTAGGAAACGTTTGAAGACCATATTCATCCTTAAACTCTTCCTGCACAGGATTTACCATATATTGATGAGGCTCGTCTGAAAGAATCCCATGTTGCAGTGATGGTGAATTTGGAGTGGTTGCTTAAAATACTGGCTTTTTTTTTGTACCGGGGATCGAACTCAGGACCTAGCGCTTGCTAGGCAGGCGAGCTGCCACTGAGCTAAATCCCCGGCCCAAAATACTGGTTCTAGGGCTGGGGATTTAGCTCAGTGGTTCCGGTGACTGCCTTGCAAGCACAAGGTCCCAAGTTTGATCCCCGGTACCAAAAAAAAAAAAAACCCAACAAAACCAAAATACTGGTTCTTAAAGGACTTGTTCTTAGGGGTAGACACAAAGTATCTTCCTAGCTTGCTTTTCTTAGTTTTTCTTCTTACAAAATACACAATTACATATCCTAATATCTATATTTTGTGGGTTTGATGCTTTTTAAAAAAAATTTATTGACTAAAAAGAACTTTGAAAATTTTAAAAATATTTGGCCAAGTGAGACTTTTCTAGGGGCTCAGTTATTTTTTTAGAGTATAGCATTATCACCCAGTGGAATTTATTCTCTACTCAACTAAGAGCATAAATGCTTCTCGAGAACTAAGCCAGATAACAGCCACGTTAAGATACTCCCCTTTTACTTTTTCATACCAGGGATCGAACTCAGGACCTTGTGCTTTCGAGGCAAGTGCTGGAATCACTGAGCTAAATCCCCGGCACCACTGAGCTAAATCCCGGGCAATACCCCCCTTTTTAAATCCCGCTCCCACTTTTTTGGTGATGCTGGGAAATGAACCCAAGGCCTCATACATGCTAAGCATGTGCTGTACCACTGAGCTGTACCCCCAGCCCTCCCTGCCTTTTGTTAAGGTGGATTTGATATGAATTCATCATATTTCAACTTTTATTCTCAAATAATTTTAAAAGCTTGATTGGGCTCATTAAGAACTTCCACTTAAGCTATTTTTGGTTTGTTTGTTTATTTGTTTGTTGGAAATGCCCACTTTTCCAAGAGCTTTAAGAGAGGAAAGTTTAGAAAAACATGGGCTGGGGGTTTAACTCAGTGGTTCCGTTGCCTGCCTTGCACGCGCAAGGTCCAGAGTTCAATCCCCAGTACCAAAAGAAAAAAAGAAAAAAAGGAAAACATTCCTCATTTTCTTCTACTATCATCACCCTTTTTTCCTTCTCTCTTATTTCTCTGCATTTTTCCTTTTGCCTTTACTTTCATTCCTTTGAAGTATTCGATTAATATGGATGACTGAACCTTAGAAAAGTATTGCTCCTCAGTTTCAGGTTCCTTGCTGTTATTACTGTGAATAGGCTAACAATATGACCATTACAAGTGAAAGCCTTATTAACTGTTGGTTATACTTTCTTGAGAGACTCTTGCCTGTGATTTGAAAACAGAAAGAGGTAACTAGAAGGAAAAGCAAAATTATTAGGCAGAAAGTAAGGAAGAATGAATAGTAAGTGGCAGAAGTAAAGAGTTTGGAATGGGTGTGGGAGTGGACAGAGGTGGAAAAGGACCAAGAATACAGAGCTGCTAACATAGGAAAATGGGAGCCATTTTTGACATGTACCTTACCCAGTTCAGTGTGTGGCTTCTCCCCTTTGAGTAGGGTGGGATGACTTAAGGTGGATGAAACAGCCCCATCCTAGACTCCTTGGACTCATCTAGTTACAACTGAAGGGCTCACCCTGATAATAAGGTGACTTGATAGCCTGGTCCGAGTGGGTTAGGGTGGAAGAGGCTATAAAGTGATGTGTTTTTGACTGGCTAGCATTAACAGAGCTATTTTTAACCTCCTATTTCAGTCTCCTCATTGTTTAGGCTCCTCTACTGGCTACCAGGAGGAGTCAAAATTAGCAACTATATAAAAGTACCTCTTGTCTCCTCAGTCACTTCCAAAATAAACAAGGAGTAATACTGTCTGTATTTTGTGTCACTTTACTCTGAAGGCTAGTGGTAGAGGAAGCGTGGATTAATGTGTAGTGATTTCTAGGCTCTGCCCTCTGGACAGATTCCCTCTGAGTGCTCTGGCTGAGTGACAGGGCCATGTGGTCTGAGTGAGGCTGGAAGTGTATCATGGGCAGATTTGGACTGAATAAATATAGCAGGAGCAGGATGTCAGTGTGGGAGATGGATTGTTCTGGGAAAGGAAGTGTTGTCTTTGGTGTGAGAAACAATTTCCTGTACTTCTGGGACTTTTGCTTTCTTTTTATTTTTTCCCCCCCAGGGCACAACAGGAGTTGGCAGGAGTTGGGTACACTGCTGAATTCTGTCTCTGGGTGCTTTCTGTTCCTACATTTGAAGTTGGAAGTAGAAATCAGATCTATTTCAAGTCCAGTTAGGAAATGGACTTGATAAATAACCATATCCATGCCTTATTTTTTGCTTTTTGGAGTCTTAAAGCACCTACCTGCTTAGCACCTCATTTTCAAACATACCTGTTCTTTTGGTAAAATAGACAGGTTGAGAGGCAAAAGTAATTATACAAAGAGAATCAACTTGATTAAAATTCAGACATAAGGCACCAGCTGGCAGGAAACAGCTGGGATGTTTCTGGGAGCTAGACTCTTCCATCCCAGAATTTAACTCTTCAAGCTCTCTCAGTTATCTGAGCTACTTAAGTAGATGGCTGCCTACCTAACAACATTCTATATAAAGACTAAATCTAACCAGCATGTTGGTACAATGCCTGTAATTCCAGTACTGTGGGAGGCTGAGGCAGGAAGACCACAAGTTAGAGCCCAGCCTGGACAATTTAGTGGCTTAGTGAGACCCAGTCTCAAAAATAAAAAAAGGAAGGGCTGGGGATTTAGCGCAGTGGTTCCACCACCTGTCTTGCAAGCTCAAGGTCCCGAGTTCGATCTCTAGTACCAGTAAATAAATAAATAAATAAATAAATAAAAATTTAAAAGGTTGGGGATGTAGCTCAGTACAAAGGCCCTGAGTTCAATCTCCCATGCCAAATAAATAAATAAATTACTACATTTACTAAATTTTGTGGCATTTTACAATTGACTAGAACTTTACAAATTACAATTTTGGATTTTAAAAATTCTTATGGGCTGGGGATTTAGCTCAGTGGTTCCACCGTCTCCTCGAAAGCGCAAGGACCTGAGTTCGATCCCCAGTACTAAAAGTAAATAAATAAAAAATTCTTTTGCCAGGCATGGTGGTGCACTCCTATAATCCCAGCACTGGAGGGGCTGAGGCAGGAGGATTGCCACACATTCGAGGCCAGCCTCAGCTCCTTAGTGAGTTCAAGGCCAGCCTGAACCACATAGTGAAACCCTGTCTGAAAAAAAAATCTTTTAAATAGCCCTTTATTTTAGAATAGATACAGGTTTATAGAAAAATCGTAAAGTTTCTTTTTTTTTTGGTACTAGGGCTCAAGCTCAGGACCTTGCGCTTGCCAGGCAGGTGTGGCGCCACTGAGCCACATCCCCAGCCAGTAAAGAAGTTTCTGTATACCCCACACTCAGTTTTCTGTGTTATTAACATCTTATGCAAGTATGGTACATTCTCACACTTAATAAAACAATACTTACACATTATTGTTAAAGTCTATACCTTATTCACATTTCTTTTAATCTAGCGGGCTTTTTCTGTTCCAGGATCCCACATTACATTTAGTTGTCTCTGCTTAGGCTCCTCTTGGCCGACAGTTTGCGTATACTGAGTGTGTATGTGTGTGTTTTATTTTAGTGTTTAATTGCTTTATGAGGGACTGAATCCAGGGCCTCATTATATGCTTGCCATTGCACCACTGAACTGTGTCCTCAGACCTTTTTGAGACAGGGTCTCACTAATTTGGCCTGATTTAACTAAGTGTGGTGGCATAAGCCTATAATCAGTCCCAGCACTCAGGAGGCTGAGGCAAGAGGATTGCCTCATATTGCGGGCTAACTAGTAAGTTCAAGGGCAGCCTGAACTATGTAGTAAGATCCTGTATCCAAAATAATTAATTAATTAATTAAAAATAAAAATTTTAAAAATGTTGCCCTGGCTGGCCTCTAATTTGCAGTTCTTTTACTTTAGTCTCCCAAGTAGCTGAGATTGTAGGCATGTGCCATCACACTCAACTAAAATGTAGTATTAGAAGATTGGTTTTTTTGTGTGTGTACTAAAGATTGAACCCATGGCTTGGCTCATGTTATGTAGGACTTGTACCACTGAACTAATGCCATACCCTTGCCTGTATTTTTCTCATTTAAGTTTCACAATATCCACAAAATAGACTGTATCTTATTCAGTATCCCAGTGTTACAGATAAAATTATGCTCCAGAAAGGCTGAGTATCATGTTCTGTAAAATTTCCTATTACAGTGTGATTATTGTTTGAGAAAATGTGATGAGGTTATTTATTTGATTTTTATGTTAATAAAGGCAGAACTAGAACTACCTTCAGAAGGGGCATTTGCAAAAGAAGAGACAGGTAGTCAATACAGCTTATTCCTGGACCCTTCTGTCTTACAGGACACAAATCACCACTATTATTTTAATCACAAGTCTATGGGGAAAATCTTTTGTTTTTGTGACTCTTCTATGTTTAACCAAGGAGCTGACCACAGAGAATCCTAGACGGGTTGTCCAGTCAACCTTATTGACTGGTAGCAGACTTCAGGCTGCCTCCTGTCCCTGTTGCTGAACACCAGGTTCAATAGGAAAGACTGCTGAGCATCACACACACATTAACACAACTAGACTGTTCCAAGAACATGTAGGGTTAACTTGATGGAAATAAGGCACATCAAGTTTTTAGTTCCATTGTCTAGGTGGACAGTCTGAACTTCTAGCCTGAGATTGGGAGATTCAAAGTATTGCAATGCTGATAAATAGTAGAAAAATTAAAAATCTAACAAGACTTGGCAGTTACTGGCTGTGAACATCTTATCCAGGGGGATGAGAGAAGGGGAGGAGAGGAGGTAAAGTGGTATGTTGCTGATAATCCTGCATACTATTTCTTCCTTTTTTTTTTTTTTTTGTACCGGGGATTGAACTCAGGACCTTTCGCTTTCGAGGCAGGCTTTCGAGGCAGGCGTCGGAACCATTGAGCTAAATCCTGGCCCCCTGCATACTATTAAAAGGTCATTTCAGAGCCAGGCATGGTGGCTCATGGTTGTAATCCCACTACTCTGGGAGGCTGAGTCAGGAGGATTGCCAAATTCAAGCCCAGCCCAAGGGCTGGGAATGTAGCTTAGTGCAGAGGTCCTTTGTTCAATCCCTGCTACCACCAAAAAAAAAAAGTCATCTCAGGGTGATAGAAATTCTTGTACAAACCATCAATCTTAAGGGAGGGAATAGCATATCAGATTTAGAGAAGTAGTCATGAAGACTGTACATGGATCCTAAAAGGAATTTTTAAAATGGTCTAACTTAAGCTGATAGAGGGTAAGCAATTTATTGTTACCAACAACCACTTTTTATTAGAGCAGTCTTTTAATTGAGAAAAGGGATAATTCTTCGTTAATGCTTATATAAAGCTATGAACATAGAGGCATGTTTGGGACTCACTGGTAGTTAAGTGACTGTTGCCCTCTTTGGTTAACTCTAAATCCTGAAAAGGCCTGACTTTTTTTTTTTTCTTTCCAAAAGGAAGCTGTAGAACTAGCAATTAGTAAAATGTTGAGGGGGCAAGGGATTTAGCTCAGTGGTTCCACTGCCTGCCTTGCAAGTGGAAGGTCCTGAGTTTGATCCCTGGTACCAAGAAAAAAAAAAAGAGAAGTAAAATGTTGAGGAAGAGTTTAAGAAGCTTGCATATGTTGTGTATCTTCATGGCATCATGGAGTGAGGTAGGGACAGGAAGGAATTACAAACCAGCAATCAGAGGAGTCTAAGGGCTGGGCTTTCTGTTAGGAGGTTATTGATGGAAACAAAATGACAACAGGTATTTAAACACCACAGAACGGACTTCAATCTGAAAATGTTTTTGCTGTAACAATTTGAACGCGATGGAAGACAAAATGATAATATGAAGAGTATTTCAAGTTCTTCTACCAGAAAATCCTGTCACTTTGTGAGATTCGAGCTGTTGTTAGGTAGAAGGAAAGCCTGGGAGAGAACCTTGTTCAGAATGCAAGACAGGAGGAGAGCGAAGTACCTGTGTCTCCAGAGAACTCTGAATTGAGCTGTGATGGAGGAGGGGAAAATTCCTTACTGTGTTTTTATATAATGTGAAATCTTTGTAAAGTCTCAGTAGATGTCTCCAAGGAGTTTGTAGCAGACTGAAGAAGCTAAGGTTTAGTAAGCCTCCAGTGGGAGTACAGACAGAGAGCCTTACTGGCATGCTTTGGAGCAACTAACTTTGGTGAATGGTAACAGTATATTTCCCTTTTGCAAGAATACAAAGTTACCATTTGCCCCATGGACTGAGGTAGAGACTGCTTGTCTTTACAAAAGTAGGGGGGGAACCACAGGCTTTAATTGGAAGTTGGATATGGTTTCCCAAAAGGGAGTCTCAAATCCTATTGAAGTGCTTTAGAAAAATAAAGTTCAAAGTAGAGATAAAGGAATCTTTAGTTTTCAAAAGCTTTTTAAAGAAATTGAGGTGAAACTTATGTAAAATAAACTTAATCATTTTAAAGTAAACAATTTAGTGGCATTTAGTAAATTTACAGTGTTGTGCAACCACTATATCTAGTTCCAAAACATTTTCATTACTCTGAAAGGAAATCTCATACTCACTAAGTGATTGTTTCCAGTTTACCTTGCTCCCAAACCCTGGTAACTACCTCTGTGCATTTCTATCTCTTTGGATTTTCGTATTCTGGATATTTCATATAAACGGAATCATATATTATCTGACCTTTTGTTTCTGGCTTCTACTTAATATGTTTTTGAGGCCTATCCATGCAATAGTATGGATAAGTAAATATTTTCATTCTTTCAGTTTTATGGTTGAATAATATTCCATTGTATGCATGTATCATAATTTGTTTATCCATTCATCCATTGATGGGCATCAGTACTACTTCTCCGTTTGCTTTTGTGAATAGAGCTGCTGGAAGCATTTGTGTACATGGGTTTTAGTACTTTTCTGTTATTTTGGATCTATCCCTAGGAATGGAATTGCTGGGTCATATGGTAATTCTATGTTTAACTTTTCAAGGAACTGCCAAATGGTTCTCCCCAGCAGCTGATCAATTTTAAATTCCCATGAGGAATGCAGAAGGGTTCCAATTTCTCCACATCCTCATCAACACTAGTTTTCTGCTCTTTTATTTATTATTATAGCTTCAAAAAAATTTTTTTCCCAGTGCTGGGGATTGAACCCAGGGCTTTGTACAGCCAGGCAAGGGCTGTACCACTGAGCTAAACACATCCTCACCCCTTTTTATTTGAAAAACAGTCTTGGGCCAGGGATTTAGCTCAGTAGTTTCGCCACCTGCTGCTCAAGCGCAAGGACCCGAGTTCAATCCCCACTACCAAAAAAAAGATTATATGTTCCCTTGAAAGACAGTCTTGCCAAGTCATGCAGGCTGACTTTGAACTTGAAATCCTTCTGCCTCAGCCTCTCAAACAGCTGAGATTATAGTTGTGTGCCAGACTATCTGGATATTGCTTCAAAAAAGCAGGGCACCATGGTATCACCAGTACACAGGAGGCTGAGATAAGAGGATCCATGAGTTAAAGGTCAGCCTAGGCTACAAAGCAAGTTCAAGGCTGGCATGGACTACATAGTGAGACCCTGCATCAAAAAAATGAAAATTTTTGGGGCCGGGAATTTAGCTCAGTGGTTCTGACACCTGCCTCGCAAGCGCAAGGTTCCGAGTTCGATCTCTGGTACCAAAAAAAAAAAAAATTTTTTTTTTTTTGAGACTAGATAGGACTTCAATATTAGAGCTCCTTCCAGTTCTTATGGATCTCCTGGAATGGAACGCTACTTTCCTAAAGTAACTGGATGATACTTCTGGGCCAAATGAGGTATTGAAGTTTTAGTTTTTGTGCTAAAGAATGATTTTCTTCTCAAAATTTGTATCAAACATAGTGATCATGGCTTAGACTGGATGCATAGACATGCTGTTTTAAAAATAATTTTGAGGGCCGGGGATTTAGCTCAGTGGTTCTGCTGCCTGGCTTGAAAGGGCAAGGTCCCGAGTTTGATCCCCGGTGCCAAAATAAATAAATAAATAAATAAATAATAATATTATAATAATACCAAGGCTGGGGATGTAGCTCAGTGGCACCACACCTGCCTCGCAAGCGCAAGGTCCTGAGTTTGATCCCGGGTACCAAAAAAAAAAAGTTTGAACCAGTTTCAAACAAAATTGTGATCCCTATCCTGCTCCACCCACCAATACATATTGCTCTTGGGTTTGCAAATGCATTGTAACCATTTGATCAAGGTCAGGCTTTGAATAACACTTTATAGTCAGGTTTGGTGAATGACAGATATGTCTGGATTTGGTCTTGAGAAAATTGGGGGTGTAAAAGTATGAGTTTTTGTTTTGTTTTTTTTGTTTTGTCTCGTTTTCTTTCTCTTCCTGTAATGTACTGCGGTCTGTAATAGGTTGAGTTGTAACATTCATTAAACCACTCCTCACACTCCCTGTTTTCAAAGCTTATCAGGATGACTTTGATTTAGTTATTTGGAACCAAAAAAGCAGTTTGTGGAGGCTGGTCTGGGGCTGTGTAGCAGTAATATATCAGAGATCAGACTTAGGTCCCAGTGGGATTGTTCCTCAGGATTTACTTGCCTGGAAGTACACACAGGAGCCAAATGGTATGTATGGAAAGCTTTGGTGGAATGCAAATTGGGCACATTTTGTTGGGACCTGTAGGGGATTTTCACTGCTTCATAATTTTTCAAAGGTTTGTTATCCATCAGACAGACTCTGCCTCTTCTTTAAATCTTTAAATCCCCCTTCTTTTTCCTGTTGTAAAGGTCAGATTTTTTTTGACAACTGTGTGCAAGAACAAGATTTGCTAAATCCCTTCATTTTTATTCATACAAATATCGGAATTCAGTGAGCATCAGTTATCCCAGCATTTAGAGGTAAGGGAAACTCAGGGAGAATCTTGTGAATCTCAGCTTAGTGCTTGGCATATATCTCTGGGGATAAATTTGCTGCTTCAACTTTAACCCTTGACTGCTCTAATAAGAGGTAACACCCCCAACAGTGGTTCCTTGTGCATGAAACCTACCTGTAATGACCCCATGTCTATGCTGCAGGATAGGTAATATAGGAACACATAGTAGGAGGGGCTGTGTTGGACTCTTCTGATGGGGCTTTTTTGACTGTGACAATCCTTAGATAAGTACTGAAAGACATAGACAATGCATTTCCTCCAGTGAAGCTTCTTTAGGTTTATTTAACTTTTAGTGGTATCTTAGGGAATAGACCACTTTTAATTTGAAATTCTTACTGCATAGATGAATTCAGAGTGATATGATTTCATATGCTATGAATTCATATGATACAATCCCCCAACAAACTTGGTTAGTTTAATTTTATCATATTGTCTATTGCTGTGTAACAAATTACCTAAATATGTGGCAACCTTTTTTTTTTTTGATGGTCAAGAATCTCCTTAGCTAGCCGTTTTGGCTTAAAGCCTCTCAAGATACCAGCCAGGGATACAGTCATTTGGCTGCCCAGGATTCCTCACAATGAGGGCCTCTCAGTAGGACTGCTCATAGCATGGAAGCTGGCTTCCCCTTAGTCAAGTGAACTAAGACAAAGAGCAAACTTTCTTTTATCATTATCATTATTATTATTTTTATTTTTTATTTTTTGGTACTGGGGATCGAACTTGGGACCTTGCGCTTGTAAGGCAGGCAGCGGAACCACTGAGCTAAATCCCCGGCCCCATTATTATTAATTTTGCAGTGCTAGGAATTGAACTTAGGGCCTCACACATGCTAAGCACATGTTCTGCCACTGAACTGCACCCCCTTCTCAGAAGCCGCACTTTCTTACCTCAGTCTCAGAAGTAACATACCGTCCCTTTTGCCGTACTATATTGGTCACACAGACCAATCCTGATACCATCTGGGAGGGGATTATACAAAGTCATTGGAAGTCATCTTTGAGGTTGACCTTGTAAATTAAATGGAAATTTCAGATGTTCACTGGAATATAGAGATGAATTTTTTTTAATCTGAAAAATTCTTTTTCCCCATTCAGCCATGTTTCCCTGGTTTCTCCAAAATTTTCATGTCGCTGAAATTATCCAAGGTATATGTATGTAGCAAATATGTCTGTGAAAACTGTTTCAACATGTCAGTCTCTTCTCTTTTCTCCCTTGTACTAATAAAAACCTCCTTTTTTCTAAAACAAGCCTAGTAAGCATGAGCCATCCATCTCTTCCTTCCCCTCTTTTTTTGGAACACCGACGGCAACTGGTCAGAGGAGCCTTCTGGTCATAAGAACCCTTCAGTTGGAGTCAGCTAATCTTTTGCACTACTTCAACCCATTTACCATTGATCTCAAATGAACTAAACTGAACAGTTATTGGGCCTTTATGGTTCTTTCAGACAGATATATAATGATGTAAGCTCTTTTTGGATTTTATCCAGAGTGCTCTGAAATGGAGATAAAGACAACGCAGGCATATCTAATCCTTGGCCTGCAGACTGCATGCAGCCCTGAACAGCTAGTAACATGGGCCCACAAGTCTGTAAATTTTTAACATTAACATGTGATTTCTTTTTCTTTTTCTTTTTTTTTTTTGAGATAAGGGCTCGCTTTATAGTTCAGGCTGGCCTTCAACTTGTGGTGATCCTCCTGCCTCAGCCTCCTGAGTGCTGGGATCACAGGTGTGTGCCACCATGCCCAGCTAACATGTGATTTTTAATAATGCTTTTTATGACTTGATTATGTGGTGCCGGAGCATAGACTGTGTAGGCAGCAACCGAAAGCTGTGTAGGGGAGAGCACAGTGCTGTGCTGACTTTACCTCCTATGCCATCACACGCAGCTGAATTAAAACCCACTTATATCAGACATTGCATGTGCTTGTGAAACTTGGTGAGTAAAACACACTGGTTATAAATAATAGTATTTCATCCTACCTACACATGTGTGCATGCCTGTGAATGCATTTATTGTTATTAAGTAGACATGTAAGTTTTCTTACTTAACTATTAAACTTGGGCTTGTGTTATTTCATAAAATAATTTAATAAGTTAAAACATAAAAAATAAAAGAAGTTGTGTTATATATTACCTTAACCATATTATATATTTTATATGCACCCTGAGATAATTTCTCTCTTTGCTCAGTTTGGCTCAGGCAAACTGAAAAGTTGGATACCCATGGCCTAATGTTTGGGAGATATTTCAAAACCAAAGTACTTATCTGCTCCTTGATCGATTCATCTAGTCCTTTGTATACTAGTCAGATAAGAATCTGAAGGCTTGTGTGCTGTTCTTCACCTTTTTAGGACTAGAAGGTCTACAGTCACAGTGCTGAGGAAAGCACAGGTAGATCCTGAAGCTACCTGGGGATGCTGTCCTGCCTTTATGTTTGGTAACCATTCTAGCTGTGCTTTTACATTCACATCTTTCCCTCTTCCCACCTTGGCTTATGCTAAATTCTATGCCTGGTGACAGAAATTCCTGTGTGAGAATGAACTTGTTCAGTATACAAGGGAAGATAAAATGGAGAATTAATTTACTTTCTCAAAATTTCTAGAGCATTTTTGGCATCCTAAGAAGTAGCCTAGGACTGAATGAACTCTGGCCATATGTTCCTGTTGCCATCGACTGGCCTAGTAGAGAATTCACACCTAGGGATATCCACTGGGTAATTTTTGGCTTAGGCTGTGCAGAACTAAAGAGGACCTAAAATTGTATCTAACTCTATAGAACAAAAGAAGCAAACTGTAAATAAAAATAACACAACAGGCAAACAAGAACAAAAGCCTTGGTAGCATAAAATCACTATTTTCTTCTAACCCTTATTATTAAACATAATTTTATAGTTTAACCAGTATGCCATATAATTTTTGTTTCCTTTAACAATTTTATACAGAATTTTCCATGCATTTACCTATATATTATTTATATTATAATAATATAAA
>NW_004624831.1:1720203-1731601 GCF_000247695.1 Heterocephalus glaber
CTAGAAAGGGAATATAGGAATATAGACTGTTCTCTGAATGTTTATTTGCTTTATAGTTAAAATTAAAAACTCAGGGGCCATGTGTACAGCTCAATGGTAGAGCATTTGCCCACCATGCACAAGGCCCTGGATTCTATCCTCAAACTGTAAATTTAAAAAGGGAATGAATTTTAAAAGGGATGACAATAATATCTCTCATCCTACAGACTTTTGTTTTTGTTTATTTTTGGTACCGGGGACCGAACTCAGGTCCTTGCACTTGCAAGGCAGGCGGTGGAACCACTGAGCTAAATCCCTGGCCCCTACAGACTTTTGAAAACAAACTTATACCATTAGACCTTGAATAACTACATGTAAGTTCTGGTTGCAGCCAAAACCTGTTTTTCAGCATGCCCCGCCTCCCGCCCCCAATTGTAGGCCTAGGGATGTAACTCAGTCAGTGGTAGGTGGTTACCATTTTGTTTTGTTGTTTTGTTTTTTTTGAGACAGGGTCTCACTGTGTAGCCCAGGCTGGCCTTGAATTCATGGTGATCCTCCTGGCTCAACCTCCTGAGTCCTGGCATTATAAGCATGAGCCACCACTATAAATGCCTACCTAACATGCACAAGGCTCTGAATCAAACCCCAATACTACCAAAAAACAAAAAAAAACTTGAAAAATTTTCAGAGAAGTATAAAATAAAATAAATAACTTCCATGTCTCGGAATATTAGAATTCAAGAACATAATCCTCCCTTTGTTTTTTTTTTTTTGGTACTGGGGATCGAACTTGGGTCCTTGCGCTTGTGCAGCAGGCGGCAAAACCACTGAGCTAAATCCCCGGCCCTATAATCCTCCCTTTGAAATTAAGGTATAAGACAAAGTTCTTCCTTACATAATTGTAAGTACATCTATAAAATTTTATATAAGAGATTGGTTTAAGGATTGGAATCAGACATTCTGATCTAGGATACAGGAATGAACTTTAGGAGATTAATAAACCCCTGAAATTGTATGCAGAATTACTGCCTTTCCACTGCTTGGATGCTCTTATTTATTAGTGCTTCTTTTCCACCCCTGTCCAGTTGATCTGAGAGGGACTGTTTTTTTAGATAGCTCCTAATGTGACCCAAGAAGTTGGTCTGCGTTATTGTTATTAGCTTAAATTAGCAAGAACATGGGAACTGCTGGGTGTCTGTTCTTGAGCACATCTGAAGCTGTTCTCTCCTCGTGGTGTAAGTCACTGACTGGAGAGCTGGACCGTGTGGCCAGAGTGGAGCCAGCGGGTCAGTGCTGACATTTTGATGGCAGCTGTATTTCAGGGGTCTACGAGAAGGCCTGGGGGACCTCAGGAAGCTAGCCAACACTCTGCTTGCCTGGAGCAAGTGGAAGAAGTTACTGCATTTACTTGGCATTAAGCTGTGAATTGTTTGAAAGGTGGAAAAGGATTCTATTCAGTCTATCTAGAATTTCCATTTGCTAATCAACCCTGTGTAATGTAGATGCTTTTGTCCCGGGAAAAGTGTTGTCTTCTCTCTTCCTCTTTCTCCACACTTTATACTGGGAAAATGATCTGTAGCTCTCATTGGAGCCTGGACTTCAGTGCTTCCTGCTGGTCTTAGAGGCCAAGGGCCTCACGTGATAGAATCAGAGCTGGGGTGGGTGCAGCTCAGCAGTAGGATGCATGTCTAGCGCACAGTCGAGGTTAAGCCCTAACACTGCCCCTCCCCCGAAAGTCGACACTGCTTATAAATCAGAATATAAGCTTACTTTGAAACTTAGTTTAAAGTCCAAAGAATGCGAGAGACCTGTCTGAAATACAGCAAACTTATTTATGCATATAGATATGTTTCTTAGAACCAAATTCAGGACCTAAGGCATGGTAGTTTTTGTTTTTGTTCTTTTTTTTTTGGTACCGGGGATCGAACTCGGGTCCTTGCACTTGTACAGCAGGTGGCAAAACCACTTAGCTAAATCCCTGGCCCTAGGCATGGTAGTTTTAAAACACGCTACCACTGAGCCATATCCTGAGTTTTCTACTATCTTATTTTTATTTATTTATTTTTAAATTTATTTCCCATATAGTTGATGATGGCCTTGAACTCACTATGTAGCCCAGCCAGGCCTGGAACTCTCAGAAATCCTCTTGCCTCAGCCTCCCAAGTGTTGAGACTATAGGTGTGTGTCAACATACCCAACTTCCTACTCCCTTTTCAAATGTACAGGTTTTTTGTTTTGTTTTGTTTCGTTCTGTTTTTTGAGACAGGGTCTCACTAGGCAGTTTAAGCTGTCCTTAACTCGCTGTGTAGCCCAGGCTACTCTTGAACTTGCAGCGATCCTCCAGCCTCAGTCTCCTGAGAGCTGGGATTACAGGCATGTGCCTGGCTTGTTTTGTTTTTTGGGGGTTTTTTGGTACCAGGGATCAAACTTGGGACCTTGGAACCTTGCGCTTGTGAGGCAGGTGGTGGAATCACTGAGCTAAACCCCTGCCCTGTTTGTTTTATTTTTTGATACAGGGTCTCCTTATGTAGTTCAGACTGGCTTTGAACTCACTATGTATCCAAGGCTGGCCTTGAACTCACAGCAGTCTTCCTGGCTCAGCCTTCCAAGTGCTGGGGTTACAGGTGTGCGCTACCATGCCTGACAAATTTACAGTTTTGAGGATAGAATCCAGGGTTTTATGCATGCTGGGCAAATGCTTTACCACTGAACTATATACATGGTCCATAAGCTTTTTATTTTCAAGAGTTCTGGTGATATTCACAAATCACCAAAATTGGCAAATGAAAAAAGCCCTTGTAAGAACTTGTACAAATCAGTATGAAGTAGCTAGATATAGTGGTCACACCTGTAATCCCAGCATTCTGGGAGGCTGAGGTAGGAGGAGCAAAGCTTTGAGCCTAGCCAGGGCAATTTAGTGACTTAGCAAGACCCTGTCTCAAAATTGTTTTAAAAAATTGAAAAAGGAAAGGGCTGGGATAAGGCCAAGTGCTGAGGCCCTGGTTTCAATTCCTTATTACCACAAAAGGAAAGGAAGGGAGGAAGGGAGGGAGAGGGAGGGGAGGGGAGAAGGGAAGAAAGAGGGAGGGAGGGAGGGAGAGAAGAGAAGGAAAGGAAGAAAAAGAAAAGAAAGATTTCCTAATAGGAAAATGAAAACTGAGCAAAAGACTTTAAAAGACATCTTATCTATACATGAACAATCAATAGGTGAGAGGAAAGGTGCTCAACTTTATTAGTCACTAGAGAAATTCAGGACCACTAGTAAAATTCAAAACAATGGAATACTACTACACATAGAGGAAAATGGCTAAAATGAAAAAGATAGACATTACCAGTTAGAACGAGGTGTGGAGCAACTGAAACTCTTTTACCCTGAGGGTGAAATTGGAAATTGAAAAAATGGCTGCATCTGGTAGAGCTGATATGCCTACAGGTATGAGCCAGTAATTCTTTATGTCCAGGGTTATGCCCAATAGAAATTCATATGTACGTTCCCCAAAAGATATGTGTGGGAATATTAGAGCAATGATGTTCATAGACGGCAAAAAAACTACCCAAGTGACCATCAGAAATAAAATAGCCAGGCATGGTGGTACACGCCTATAATCCCAGCACTCTGGGAGGCTGAGGCAGGAGGACTGCAAGTTCAAGCCCAGCCTAGGCAACTGACTGAGACCCTTTCTCAAAATAAAAAAGTTTAAAAGTGTGGGATGTAGCTCAGTGCAAATGCTCTGGATTCATCCCCAGTGTATACATGGACGTGCATGTTCACACACACACACACAGAGTAAAATGGATAAGTAAACTGTATATTCTCACTCCTCACAATTGAACACTATACAGCAAAGAGAATTACTGAACTACAACATACTAGAACACAGATGAATTTTTCCAATGCAACTTTGAGTGAAAGAAGTCAAACACAGAAAAGTCCAAGCCTAACAGTATGAGACTGTTCATATGATATAGTAGTCACAGCAAATTGGTGGTATTAGGAACCACAATAATGGCTGTCTTCCAAGGCATTGCAACTGGATGAAGTCATAATTGGGATTTCTGAGTCTTGGTAATGTGCTTCTTTTCTTAATCTGGGTGCTGATTATATAGTAGTTAAGTTTGTGAAAATCCATTGAGTTGTACACCTTTTTTTTTTTACTTATTTTTTTGGTACCAGAGATCGAACTCAGGACCTTGCGCTTGCAAGGCAGCCAGTGGAACCACTGAGCTAAATCCCCGGTCTTATGTACACCTCTTTTTTTAAAGCAAATTCTCACTATGTAGTTCAAGTTGGCCTCGAGCTCACGATGTATCCCAGCCTGGCCTCGAACTTGAGGCAATCCTCCTGCCTCAGACTCCCGAGCCCTGAGATTACAGGTGTGCACCACTACACACAGTTGAGTTGTATACATGTGATGTTATGCACTTCACCCTGAAAGTTCCCTTTAAAAAAAGAGGGAGGACTTAAATTTGCAGATGCTGACCAATCAGCTGGCTCACTCACCAGCTAAATAACTTACTGCTGCAGATTAACCTAGGAGACTGAGGAAAGGGACTAATTATGACCTGCCTTGGGGCCTCAGACCCACTCCTGAACAGTTAGAACTGTAAATGTTAAATCTGTAGTGTTTATATTAGTTTGGTCATCAACACTAGCAAGACAACCTTTGGGGAAATGAATGTAAGATCACTAAAGTGAAGGGCCAAGAAGGGTCTAGGTCAGGACCCAGAGGTGGTCAGTGTGAAGTCTGCTCTTTCTGTTTAGTAAGCTTAGCTCATGGCTTTCTTAGCTTTGCTCTCTTGTCTTCATTTTTGAGCTACTGCTTACCTCCCTTAGCTGATAAGCAGATTTTGTGTGCTATAGTCACTCAAATGTTGGTTTTGTTTTTGTGAGTTTTTGAAATTTTTGGGTCATTCTAGTTAAAATTTTTCTGTGCCTTTGTTTATGGATCTGAAACTTAATTCAATATTAGTTGTGGAATGAAATCAAGATCTCCCCCACCACCAGCCCCATACCGGGGATTGAACTCAGGACCTTGATCTTTTGAGGAAGGCACCACACCATTGAGTTACATGCCCGGCCCGTGATCATGTTTTTTTGTTCTCTTGATTTTTCTTCCTACCCTAGATCTGCTGTCATAAAATTTTAATCAAAAGGTAATTAATGATGTTAAATTAGTCCTAGAAATTGCTTTCAATTCCTGTTTAGTTTATTCTGTGTCCCTAGGTTATAGAAATATCTCATATTTTGGTTCTTGATTGGCATTTATGTAATTTAGGAAAACTATGATCAACCATACTGTGCATACATATAAGCCTCACCTTCTCTGTTGGGCTTGAGCAGTTGTGATGGGTATCGTGGAACTAGAGGCCACATGGGTAGATGGGATTTGAGGATTTCAGTGGGTTTGTAGTTGGTGGAGATGGTGAATTGGAAAGGTGTAGGATACATGTGTTTCTCCTTCACATCTACTGTTTGTACTCTTTGATGTCAGAGTAAAAAGTGTAGTAGCTGGAAAAGCCAAAAGATAGAATGGAAAAAGTTACGCCTCATGTTTTCTATTGACTGAGAGAAGTTTATATTTTCTATCTAGTTTCCTTAGATAAAATTGAAGATACGTATCTGCCCACTTATTCTTATTAGCCCTCATTTTGGTTTTTCAGATCTTCCCTATTAAAATTGCACACTGTATTAGCATTGCCTGTCTGCTGCCGCTGCATGGGCTGAGATCCCTGTTAACCCTGCTCAGTTTCTCTGTAGGTCATCCTTGCTTCTGCCATCCCCAGAATAGAGCCGTGCATGCACGCTTGTATTCCAGTGAGGGCGGCACAGCTGTTTCTCATGGAACTGTTGGCGAAACCTGTAGCGACATTAGCCAAGGAGAGATTTGGGATTTGCACATAGCTGTGAGGGGTTGTTCAATTTATGGCCTGTACACCAAGTCTGTTCTTTACCAACACAGAGCCACATTTGCAGCAGGGATTGAGGAAGGAGTTGATTTTCTGTTTATTAGAGGTGACATAAGCAGTGGGGCAGTGGCAAAGAGGCCATGTTGCTCTTGCTAAATATACATCCCTGACAGTTGGATAATAGGTTCCAGGAAGTTCAGTGGAAAATTAAAACAAAGCAACATTTATAGCTGATTGAACTTGAAAAGCCATTTTGGAGTTGAATGGCAAATATGTGGACTTCAGCATTCCTGGAGCCTGATGCATCCTGCTGGATGGCTCTGTCCTGTGTACATGATGGCCTGGGGACTCGCCAGGGTGCAGTGTTCTTCGTTAGAGGGTGCTTTGAGGAATAAAAGTTTGCTACCAGAAGTGCCCTTCCTGTAGAGTTATGTAACACAAGTTCCTCTTGTCTGGGGAACACCTTGCCTCATGATTTGAGGGTAGTTGCTAAAAGAACAGGAATGATCGGCAAGAGACAAAGTAGCTTCTAAGTACTATAAATACTCCCAGTCACTCTGTGGGGGCTGTAGCTCTAAGCAGATTGGTGTGGTATATGCACATGATCTTAGCACCATAACGCTTCTGACTAATGTCCCGAATTGTCTTGGGACTAACTTGCTTGAGCTTTAAGTTAGGCTGACTGCTATGATGAAAAGGCTTTGGACTCTGCGTGCATAATTTCTTTAGAACCAAGAGAAAAGTTGTAGGGGATGGGAATGTGAAAGAAAGGTTACAGGAAGTGTAGATGAAGAGAGGATGGTGGCGGGCCATGGTGGTGCACGACTGTAATCCCAGTACTCTCTGTAATCCCAGTACTCTCTGTAATCCCAGTACTTGGGAGGCTGAGGCAGGAGGTTCACTGCAAGTTCAAGGTCAGGGTAGGCTACATAGTGAAACTGTATCTCAAAAAAAAAAAGAAAAGGAAGGAAGAAAGAAAGGGAATGCTGCACATTCCCATCTTTTTGTCCAGGGTAATCTTATGCTTCTGTTTCTGTGCATTTGCTTTGTAGGGAATAAGCCTCGGAAATCTGATAATGCCCCAGGGTTGATTTGGTAAGAGGATGAGAAGGCCTCTCTTGCTTAAACCTTATCAGTACCTTGCTCCATGTAAACCAGCCTGGCTGTTAGGAAAACATAAATTGTGACTAAGGGCCTAATACCTTCTGTTCTTACTTAAGTGAACTGTCTTTTTTAGCTACAGTCAACCATTCCTGTGAATTTTCCCAAACTTGAACTACTGCAGTGGAACCAAGGGTTTATAGGTTCCCTGGGTTCACAGAACATTTCCTCAGCAAGTGGGAGAGGTTTTCTTCTCTTGTGTTGAAAAACAAACATCTAGCCTTAACAATTCCTTCAGCTTGGGGCCAGGGATTTAGCTCAGTGGTTCTGCTGCCTGCCTCGCATGTGCAAGGTCTGGAGTTCGATCCCCGGTACCAAGAAAAAAAAAAACAATTCCCTCAGCTCCACCTTTACTTCATGAAGAACTTGAGTGGGTTCTACTTTTAAACATTCCTCTTGTAAATATGATGGAATATTTATTTATTTATTTATTTATTTATTTATTTAGGATTTTTTTGAGATAGGGTCTTGTTATGCAGTCCAGGCTGGCCTTGTACTCACTGTGTAGCCCAGGCTGACCTCCAGCACAGGTGATCCTTCTGCCTCAGCCTCCTAAGTGCTGGGATTATAGGCATGTGGCACCACACCAAGCAAGAATTTATAAATGTCAGATAATTTGGCACCAGGTTCTTGGTTCATTTATATTTTGATGCTACTGGGGGAATTTTTGGTTTTGTTTTTTTTTTTGGTACCAGGGATTGAACTTGGGGCCTTGGGCTTGTGAGGCAGGCGGAGGCACCACTGAGCTAAATCCCTGGCCCGCTACTGATTATTTTTAGCTTTTAATTCAAGAACCTTTGTTGGTAAGAGCCTAAGCCTTCTTTGGAAGTCACATCCATTGCCAGGGAATCTTGGTGACTGCGTGTTGTCTCTGCAGATTAAAGGGTAATCTTAGTTGGAATAAACCTACACTTTGGTGTTTTCAAGCTATACAACTGGTGCTTTGTAGAAGAACTGTTTCAGTTTAGTTTCTCCAGCAGATACAGCTCTGCTCCTGCATCTCTGCTCCTGGTATCTTCCTCAGGTGCCTGCAGTATCACTGAGGAACAATTAGGTCTCCAGTGAATTGAGCGTAATTGTGGCCTATTGCTTTCTTTCTGTGCATGTTGTACTGGTTCCATGTTTCTGAGCCAGTTAAATCCAAACTGTGCCTTGTCTATGGAGAGCTGAGGCTTGGCAGGCTCATACTGGTAGTCTCTGAATGGTGAAATTAGGGCCAAGATTGGTCCCTGCGGTGTCTTATAGAAAAAGCCTGGATGTGGTGGCACATGCCTGTAATCCCAGCACTTGGGAGGCTGAGGCAGGAGGATTCCAGCAAGTTCCAGGCCAGCCTGGGCTACATAGCGAGTTCAAGGTCAGCCTGAACTACAAAGTGAGACAGCTGCAGTCAGTATGCATCTTTTTCTGAAATAAGTGATTTATGGGGCTGAGGATTTAGCTCAGTGGTTTCACTGCCTGCTGCACAAGCGCAAGGACCTGAGTTCGATCCCCAGTACCAAAAAAAAGAAATAAGTGATTCATGAGGTGTAGGCCCTTATATGAAAGAAAACAAACCTGGGTGCTGCATGGGACGGTAAAATTTCTGTGCCATCTCAGGGGTGTGGGTCACAAGGCAGAGAAGGTGGGCCAGGCACATGTGGTATTGCTGGTTATTTATGGCCGCATCTGGACTGGAGTTGCTGCCGTGTACCTGGGAGGTGAAGATTTACAGTCAGAATGAGGAAGTCCTCATCAATCTTCCTGGGCTCTGTGGAGGATCTTTCCCGACCAGAGTGCCTTTTTGAAAATGGCCTGGCCTTTTCCACTGAACTGCAGTGGCTGAGATTAATATTAATCCACTTGGGCCGGGGATTTAGCTTAGTGGTTCCTCTGCCTGCTTCGCAAAGCCTCCTGCTTCACAAGCATAAGGTCCTGAGTTCGATCCCTGGTACCAAAAAAAAAAAAATTAATCCCCTTAATACTGCAGTTCATGATATAGTCATTAGGTGTCTTGGGACTAATTCTCTCCAGCTAACTAGTGTGATTTATTAAGTACACATGGAGATCAAGTCTGAATGCAGCGAGGCAGAATTGGCACCAAGTGAATACCTCCTTGTGTCTGTGTTAATGCTGGTCGATCGGGACACAACTACAGGTTGGCTGAGAAAAACAGGGCAAAGCAGGCTGAGCTCTCTTACTCAATAGTATCTGCCCACCCCTACCCTTTAGTTTAGGTATAGAAACTACCGAGTTTGTGTCAGGAATAGAAATTATATGTAATCTTTGCATCAAAAGTCAAAGAAGAGGAAAAAAACTATATAAAATTTTGAAAAATTTTAAAAACATAGGCCTCCTATGTTTTTAAAAGAGATGTGGAGGGGGAGCAGGGGGAATAAAACTGACGATGTGATTTGTATATGTTCCAGTCCTCCAAGATGAATGTGAACACTGTATATCGCAAACACACTAATAAAAACTTTCTGTAAAACATGGGCTCAAACTAAGACTGTCGATTATTTGAATGACTTTCCTCCTCTACTCTTTATTTCTTTAAGTTTTAAGTAACTATTTAAATGAAATTTCTTAGCTTCTTTGAAGTTCTTCATCAGTAGACAACCTAGGCCAGGCATTGGTTGCACTGGGGTATAATTCATCACCTCTCCGGCGCAGGTTTGAATTTTTCTTTTTGAAAGGGACAAGGAGGTAGAGCAGCTAGGCCTGCCATAGAACGGTTCTCTTCTCTGGTATCCTTGCCGAAGCTAGCTGAAGCATAATTTCTTTTGTAAATAATTGAGGTTTATCATTTTCCTTTCTCAAACCTCCTTTTCTTCCCCCTCTTTGCTCTTTCGGCAAAGATGGCATTAATATGGAAAACATCTACCTAGCTGACTTCGTTTAATCAGGCAAGTCTGACATTTGTGAAGCCTCTCATTAACATTTTCCCCCAAAGAGCACAAAATGGCCCCCCCTCCAAATACAGTCACTTCAGAGTTTAGGCTGCTTTCCATCACCATTGGCAGGCTGTTTGTAGAGGTGTTACTTCTCTAAACTTTCATTCCTGGCCCAACAGCTACTGGACACATATGGGGGACCTTCTGTTTGGGTGATGCCGTATTCCTTGTAAACATCACTTTTTACCAATTTTCCCTGAAAATTGCAAGAAATGTTCCATAGGAAAATCAGGATTAGATTTCTTCAGTATTTCCACATGAGTTTTTTTCAAAAACAATTAAGCACTACTATTTCATGGCTCTCTACTAGACACTGCAGGTAACAGAAGCAAGGCAAACTTTTCCCTCTCTGCCTTCTGCAAACTTACAGACTACTGTTAACTCTAAACTAACACTAAAGCAATGGCACTGTATGGAAATACCAAGAAAGAAGATACAGTAGTACCTTGGTTCATGATCTTAACTTGTTCCATGACTTTGGAAAAGATGGCTATGTTTGTGTTCTTGTGGGAAAAATGGCTGTGGTTGTCTTTGTCACCCGATGCAGAATTCACAAACAAAAACAAAATTTTACCAAACATTTGCATTTGTGAACCAAATTGTTTGCAAAGAAAACAAGCATTTGTGAACCAAGTTACCACTATACTAATTCAGCTAGCAAGAAATCAAGGTTAGCTGTCTTCGTTGAGATTGAGAAAGCGAGTAGTAGGAGACCAGGCCTAGTCTTAGTTTTGTTATTACCGTGAAAGCAGTAACCTTGTGTACACTGAACCAATGGCTAAGAAACTAACCCAGGAGAGGGAATGGCACATCTTAATAGCAATAAGGCCTCCTACTTTACTGCAAGGTAGGAGTAGTAATCTTGATTTCTTATAATCCTCCATTTTTTGTCATTCCCTTTGTCTACTTTATTTCCAAGTGGCATACCAATTCATAGGAAGACAAGGACAGTGGTCTTTTGTTATTTAACATCTGTGTTTAGATCATGCTCTTTAGATCATGCTCAAATTCACCCCCATTTTTCTTCCCTCTGGTTTTTACCTCTGTAGTTTTTGACTGAGTACAGACGAAACAAGGACAAGGACTGTTTATATTTCTTAGTAATTTCATGTCATTTTTCTGTTATTCTTTGTTCTCACCCTATCTCATAATATTAATGTCTCCTCAACAAACTTTAGAAACAAAACTACCATTTAGGGCTTATGTGAACCACAGATTTAAAACTGTGGGGATAGGGGTATAGCTCAGTGGTAGACCAAGTACTTAACCCTGGTTTCAAACCTCACTACCAAAACAAAAAAACCCATCAAAACTCCCAGCACTCTGAGAGGGCTGAGGCAAGATAAAAAGTTTGAGCTCGAACAGGGCAACTTAGTGACTTGCCAAGACTCTGAAAATTTTAAAATATAAAAAATTTAAAA
>NW_004624831.1:1749754-1893752 GCF_000247695.1 Heterocephalus glaber
TGTTCAAGTCTTTGTCCATTTTTAATTGAATTGTTTGTTTTCTTACTGTTGAGTTTAGAGACTTCTTTATTCTGTATTCAGGTCCTTTATCATTGAAACAGTTATTTACAGATATTTTCCCCCAGTCTGAAGCTTGTCTTTTCATTTTCTTTTCCATAGAACAAACATTTTTACTTTTGACAAAGTCGAATTTATCAATATTTATTTTATGGACTGTGTCTTGGCATAATGTCTCAATTTGCTCTGCCTAATCCTAGGCCACACTTTCCCCTTCTATTTTCCTCTAAAAGGTTTACCACAGATGGTACCACAGCCATTGTGTGCTAACAACAAACATATGGGTACAGAAGCCAAAACACCATACCATTTACAAACACTCCAAATGAAATAAAATGGTTCAAAGTTTAGTTATAAAGTCTAATAAAACAATATACATTAACCTGTTTATACAAAGCTTAAACATAAGACTTATGAAAAAAAATGACTTACGGTTTTCAACCTATGATCCATTTGTTGTTGTTGTTATTATTATTATAATACTGGAGCTTTTACCCAGTGCCTTGCACATGCTGGGCAAGCACTCACCACTGTACTAAAGCTCAGCCCCCTATGATTCATTTTGAGTTAATTTTGTGTAAGAATGAAGTTGAGGTTCATTTGTTGGCATATGGATGCCCATTGTCCCAATACCATTTGTTGAAATCAATTCCTTTCTTAGGTACCAAATTCTCCTTTATGGCTTTATCTTCTTTAGGAGTGAAGGAGCTTCAGAGGATTCTTTCTTAAGTCTCTCCTCACTTTCTAGGATTCACTGTTGTTGCTATTTGTTTCTTTCTGGATCTTTCTGAATTAGATATGTTTTAAATGCCATGCAGTGGAACACCCATTATTTGTAAGTTGATTGAGCATAAAGTATTTCATTATAAAGTCACCATCCGTCACAAGAAGGCATGGGGCTGTAAAAAACATTAACTCTGCACTCTGGGTTGGAATGCAACTTTACCAAAATAATACAGCTTCTGTATTAAGTGTACAGTTGGGATAAAGAGACAAACAGGCAGATACTGTAGGGGAAACAGGTGTTCACTGGGCCCAGCTTCTGCTCTGTGCTTTTGTGTGTGTGTTTTGGTTTTTTGTTTGTTTGTTTTTGTTTTTGTTTTGTTTTTTGGTACCGGGGATTGAACTCGGGTCCGTCCACTTGCGCTTGCTTGCGAGGTAGGTGGCGGAACCACTGAGCTAAATCCCTGGCCCCTTGTTTTGTTTTTTAAGGCAGGGTCTGTCTTTGTAGTTCAGGCTGGTCTTGAACTCACTATGTAGCCCAGGCTGGCCTTAAACTTGCAGAGACCCTCTTGTCTCAGCCTCTGAAGTGCTAGGATTATAGGTGTGCATCACTACACCTGGCTCCCCATCTGTTATATTTGTATTTATTTGTATTTATTTTTTGGTTTTTTGACACAAAGTCTCACTATGTAGCCCAGGCTGGTGTCTGACTCTGCAGTCCTCCTGCCTCAGCCTCACCAGTGCTGGGATTACAAGTATGCACCACCACGCCCCGCTGTTCTGTTTTTTTTTTCCCATCAGTAAAATGGGAAATACCCCTTATCATAAATCCCTTGAGCCCATAAGTGTGAAGGTAGCTGAAACAGAATAAGGCTCCTCAGTCTTGGTATCACTAAGATTAATGATTTGCTGCCACAGGGCCGGGGATTTAGCTCAGTGGTTCCACCACCTGCCTCGCAAGTGGACGGACCCGAGTTTGATCCCGGGTACCAAAAAAAAGAAGAAAAAATGTACTCTCGTGATCTGCTGCCACAGATGCTATTTCCAGCTGTTGGAGAAGGGTCAGTAGGTAGAACTGTGTGTGCTCAAAGGGCAGGGAGCAGTTACTCAGTGGCCTTACAGTTGATATGGGCACTCTGACTCCTCTTCAGAAGCCTGGCTATTGACCTTTCAGCTCATTAATTACCTGTAGACTCTGTGGATATTGATTCAGAATTTTTTTCTTTTTTTTGATTCTGCTTTTTTCCCCTCTTTTTTGCCCTTCGTGTCCTCTAGGGAAGACCCTACACGGTGGTAATTGATAATAAACCTCAAATTATCTTCTCTTCTGCTGACATTGAACAACCAAGTTTGTTTGTTTTTCCTTCTTTTTTGCTCTGCTAATGATGAAAAATTTTAACTAAAGAGATAGAAAAAGCTGCTCCAAGTATAATCCATGTATGAAGCGCGGGGGTGAGTTGTTCCGTTGTGGGGTGAGTTGTTCTGTTGTGAAGTACAGCAACAAAAGCCTTTAATTTCTCTTGGGCTTTCAAATTGCCTGCTTAAGTTTAGGCTCAGACATGTGTGTGCATGCAGAAGCAGCAGAGAGAGTGAAGGTCTACAGTCGCTCTGGCTTCCTGTGTGCCTTACCCTAATTGCTTGGCTCTCCCTAGGTGCCAGTTTCCTCTGGAAGGAAGAGAACTCCTGTTTAGAGCAGATACCCATCAGTCTGTCCTGGCCCTTGGTGTGTGTGAGCCAATCCCTGTGGGCCTCACTTAGCCCCCACGGGGCTTGTTCAAGGCGCCTCACTCTCCTTCCTGGTTCAGGAGTGATGCTGGGCAGACCTGACACTCTGTGGCAGTGCTGCTGTCAGTAACTAAATGTGTTTAGTCATTGGTGAGAAGGAGGAAAGGTACAGAAAAACACTTCTAGGAGAGTTGAGTTTAAAATTTTTATTTGCTATCTTAATCATCTTAGCATGGTATAATAGTTAAGAGCATAATCTAGTGTTTAAGAGCATTGGCTCTGAAGTTAAGACTTGGGTTCAAATTCTATCTCCTTTACTTAATATGTAACCTCAGGTAAGTCATTTAACTTCTTAGAACCTTGGTTTTCCTATGTGTGAAAATGGAGACAGTGATACTATTTCTCAGAGTTAGTACGAGAATAAAATACCCTATATATAATAATTATATTTCGTTTTATTTGAGACAGAGCCTCACTGTTGCTTAGGCTGGCCTTGAACTCCTGGGCCCAAGGAACCTTCCTGCCTCGGCCTTCTAAGTGGCTGGGATTATAGGCACATACCACCATGCATGGCTTGATAATTATGTTTAATAATTTATGTAGCTGTTGTTGAAGTCTGGAGTAAATTAAATTAAGGCTCTTAGAAGCAATCTAACAATTAGTTGGAATGCTTTTTTTGTTTTAATACTGGGAATTGAATCCAAGGCCTTCTGAGCTACATCATTAGTGCTTTTTCAGTTTCCCCAGGCTGGGCTCAAACTTGGAATCTTCCTGCCTCGACCTCCAAGCCACAGGTACGACCACCATACCTGGTTTCCTGAATCATATTGGACAAAGTCTATGCAATATATTTTCCTTTGTGTAGGCTGCCTTTAAGCATTTACCTTTTCATTTTTATTTTTATTAATACATGTTTGCAGTACATAATGATTACATTTATTGTGGGGAATTGGACATGTACATAATATCTCAGTTCCTTTCTCCCCTACCCTCCACCCAACCCCTTATTCCTTTTTTTTTTTTTTTTTTCGGTACCGGGGATTGAACTGAGGCCCTTGCACTTTTGAGGCAGGTGGTGGAACCACTAAGGTAGATCCCTGGCCCACCCCGTCTTACCTTTTAAAGTGGAAGCTATATCAAACTTCAGGCAGACCTAGGTGACCCCATTCAACAGGGAGGAAATAGTAAAATGAGTATTTCAGGAGCAGAGATTTCCTGAAAGCGTTCTGTTATTGGTTCCATGTGCTGTTAGGGATTTCAACCCTGGGGGGAAAAATGCCTGTCCTCCTCTCTTCTCCTTAGAAAGAGGTTGAACTGTAGGGACAGAAAGGTGGCCAAGGTCCTAGCTAGGTGACCACACCAGAGAGCACACAGACATCCAAATCCCTTTTTCTTTCTGAGTTACCTTGAACCTTTTTTTGCCAGACATCAAGGAAGGATAAGATCTTGTATCATCTGGCTTAGGCTTCGGCCTCATACACATCACTACATGCTACTTATTAATGACAGTTGAGGGGGAAATATAAAATTATTATGTCTAATTCCTGAGCTTTTCAGGCTTTAAGTGTAACTCCAAGTTGTGTGAGTTAAAGCAATGATCTTGTCCTATCAGCATGTTATGGTTTGATTTTTTGATTTATAAAGAACAGGTTGGGCTGAGTATGGTGGTTCATACCTGCAATCCCGGCACTCAGAAGACAGAGGCAGGAGGGAGGATAAAAGCAAATTCAAGGCCAACCTCAAATAGCAAGACCCTGTCAAAAAAAAAAAAAAAAAAAGAGAAAAGAAAGAAAAGGTTGGGTGTTGGTCTTTGAGGAATAGATCAGCCAGAAAAGTAAATTACTACTTTTCAAAGGGCTTTCAGCCAGGCATGGTAGTGCATGCCTGTAATCCCAGATTTTGGAAGGCCAACGCAGGAGGATCACTCTGATTTCAAGGCCAGCCTGAACTACATAGTGAAACCCTGTCTCAAAAACAAAAACAAAACAAACAAAAACCAAAAAAGTTTTCAGAGGATCCAGTGTAGAAACAACGTACCTTTCTTATGATGTAATATAAGTGCTTGGTACCATTATCCTCTACTGCTGGCTCTACGTGGACCCATGGACCCACCTTGTACCCAGATGCAGCAGTGATTAAGCTCTTACCATACTTTGTCTCTCAGAGAGTCATGATATCAAACCGGGTACAGTGGCATACAGCTAATTCCAGTTGCTCAGTAGGCTGAGGAAGCAGTACTGCAAGTTCAAGGGCATCCTGGGCCACTTATTGAGACCTTGTCTCAAAAAACAAGGGCTGGGGCCAGGGATTTAGCTCAGTGGCACTGTACCTGCCTCACAAGTGCAAGGTCCTGAGTTCGAGCCTCAGTACCAAAAAAAATAAAACAAGGGCTGGGGATATAGCTCAGTGTTACAGTGCCCCTGGGTTCAATCCCCAATACCACCAAAAAAAAAAAAAAGTCACATTATAAAAGATAATTATCCCTTCCCTCCATGTGAACCTTCCCAAGTCTAGAAGCACCTTGAGAAACTAAGAATTTGTTTTTAAAAAAAACAGACCTGGGAAACTGTTAGGGGACAGCTGAAAAAGAGGAACATTGTCAGGAGCTCACCAGACAGACAAGACTCACTTTCCCCTTGTGGCTGCCTTGGTGACAGGCTGTCTGCATTTGTGTGCATTTACTCCCATGAACTTTGCACTTAGATTCCTAAGTTCTAAGGCTCTAAGGGGGTCTTAAAGAATCTAGTTAAATTACTACCCATTTCTTCCCAGAAAGTCTCAGACCATGAGGAAACTGCTGCCCAAAAAAGTGAGGCAGTTTTACCCAAGATCAGTTAGTCACAGAACCAGGGCTGGGCCTAGTGCATTTCTTTATTTCATCTCTCCTGTTGTGTAGGACAATGTTACAAAGGCCTGTCTGGGTTTGACCCTTAAGCCTAGCTAGGAACTACAGCTCTGTGGGAGCTGTCTTTGGCAGTTTTTCTCTGGAATCTGTTCCTGAAACCAAACCTAAATCCCCACCTGGCCATTCATAGATCTGGAAAACTCTGAAGCTGATAAAGATATGAGAGATGTAGTAGATACTCCAGGCTTCTGTCTTCACCAGAGTTTAGTCCTGGTCATCCTTTGAACCATGCTCTCCATGTTCCCTGGTGACTGGAAAGGACACAGGCCCTTTCTACTGAACTACATACCTCAGAAATTCCATCTGTGGATTGTTTTCACTGTCTTTTATAAGAAATCATTCCTGGGTGTAGCATAGTCGGAAGAATAGGAGAACCTAATGCTGTCTTCTAAAATAGGATGTGGCCAGGCGTGGTGGTGCATGCCTGTAATCCCAGCACTCAGGAGGCTGAAGCAGGATCGCATGAGTTCAAGGCCAGCCTGGGCTATACAGTGAGTTCAAGGTCAACCTGAACTACAAAGGGAAGCCCTGCCTGAAAAGACAAAAATAGGCGGGGGATTTAGCTCAGTGGTTTGGCCACCTGACTCGCAAGCACAAGGTCCCAAGTTTGATACCTGGTACCAAAAAAAAAGACAAAAACAAAATTTTTAAAAGATAGGATGTGCTAACATAGAAAAGCTGAAAACCAAAAAGTTTTATGCTTAAATAATATTGTCCTGGGCTAGGGATTTAGCTCAGTGGTGCCGCCACTTGCCTCACAAGCACAAGGTCCTGAGTTCGATCCCTGGTACAAAATAATAATAATAATAATGATAATAATATCCTGTGTCCCTAGAAACAAAAATGTGAAGAGGGATAAATTAACTAGATTTCCATTTTTATTATTCTCTGATTCATTAATTTGTCAGTCAAGACCTATCTTGTGAAAGATAGTATTTTGTCTTCAGGAACTAGAGCCAGTATTTGCAGGATAAAAAGCTAGAATGAGGGCAGGCTAGTGACCCCCTAGAAAGCAAGAAGAGAGAGGTAGACTCTCAGGGCAAAGGGGTCGAGACAGGCATTTCTGAAGCCAAATGGTGTTGAAATAATAGACTGCGGGCCTTTTTCCCTGTCAACGTAATCCAATTGAGAATGCCCAACTGCCCCTGATAAGAGTCACTCAGGAGTGAAGAGCTCTGCTACCAGGGAAAGCAGCTTATGTGTGCACTTTGGCTCAGGAATGTGCCAGCCCAATGCTGGCCAGATGAGAAAAAGCTGCTATAGGCCAGAGCACACAGCCTCCTGGGAGGATGGTGGCTGCTGGCCTCTAGGCTAGGAGAGCATTCTCTCCTCCAAGAGCAGTGCTCGAGGCTGTGTATTGAGGCCTTTGACAAAGACTATTGGAAAGGGCAGCAGCGTGACAGGAGACTACAGTGTCAGGATTCATCCCTCTTTCAGTCAGGCCCTCTCATCATTTGAGAAGACAGTAGACATGGGGGACAACAGCAGATGCGCAGACTGACATTGGGCCAATTTGGAACTTCAGTTTTATGTTTTTGTTTTGTTTTGTTTTGTTTTTTTGGTACTGGGGATCGAACTTGGGTCCTTCCGCTTGTGAGGCAGGCAGTGGAACCACTGAGCTAAATTCCTGGCCAGTTTTATGTATATTTTCTTTTATTATATTTATACAGGGAGTTGAGCAAAGTGTGAGCAGAACACACCAAGAAGTGAAACTGCCAAAGGTTCACTTTGCTTTCGGTTGAGGGGCCTCGAGCTTCTCTAGAAATCATTGAACAATTCTTTCCAGTTACAGGGATTGAACTCAGGACCTTGCACTTGCAAGGTAAGCGTGGCGTAAATCCCCAGCTCAATTTAACAATTCTTATAACTGTTGTAATTTGGCATTGACTGAACAGAAGTTGGAGCTGGGTTTGATCTTAGGAGGATTCCAAAGGTTGTCCGGTGGGGTTGGATTTCCCACCCCCCACCCCTGCCCTCCTGGAACACAGACTGGTCACCTTCAGAGCACCTCTGTACCTAACCTGCACTCTTTGTTTACTGGACTGTTTGTGCCTTCCGTTTGGTGGCCTTTGAGGGTGGGAAGTTTGGCTGCTTGGATGAGGTGTCAGGTGTCTCCTTGGTTGTGAAATTGCTCAGCCTTGTTACTATGAGCAGCAACATGGCACTTTTCTTCTAAAGGACTCGGGCAACTCTTCTCACCCTTCTAAATCCAGACCATTGAGTCCAGTCCCCATGCAGGCCATACCACGAACTAGAACACCACAAACCTCTCTTTCTGTTCTAGCCTTGTAGGCAGCAGTAAAGTTAATGGCTAAGAGGACAGCTTTTGGAGTCAGATTAGCCTGGATTTGATTCCTGTTTCTACCATAGCTAGTTTTATGATCGTAACTGGTGGGTACATTTACTTATTCTTTTAAAATCTCATTTTTATTCTCAAAATGGCATTTAGTAGGGGCATGACACAAGGTGGTAGATGGTAGCCGTTGTTACTGTCTTTTCTAATTTATTCTAAAAGGAGAATGGATATTTCAATCAAGAGGGTCCGATAAACCAGGCATAGTGTCAAACCTCTGTAATTCTAGCACCCTGGAGGCTGAGGCAGGAGGATTGGGAGTTCAAGGCCAGCCTGGACAATTTAGGGGGAACCTGACTCAAAATAAACAGGGCTGAGCATGGAGATCAGTGGCAGACCATCCCTGGGTACAATGCCCAGTGCTGGCGGTCTGAGGGAGGAGGAAGAGACAGAGACAGAGACAGAAACAAACAGGGAGGGAAGGAGGGACAGACAGAGAATATAACTCGTGGAGAACTCTGGAGGCTCTGGATGTAGCCCTCACATAAAATATCATTTAGTGAATGAATGAGGGATTAGTAATCTCAGGACTACTCATCCAGACAGGAAACAGAAAAACCTGTTCCTTTCTCTGATACTATATATACCTTGAAATACATAGAAATTAAAAGAACTATCCCAAATTGTACCATAAATAACAACTACCAGTTATCTTGGTATTTATCCTTAGCTTATATTTCTTTTCAGTTTAGGAATCAAAGGTAGAAGCCCTTATTCTTTAATATTTTTAATATTTACTTAAAGCTTCAGAAATAAACTATTACCTGTGTAAAGAACACTGGACTGGAACTCTAAGCAGAAGAACTAGAATAATATCTTAGTTATACTTATTGCACATTTTCTTTCATCCATTGTACCAGTGTCTTTAATTTTGTTTTTCTAGTAATTCATTTTGCTGTAGTTTATAAAACTATAGATCTAGAATGGATCGAAAGAGAGAAAGAACAAACGAACAGACAGACCTGGCCCTGTACCACAGAGTTTGAGAAGCACTGTTTTAGAGGTCCATTTGAACATCTCACTAGGGTTCTGAATTGAAAATCCAGTTTGGAAAAAAAAAAAAAAAATCCAGTTTGGTTTTTTTTTTGGTACCAGGGATTGAACAGGTCCATGCGCTTGAGCAACAGGTGGCGAAACCACTGTGCTAAATCCCTGGCCCTTTTTAGTCGTATCTTTACAAAGAGGTGCTCTTTAAATTAGGACTGTCTTTACTGCTTCCCTGCTAGGAGCAAAAGTTGCAGCTACAGGAGTTTTTCCTATATGAGCTTCTCTAATGCTTCTGGCCCTCAGTGGTTGAACCTAGAGACCAAACTCCCATTTCTACCTAGCTTCATATTCTCCCTCTGTCTCTCTCCCCTTTTCTCTTAGCAACCAGTAAGGCTGACAGTGAAGATTCCTTTCCTGGTGGGTCATTAAAAAATTCAGCCCTGGGCCGGGAATGTAGCTCCGTAGCACTGCACCTGCCTGGCAAGCACAAGGTCCTGAGTTCAATCCCCAGTACTGGGAAAAAAAAAAAATCAGCCCTTCTAGTTTTCTAATTAGTATGTTTTTATAAAGCCTTGATTCATGGAATGAAAGTCCTAGAATTGAACCCAGAGCCTCTGAATGCTGGCCAAATGCCTTCCTACTGACCTGCATCCTCAGCATCTGGAATCAATGTGTCTTAGCAGCCATAGATTCAACTACTTTATCTAATTTGACAGATGAAGAGCGTGGGTATCTGTGCCTGGTATTGGTAGGAGGGAGACTACTGATCTGTCATCCACTGACTGAATTCCACACTGTCAGAGCTCCAGTACCCAGAAAGTGTTCCATGGGACTCTGTTCAAGCCTCTGCATAGTATCTCTCCTGCCTCTGCGAAAACTCTTGAAGACCTCTCATTTAAAGCCCTTTCACTTAAGAGGTAGATGATTAGCAAATCTAATCTAGTAATATGTGAAAAGAATAATATCCCAAGACTAAGTATGTTAAAGAATGCAAGGCTGATTTAATACCTGAAATCAATGAATTTAACACTAACATTCTAATGAAATTGATGAAGAAAATATATGTTACAAAATGTTATATCTATTCATGATGATCAGCATCTATACAAATTGATGGCTGAGTGGTTCCGCCACCTGCCTTACAAGCGGAAGGTCCCGAGTTCGATCCCCGGTACCAAAAAAAGAGATGGCTGAAATCATACTTTGCAGTATTAACACTGTATGTATTCACCCTAAAATTGGGAACAGGGCAAGATGTCCAATTACATAGAACTAGACATTCTAGCCAGTGCAGTGAGACAAAAATATGAAATAAAAAGCATATAAATTAGAAAAATGAAAACTGTCCCTGTTTTCAGATAACGTATAGTCATCGTCAAAGAATCTACAGATATCCAGATATCTTAATAGAAGTACATATAATATGGTCTCAGCATACAAGGTCAACACACAGAAATTGATTTCATTTCTGTATACTAACAGTGAATTATGGAAACTGAAATTAAAACAATAACATTTACAACAATCATACCACATAAAATTAGACACTTGGGTATAAAATGTAGCAAAACATATACAGAACTATATGCTTAAAACCACAATATACTGATAAGAGAAATCAAAAAGATCTAAATAAATGGAGAGGCATACCATGCTCATAGATTGACAGGCACAGTACAGCAAAGATAAACATTTCTCAGCCATGCATAGTGGCTCACACCTGTAATCCAGCACTCTGGGAAGCTGAGGCAGGAGGATCACAAGTTTGAGTCCCACTTGGATAATTTAGTGAGACCCTGTCTCCAAAAAAACAGGGGAAAAAAAGTGGGGAGGGCTGGAGATGTAGCTCAGTGCAAATGAAAGTCCTGTATTTAATTCTCAGGATGGGAGGGGAGCCATTTCTCCCCAGATTGCAATGCAATTCCTTTCAAAACTCCCAACAAAGTTATTTGTAAATATAGATAAAGCTGTCTTGAAATTGAAATAGAATAGAGAGCTGGGGATATGGCTCAGTGTCTGAGTACTTGGTGAGCATGTACAAGGCTCTGGGTTCAGTTCTCAGCACAAAAAGGAGGGAGGGAGACATGGAGGGGGGACAGGAAATGAAAAGAAAGGAAGAAAGAAAAAGCTGGAACACTGAATGATATGGGAAAGAAAAATAAAATTGGGGAAAAATCACACTACTGATTTTATTTATGTATTTATTTGAGACAGGGCCTCAGTATGGATCGAACTCAGGACCTTGTGCATGCGAGGCAGATGGTGGCACCACAGAGCTAAATCCTCAGCCCCTGCTACTGATTTTAAGACTCAGTGTCTACCTATATCAATCAAAATAGTGTAGTGTTAAAATGATAAGCACCATAGATCAGTGAAACATACAGAGAACACAGAAGAGACTCACACAAATATAGCCAATTGATTCTTGACCAAGATGCAAAGACAAGTCAATGAGAAATGTTGGAACAATAACTCATTTATATGCAGAGAGAGAGAGGCTGACTCAAAATAGATCACATGTGAAAACATAAATCCTATGTTTAACCTTTATGTAAACAGGTACTGATACATTTTGTTAGACTTTATAACTAAACTTTGTACCATTTTATTTCATTTGGAGTGTTTGTAAATGGTATTGTGTTTTGGCTTCTGTACCCATATGTTTGTTGTTAGCACACAATGGCTGTGGTACCATCTGTGGTAAACCTTTTAGAGGAAAATAGAGGGGGAAAGTCTTTGTGGCCTAGGGTTAGGCAGAGCAAGTTTAGACATTATGCCAAGACATAGTCCATAAAATAAATATTGATAAATTAGAATGTTTGTTCCATGGAAAAGAAAATGAAAAGACAAGCTTCAGACTGGGAGAAAATATCTGTAAATAACTGTTTCAGGGCCGGGCTCAGTGGTTTCACCGCCTGCTGCGAAAGCGCAAGGACCCAAGTTGGATCCCTGGTACCAAAATAAATAAATAAATAAATAATAACTGTTTCAATGATAAAGGACCTGAATACAGAATAAAGAAGTCTCTAAACTCAACAGTAAGAAAACAAACAATTCAATTAAAAATGGACAAAGACTTGAACAGACATATCACTTGCCAAAAAGAGATGTGGATAGCAGGCAAGCACACGAAAAGTTGTTCAACATCATCAGCAGTCAGGAAATGCAAATGTAAACCAGTGGAGATACCACTACCTACCTACTTGATTGGCTCACATTAAAAATACTTAAAATACAATGGACTGGAGAGGATGTAGAGGGACTGGGATTCTCATTTCTGGTGGGAATGCACAGTGGTACAGCAACTGCTCCAGAAAACAGCTTGGCAGTAAAGTGAAACACACACCCTTTGGCCCAGAAATCCCACTCCTGAGTACTTCCTCTAGAGAAATGAAAACCTGTGTTCACACAAAAACCTGGACCCAATGTTCACAGCTGTTCTATCCATAATAGCCCCCAACTGGAGAATGCCATGTCCTTCAACCAGTGAATGAATAAGGAAACTGTGGTACATCCATGCAATGGAAAACTAGTTGGCAGTAAAAAGGGAACAAACTACTGATACATTCAACATCTTGGACAGATCTCGAAGGCATCGGTTGAGTGAAAGAAGCCAGTCTCCAAGGTCACACATTGTATGATCCCTTTCAGATGAGCTTCTCGATAAAACCATGGAGGAGGTCCTGCCTTGCAAGCAGAAGGTCCTGAGTTCAATCCCCAGTACCCCCCCCCAAAATTCACATCATTAAAAATAAATAAAAATTGGAAAGTAGATCGGTGGCTGGCAGAGGTTGGAGTGGTTCGAGTGGGGAGGCTGTGACTACGAAAGGAGGGTGGAGGGAGTTCTCCAGGTGATGAAACTGTTCTATATCCTATTTGTGGTGGCAGTTACAAACCTAATGGTGTGTTAAAATTCATAGAACTTTTTTTTTTTTGGTACCAGGGATCAAACTCGGGACCCAGCGCTTGCAAGGCAGGTGCTGAAACCACTGAGCTAATAAATCCCCAGACCCAGAACTTTTTGAATCAGTCATAAAAGTGTCAGTTTTACCAGATTAACAAAAAAAGAGGTTGACAGTGTGGACCCCAGCTGTAAATTTGCCCCGTGCAGAAAGACCAGAAGCAAGTAGGTTGTAGCAACTGGATGAAAACACAATAAATCTGCTCCCTCTTTTTACTCTCAAAGATTTTTTTTTAATCTGGAGTTTCACATCTCAAATACAACGAACATGACCATTTTTTGAATGACAGACCATATCATACATAATATATTCATGTCCCTAAATCAGGAAAACTAGATGACTTTAAATTTTTAATGTGCTTTTATTTATTTTATTTTTATTTTTTTGGTACAGGAGATCGAACTCGGGTCCTTGTGCTTGTGAGGCAGGCAACGGAACCACTGAGTTAAATCCCCAGCCCTTTAATGTGCTTTTAAAAAACTGTGTTATATATTTCATTTTCCCCAAATACATTCCTTGCATGTCAACTCTGCACTAGTAGTACCACCACACACACCTATGCACACACACATGCAGGTTTTTCCCTTTTTTTTCTCTACAAATTAAATATCTCTAGGTGAACATGGTGGGGGGTTGGGGGTGGTGAAAAGCAGGTTTTACACAGCTGATATGTTCATGGACCACTACAGACGAGTTTGGAAAATGCTACCCAATCTGCCAATTAATTAAAGCATTAATCTGAGGAACAGCCGGGTGGGGGAATGTTTACCTACAGAGGAGATTGGGAGGAATTGAGTAGGAAGCTTCTCTCCATTTGCATGAAAATGAAGGTGCTTAGGAAACTCAGCTTCCCTTTGTCCCTAAAGATGGGACAGCCTGAATCACATCCCTAAATGTTTCTGGCCTACTTAGGAAGCCTTTTAAGGAACTGGATCTGAAAGATCCAAGCACAGCAGAGTCTAGAAAAACAAATTAAACTATGGGCTGAGTAGGGTCCAGGGTATGGTTTCTTGGCCTAAACTGAAATTTCCTCAGTTGTGGACTAAGTGCTGGCCACTAGGTACAATAGAAACAGTGGTTTTACAGGTTTTAGAACCATATAGTTGTGTGATGTGACACACGCATACATCTTACCTGATCCTTATTTTTTTCATCTGTAGTTTAAAGATTATGACGGCCCTTCATCTCAGGACAGTTATATCTGCTTACTTCAGGCAGAAAGAAAGCTGAGAGTGGTTAAGACCTTATAAGATCACATGCTGCCTCTGTGACTAAGAGCCTCATCACCCTTTTGTTTATTTTTGGCTTATTTTTTGGCAAGGGACTATAACTTCACCCTCCTGGGTTGTGCTACACTTTCTCTAATTGAAGTAACCTTGACTATAAGAGCAAACAATGTAAAGACAGGTGCCCAACCTGGGATTTCTTAGCCACATTGGCTGTACCCAGTATGAGATTTACCTGTGTATCTCTGGGGAGGGTGGTAAAATTGACATGGAAAATATTCTTAGTATTCAGTGATACTGAAGGACAATTTTAAAACTTGTGACAAAATATGTACTTAACACAATAACATTTAAAAAATTTTACTGTTAACTCTTTAAAATACTGTGTTTGTATGAAGTTAATCTTTTAGAGTTAGATGCTGAAAATTTTATAGATAAAATAATACAGTTTCTGGGACTTGATTGAAAGTAATTAGGGGGATTCAAAGCAATCCAGAAGACTGATCCGGCAATGAGGGATTTTTTCAAGATTTAATTTATTAGAAGGTGTCTCTTCATTTCTGTTTTTTTTTGTTTTTCCTTGCAGAACTCTCAGAGATTGAACCCAATGTGTTCCTTCGACCATTTCTGGAAGTGATTCGTTCTGAAGATACCACTGGCCCTATCACTGGACTGGCGCTCACCTCCGTCAATAAGTTCCTGTCCTATGCACTCATAGGTAAGAGCTTAGGCTTCGTAGGATGGCTGTGCCCTTCGTTTCCTGCCTCTCCGGGAGTGCTTGGCTTTAAACAAGGAGTTAGTGAGACTGGGAAGCTGCTCGCAGCTGCCCCTCCTTGTAGCAGAGGAATAGGGTTGTTACTGGTGTGGTAGGGGAGGGCCTTGCCCTGGTTTCTCTAACTATGCTTTGGAGAGAGTTAAGGGGATGGTACCCTTGGAGATTTGTTTGCTTAATTTAAAAATTTTTATCTTCAAATATCGTACATACTTATTAAAAGAAAACAAGCAATAGGGCCAGGGATTTAGCTCAGTGGTGCCGCCACCTGCCCCGCAGGCTCAAGGATCCTGAGTTCGATCCCCAATACCAAAAACAAACAAAGAAACAAACAAACATTAAAGATGTGTCTGAAAGAAAAGTTAATTGTCTTTCTTCTGTCTCTCTCAATGCTCCAACCCCTTCCTTAGGTAAACAGTGTTGCTAGCTTGGTTGACTCTTTCCATTTTTTTTTCTGCATGTGAAAATACGAATTATTACTCCATTTTAAAAAGAAAAAGGATTATGTTCTTTGTGTTTTCTTTTTTCACTTAATAATGTTAACTTAGATGTCATGATATAATTACCCATCTGATTTATTCATTTTATTGTAAAATACATAATATTAAAATTTGCCCTTTTAATCATTTTACATGTATAATTAAGTAGCATTAATTACAGTGTTGTAGTGTTGTACAAACATCAACCTGAATTACAGAATGATCTCAAAAAACAAAAATAAGCTAGGCCTGATGGCACACACCTGTAATCCTAGCACTCAGGAGGCTGAGGCAGGAGGATCGCTCCAAGTTTGAGGCCAGCCTGTACTATACAGTGAGTTCAAGGCTAATCGACGCTACATAGCGAGACCCTGTCTCAAAAAACCAAAAAAAATAAATAAATGAGCGAAAAATAAATGAATCAATGAATGAAAACATCTCTATCATCTATTTCCCATTTTTATCACCCTAGAGAGAAACAATATTCATTAAGCAGTAGTGGTTTTTTTTTTCTTTTCTTTTCAGTAACTGTATAATTCCCATAGTGGAGTGTTAAAACACAATTCATGCGATCATTCCTTTATTACTTAATATTTAGGTTGCTTCTTTTTTGGAGCCATTATAAGTTATACCGAAATAAATGCTTATTCATTCTTATTCATATGTCCTTATTTACTAATTTTACTTGTATATGAAATATTCTCAATTTAGAATTTCTGGTTTAAAGGCCATATGCATGTCACATTTTTATAGGTACTACCAGGCTCCTTTCCCAAAAGATTGTGTCATTTACACTTTCACCAGCAAATCTGAGGATTCATTTCCCCACTCTGTCACCAGCACTGCATATCACAGAGGCGTGTGTGTGTGTGTGTGTGTGTGTGTGCGTGTGTTTGTGTGCATGCATATGCACCACTTTGGTGGATAAACATTGATGTTTTGTTGTTTTTACTGTATTTTATTTTTTTAATTTACTTATTTTTTTGGTACTGGGGATCAAACTAGTGTCCTTGTGCTTTCAAGGCAGGTGGCAGGTGAAATCCCTGGCCCTGTTTTTATTTTCTTAAGGTTGAATGTTTTAATTTCCTCTCCTTTGCCTCTCTTTTATTGTCATTTTTCTTATCAATTTGTAAAAGTTTTTTGTGTAGAAGGGCTATTAACCCATTGTCTATCATGGTATTACAAATCTTTGCTCTCAGTCTAGGCTAAGTATTTCACCCATGCTTTAGTTGATTTCTGAATGTTTGTGGTGTCTTCTTTTTTTTTTTTTAATCTTTTAAGCTGGTCTTGTCACTCACAATCCTAAATTCCTTTTCCCCTATTACCAACCCATGTATAAGGTTGAGGAACATAAAAACCAGGCAGCTGTCTTTGTTTCTAAGTAGGGAGACAAGGAAAAATGAGGATCAAGCTATAGCTAGCCAGAAAAGCAGTGGCCTTCAGTTCAGGATAAGAATACCCTTTATCTTTTCTATAAAGTTAGATTTGCTTAGCTGAAGCTTTCAGGATCATGAGCAGGAGTCCTGGGCGCCCGCCAGGTTCTGAATATATGTATCAGCCTCTGCCAGCACCCTAGTCTCAGTTTCATGTTTTCCTGAACAAAATCAGGCCCAGACACTTTCAGCCTTGCCCTGAGCACCACCTACAGTTCATGCCTCTTCATAGCCCCCAGCAGCTGCCCTTCCATATCTTCGATCTGATCTCTTTGTGGTGCTCTCTCCCCTGCCCACCCGTGGCAGACAGGCTGATCACTGGAGACGTCAGGTCAGCTGAAGTTGCCTGTGGTGGGAAAGGAGAATGCTGGAGGTGGTGGTTGTAGTGGGCCTAAGAAAAGGGGCAGGAAGGAGGTGAAATTGGCAAATTTCCTTGCAGCTGGCTCTAGAGGAAGGGGTCTTGGGAAGAGCAGGCCCACTAAGTGAGTGCAAACCAAACAATCCTTTGTTTAGGCTGTCCTCCTAGAAGAAACTGCCCCTTACCTCTCAATCCTGTGACCCAAGGTTTCTGGGATTATTTTAGGTCCTACTTCAAGGACTGGCCTTTAGTTTGGCCCCACACAGCTGCCAGACCAGGATTTGTGCCACTGACTGCCCAGCTCACTGCCAGACTCTGTGGCTCTAACAACATCACTGTTACCTCCTTTTTTAGAAAATGAACTTTGCTCAAATGAGAAAGGGAACAAGGGAGGGGGAAGGGGGAATGGAAAGAAGGGACAAGAAAAAAGAGACAATAGAAGGAAAAAATGGAAACAAAAGTGTTATATATAAGGAGGGCTAAAGGGGGGATGGGAAAAAAGGAAGAAGCAAGATTTATCATGTACAGGTACAAATTCCCTATGATGAATGTTACCATGTATATCTAAGATGTACCAATGTTTTGCTAAAAAAAAGAAGAAAATGAACTTTGCTACTTTGTTTAAGCTCAAAGGCTAAGAATATAAAGAGATTAGTAGAGCTTAAACCACCTTAACAAGAGATTACTGAAAGAAGGAAAGAAATGGACCCTAGGAGCCCTGTGAGATGGGACAAGACCCCTGAGCTCTGAGAACCACGTGACCCTGAGAAGAACATGGTCTTCCAGTATGGATGTGGGATGGTCAGGGTTGCAAGGGCCTGAGTGTAGGATTTTCTGTGCTGCCTGGGAGAAACATGAAGAGTTAGGGTGATCAGAGGAGGAGCTAGGTCATCCTATTATACTGTTTGTTGTTTTTGGTACTGGGAATCAAACTCAGGACCTTGTGCTTGCCAGGCAGGCACAGCGCCACTGAGTTACATCCCCGGCCCTGGTGCTGTATAGCATGAAACTGGCTTTCCCCGTATGACTTCAAAGTAGCCACTCCTGGTGCTCTAAAGGGTGCTCTAAGCAAGACAAAAGGGTTTTGGTTTTTGTGTTTTGTTATGTGTGTGTGTGTGTGTGTGTGTGTGTGTGTGTGTGTGTGTGTGTGAGAGTGGGAATAGAATATCCAAGGCCTTTGCTCTGAGCTACATCCCCAGCCCTTCTCTTATTTTGAAACAGCTTCTCCCTGGGTCACCGGGCTCCGCTTGCACTTCCAGCTCTCCTGCCTTGGCCTCCCAGAGTGCTGGGATAACAGAAATCAAGCACAATACCCAGATTAAAAGTATTTGTTGAGGTGTCAGAGACTACTAAAAAAGAAAGATGAGACAGAAGAAAACAAAGGAAAACCACTCACATTTAATGAAAGTTTTCCGGCTCGTTGTTGTAAGAGGAATGCTCAGGTTTCTCAGTCGTCCCCTGAGCTTTAGGCTCAGGATCTTCATTCATTTCAGGTAACAAGAAAGAGAAAATGGCAGGAATGTCTTCTGACTCCTACTACTTTAAACTAGGAAGTGCTGGGGATTTAGCTCAGTGGCACCACACCTGCCTCGAAAATGCAAGGTCCTGAGTTTCTCCAGAAGAAAAACAAAAACAAAAAAACTAGGAAGTGCTCCTGCATTTCATCATGCCACTTCCGGAGCAATTGTCTCTCTCACTTGCAGATGTATGCTCCTTTCAGTACTGAACAAGAGTAGAAGCGGTCCTTAATGGCAGCCAGCTGTCCAGGCAGTTCTGCAGACCCTGTAACCCTCAATGGAGCCCTGCTTCATGGGGCTGTTTAATGTTTGAATGGGAGCAGAGCCCCTGCCCTGGCAGCACTGTGTTCACTTCCAGCCTAATGCTTGCTGTCCAACCTCTAGCTTCTCCTTTCTTATTCGCAGGTGAAATCCTCCCTCTGTTCTCCCCAAATAGCAAACCTTCAGTCCTATTGTCTCTTCTTCTCTCCTAATACCATGTTAATTAAGCTGGCAATAAGATACCTACTCAGTGTCATAAAGAATGAAGCCAGAGGCATGACAGGAGTATTGGTGGCAGTGACTGTTCATTTGCCTCCATTATGGGAACTGCACCTGAGCCCACAACTCCGAAAGTGATCAGGGAAAAAGCTATATTAAAAGATGAAAGAGGGCTGCAGGTTTAGCCCAGTGGTTCTGCCAGCTGCCTTGAAAGCACAAGGACCTGAGCTCGATCCCTGGTACCAAAAAAAAAAAAAAAAAGATGAAAGAGCTGGGTACGCACCTGTAATTCCAGCATTTGGGAGGCTGAGGCAGGAGGATTTGCTGGGAGGTTGAGGCAAGCCTGGGGTACATAATGAATGCAAGACCAGCCTGAACTGCAGAGCGAGGACCTGTCTCAGGCCCCCCCATCAATAAAAGATGAAAAAGAATGTGGGTATGGTGGCACAGGCCTATAATCCCAGAACTCAGGAGGCTGAGGCAGGAGGATTGCCTTGGATTTGAGGCCAGCCTGGGCTACATAGTGAGTTCAAGGCCAGCCTGAACTGCATAGAGAGGCCCTGTCTCAAAAAACAAAGCAAAAAAAAAGTCATGAAATTGGAGAGAAGAAAGCCAAAGTCCCTCAAAGCAATCCATAGTCAGGCTGTCTCCCTTTTCTTTCTTTCACATCATGTAATCTGTCCTTTTTGCTGGAGCAGATCCCACTCATGAGGGCACAGCAGAGGGCATGGAGAACATGGCAGACGCTGTCACCCATGCCCGTTTTGTGGGCACAGATCCTGCGAGTGATGAAGTTGTCCTGATGAAAATCCTTCAGGTAAGTGAGAAGAAAAGAGCAATTAGGCTAATGGCCAGAGGCTAGTGCCACCGACTCTGCTTATTTGAGGCTGCCGGGAGCAGGAAGCTATGTTTTGACTCCACTGGAGCTTAGGGACTGACTTTGTTTCCAAACAAGCATCTCACATACCCAGTGTAAAAGCTTTTCCTAAGGAAAATAATGAAAAGCTTTAAATGAATTGATGTCAAACACCAGAAGCCCTTAATACACATGTACCTCTCACTGACTATATCTGTGCCGTTCACTGGCTCCTGGGCTAGGGTTGGAATGAGTTCTGAGCTAAGTCGGAGTCATTGCAGAGTGAGGGAACAGTTCCCAAGCCAAGCTCCTAGGAGACCCCTCAGCAGGTTGAGGTGAAGTCAGCACCCTTGCTAACCTCTTTTCTTTTTTTTTTTTTTTGAGAGAGAGCACAAAATTTACTAATGCCAAAACCAAAAAGTCCAGTTTAGAAACATCTTTTTGATTTCTTACGTATACATTGAGAACTATAAACGTTTTTTTGGTTTTTTATATATTTTGGTTTCGGGTTTTTTTCATTTTTCGATTAATTTTTGTACTTGTATTACTATATGTTGGAGTACATGATGATTACATTCACCATAGAAGTTTGATACATGTCCATAACACATTTAAATTCTCTTCTTTCTCCCCTCCCTCCACCTTTCCTTTATTTTTCCAGCACCAGATTCATTTGTGTATCTTATAAGAGCTTATAAAGCTAATTATCATGCATATAGATTAAAAACCAGACTGCTAGGCCAAAGAACGTATAAAACATGACATATACAAAGTCAAGGTACAAGGTATACTTTTAGATACATTGTCCACACTGGGTTACATTACTTTATTTTTCTCCTTTTTGCTATCATGCAAATAGCTATATCTATATCTATATATAAAGAGGTTTCATATAATAGAAACCATGTGATATTTAAGCTTCTGTGACTGAGTTGCTTCACATAATATTATGTTTTCAAAGTGCATACATTTTCCTACAAATAACTTCGGTCTAGGGCTGGGGATTTGGCTCAGTGGTGCCGTCACCTGCCTTGCAACCACAAGGTCCCGAGTTCAATCCCCGGTACAAAAAAAAAAAACAACTTACGTCTATCCTTCTTGATGGCAGAGCAATACTCTATTGTGCAAGTACTCTGTGTGTAAAAATACCACATTTTAATCCATTCGTGTGTTGATGCGCATTGATCTTTTTTTGTTGTTGTTGCCAGGGATCGAACTCAGATCCTTCTCCTTTTGAGGCAGGTGACAGAACCACTGAGCTAAATCCCCGGCCCTACATTGATCTTTTGATGGACATATAGACTGTTTCCATGAAGATATGCTGCCTCTTTTTAAACTCTTGCCTCTAGGGTCAGGGATTTAGCTCAGTGGCACTGTGCCTGCATCGAAAGCACAAAGTCCAGAGTTTGATCTCTGGTACCAAAAAAAAAAACCACAAACTTGCCTCTTGCCTGAGGATGTAAATCAGTGGTGGGTGCGTGCCTAGCATGCATGAGGCTCTGGATTCAATCCCCAGTGCTGAAAAAATATTTTTAATTAAACAAAAAAAAGCCTACTGGGCTGGGGATTTAGCTCAGCGGTTCCACCGCCTGCTTTGCAAGCGCAAGGACCTGAGTTCGATCTCTGGCACCAAAAATAAAAAGATTTTTTAAAAAGCCTAACTTGGTGTGGTGCCGCACGCCTATGACCTCAGCACTTGGGAGGCTGAGGCAGGAGGATCATTGAGTTCAAGGCCTCCCTGAGCTACAAAGTGAGACCCCGCCTCAAAAAACCACACACACACACACACACACTCACAGAATTTTATCCTTGAGAACTTCCCTGGAGACCGGGGAATACTAGGTAGCTTCTCTCCCCATAGGTAAACCTCTTCACCTCGCCTGCCTTGGTACCACAATGTCTCCTCTTTCTTCCTGCTCAGGTTCTCCGGACTCTGTTGCTGACCCCAGTGGGTGCCCACCTGACCAATGAATCTGTGTGTGAGATTATGCAGTCTTGCTTCCGGATCTGCTTTGAAATGAGGCTCAGTGGTAGGTGCTTGAGTACTGGCTCCTCTGCTCTTCCTGGGGCCAGGGTTTGAGTGTGTACGTAGGATGCATCAGCCTTGGCGAGATGGAAGACTCAGAGGTTCTCCATCGCCTACTTGTGAAGCCTTTGGGATCTAGAAGACTATTAGACCGTTGTGATGGAATAGAGACCTCAACCCATCACACCAGGGCAGGGGTGGGGATGAGCCCAGACTGACTCAGCCCCAGCACAAATCCCTCTCCCTGGAGGTTTCTGGGATTGACACCAGCCTGCAACCTCAGCAAACGTGTAGAGCACCCCTTTTCCCTGACTCAGTAGTGTCACCTAGTGGGCCAGCAAAGTGATGGCTGCCAGGCCGAGCTGAAGCTGGTTTTAATAAGTTAGGCATAATCCTTGGTAAACAAGGTTTGGAGGGGAGTCTGCTCTGAGAAGCCTCCTGATAATAGCACAGCAAGTAATGACACCTGTGTTATTTGTTTTTGCCTGTGCAGAGTTATTGAGAAAATCCGCAGAGCACACTCTCGTAGACATGGTGCAGCTGCTCTTCACAAGGTAAACCTGCTGCTGTTTGCTTCAGCCCGGCTGCCCAGGCCTCTTGAGTCTGCCTGCTTCCACAGAGCCACTTCAGGGGCCTGGCCAACCCCATGGCCACATCAGAGGCTGCTGGGATTATGGATAGGGGCAGTTCTCTGGGCCCAGGGTTACTGAACAAGGGAGGAGAAGGAAGGAGCTGGCTTGGCCTCGGGAAGGCAGAGGGTTATTTCATGTAGGCTGGCCAAGTTTGTTCTGCCTCCCTGCTTGTGTCTGTTTCTGTACAGATAGCAACTGGGAAAGGGAACCCAGAGTGGAAGTCATGCTTGGGGGTCCTAGAGCAGGTTGCTGAGCTCCCAGAGCACAGTCCAATTTCTGTGGGTGAAGGCCAAGGCTAGGGTGACCAGCAGTTGTGAGAGCTGATCTGCTGTCTCTCATCTTGGTTTACCCAGGACTGACTTGATTGTAGCACTTCAAGTTCTGCCTCCTGACAAACCCCTCAGTCCTAGGCAAACCAAAATGTTACTTTCCCTAGGTAAGGCCATCAACCTAAGGTTTCTGACCAACCTACTGTCTCCTGCACTTCCTTTCAATGAACTCACTTTGAGAGGAACTGAAGTGATCGCTTTAACACTTCCCCTGGTATTTCTTTTTTGCTTTCAGGTCCATAGATAATAATCCTTATTATCAACAGACTAGATGGGCCTTAAACCTGCTGCAAAGAATGCCTTAATCCTTACTCCTTGTGGCAGGAATTTTTTTTTTTTTGTACCGGGGATTGAACTCAGGTCTTTGCACTTGCACAGCAGGCAGCGAAATCACTGAGCTAAATCCCTGGCCAGAATGCCTTACTCCTTAGCCTCGAATTTCCTTGTTTTAAAGCTCCAACCTGCTTTTTTTTGCCTTTTTTTTTTGTACCAGGGATTGGACTCAGGACCTTGCACTTGCCAAGTCAGGGGTGGTACCACTGAGCTAAATCCCTGACCCTCCAACCTGCTTTTTACTTTTTGTCCTATGCTCAGGCTCCTGGGGTTTTGGTAGGTTGCCCTGTCCCCATCTTTTGGTTTTCAGCAGTTCTTGCCAAGGATGAAAGAGCCTCTGCTCTCCATGGGCACTTAGTAACCTTGCCTTAGTGATTGCCTTTTTGGTCCATGTCATACTTCCCTCAATTCCAGTGGCTCTTTGATGAAGCTCTGAAAAAGATGAAATTAGGCCAGGCGTGGTGACCCACACCTGTAATCCCAGCTACATTGGAGGCTGAGGCAGGAGGATCACAAGTTCGAGGCCAGCCTGGGAAACCTAGCAAGACCCTTTCTCAGAAGGACTGAGGATGGATCGCAGTGCTCCCTGGGTTCAGTACCAAGTACCATACACATACGTGTATGCATCGAGTGCGCACACGCACGCACAAATGAAGTTATCTGCTTCTTGAGAATAACTAGCTTTCCTAAGAGACAGGGATGCTGTGGTCTAAAGGACCTTTGTCTGTGGCTGGCGTGGAGGAGGACAGTTGTCAGTATCCCCAGTGACAATTTGTGGGATTCTGTTTTATAGGTTACCTCAGTTTAAAGAAGAGCCCAAGAACTGCATGGGGACCAACATGAAGAAGGTAGGGTCTGAGGGTCTGTGTCCCCACTGAGGTGTGACTCTCCCATCAGTACCATGGGTACCCTCCAAAGTGAAGACAAGCTTGTGGCTGGACTGGTGATGGCAAAACTTTCAGAGCTCTTAATGATGCAAACGGCCCGCTGCAGCACATGTGCCATGGGCTTGCCACTGCTGGCCTGGACTGTTCTGCTCAGAATCTAGAAATAGCTCTCCTTTAGGGAGAAATTTATCCTTTCCCAGCTTCTCTCCTTCCCCAACCCTTCCTTTCGGCCTCCTTTGTTAACCCACAACATAAATTGGTGAGCCAGTCCTTCGTGGAACCTGGGTGAGGCCCATCAGGCTGGATTTAAAATGTTTATTGACAAAGATGTAAGTCCAGTCATCCCTTGGGGGCTCAGCCTTGTTAGCAGGTAGGAATCCTAGAGAGCCTATGCCTCACATCCTATCCTAATACTGGACAAGACTGGGCTTACACTTGCTCTAGTTTCTCCTAAAGACAAAAATCCCCAGGAAGCTGAGGCAGGAGGATCACCATGAGTTCAAGGCCACCCTGAACTACATAGTTAGACTGTCTCAAAAAAAGACATAAATCAACCCAGACTGCAAAGGGTTTTTAAACTACTAGGAAAAGAATGATGGTCAGAAGCACAGCCCACTTTTTTCTTAAACTGAATCCTGACTTTCTGAAGATTCTGTTTGCAGCCCTAAGAGGTTCTTCCCATGGAGATGACCCTGGTTGTTAGGGCCACATACCTGACCTTCCCGTCCCCAGCCCTTCATCCCCATTCCTGCCCTGTGCCCTTCTGGCGTGTGTCTGAGTTTATTTCATTCTGTTTAAATCATGCATTTGCCTGTCTTTCACAGATTTCTCCATGTCTCCTCAACAAACTGGAACTAAGTAGTGGGGAGCAGACCAAAGCCCTGAACCAGTTAGAGAGGGTACTGCTCTTTAAGAACCTCAAGGTCTCTCTCCCTCTCCCTTTCCTTTCCTCCTTTTTATTAATTTCTTTAAATGTTAATTTTTTATACATAACACCTAGGTCCTACTTATTTCCATTATGTAGAGCACAACTTACCCTTCCTGGTAACAGCAGCTTGGCTTTGGGAAAGTTGCATGTGCTTGTAGCTGTGCAGTGTTGGAATTCTCCTGGGCTCTTGTTGTCTGGAGGCAGAGGAACTCTGAATATCACAGTGAGAGCCTCCGTCCTGCTGCTGTCATGGAGAAATCTAAGATCTCCATTTCTGGGGAAACTACAGAGACCTTTTTCCTCTTCTCTTTCCCTGCCTCAAGTCAACCTGGATATCTGAACTGGGTTTGAAAGGAAAAGGTAGTCCATCTGGTGGGTCTTTTATTTCTTGGTACCATTAAAGGCACCATTCTGAGGTTTACAGGTCTAGATTGAGAAGGGAACATGGTCCTGAGACAGCCCAGGGCACTGGGAATACTTTGATATTTGCAAAGATACTCTTTTCCTGCAAATCAAGATGTAGGAGAGATGAGGACAGGAGCCCAAGCTAAGGGGACCCTAAGCCCCATGTACATGCCTCAGGAAGAGAGAGAAGGGAGTAGGAGACCCTCAGCTATCTATTGCAAGGGTGTTTATATGAGAGGTAAACGTGGACATCAAGGTCACTGAAGATTGTGTGTGTGTCTGTGTCCGTGTCCATGTCCCTAGCTAAACAGAGGCCTGTGTCCTCTTTAATGCATTGCTCAAGTTTCTTCTGTATGCTTAGATAGTCTCAAGTTGCAGCTCTCTTCATGGGCTACTTAGCATGTTGCCCATGATAATTAACATGGAACCTGCTCTTTTTTTGTAAAGCTTTTGTTGTCCTTTGGAATACAGAGTTGTACAGATAAGGTGGTGTAGGGTACCATGAACACCTGCCCCTGCATCTTAGGATCTTAGGACAGGGAACATAATTATACTTGATAAAAGCTGAAGCATTTGTGACACCTGGCAGCTTCTCAGCCCCTACTCCAGCCAGAAGGCCAAGAACATTCATTGAAATGACCAGGTTGGAGCTAGCTTTGCAGAGGATAGAGAGGGAACTAAGAAAGACCCATCCTAATACAGAAGGAATGTCAGTAAGTGACTGTCATTCTCTATGAAAGTAGGACTGACATGGGACAGTTTCCTGGGGAGAAAAGCTACCCCATAAAAGTGGACCCAGTTCTTAGTATCTTTTGGAGCTTGGAGACAACTGCCAGGAAAGACTGGAAGTCCTTGTTTTCCCTCACTAATCACTTGGACTTCTTGCCCTGCTGTATGTTTGGCTCACTCCTCCCAGAATTATGTTTTGTTTTGTTTTTTGAGACCCTTTGAGACAGGATCTCACTGTGTAATTCAGGAAAGCCTTGAACTCACCATGGAGCCCAGACTGGCCTTGAACTCATGGTGATCCTCCTGCCTCAGCCTCCTGAGTGCTGGGATTACAGGCATCCACCATCACGCCCAGCTTCTAGATGGAATTTTATAAAAATTTGTTTAATTCCTCTTGATATTTGGGAATAGGCTCCCTTCCTCAAGATCCCCTAAACTCTGAAAGCCTGAACTACACAGTGAGACCTTGTGTCCAAAAATAAATAAATAAATGAATCCATCTAGAAAGACCAGCAAGGAGGAGGACAAGAGGTCCCAGTAGAATGCCAAAATTGGGAGCAGCGGAGAGCAGGACAGCAGCATGACATGACCCTCCATCCTTAACTCCACAAATACACTGGGATGCCACTCCTTTCCAGCTCCAAGGAATTAGTCTTTCAACAATTTAATGCAGAAATCCCAGACAGAAAGGGATCCATTTACTGTCTAGACCCAGTCCACACAGCAGTAACAAAGCTGTGAGTCTGGACACGAAGGAGTAGTCCAGTGACAGCGAACCTCTCAGGGCTTCCACTTGTATAAGTAGGCACTGCGGCACACATGCCATCGGCTCCCCACCGCTGGAGTTTGCTCTCAGGGTTGGATAAGAACAAGAAGTAGCAGGCTGCTTTGCAGAGCCGTTGAGCAGGAAAGCCTAGGAATCCGTGGACCTATAGATCTGAGGCCCTGGGCAAAAGATCCCCACCCTGCCCCTTTCTGCAAGAGGGTCATGCATCAGGTACAAGACTCCGGACTTCTTGCCTAATGGAATAGCCAGGACCCAGGGAGCAGAGTGACGAGTCTCCTCAGTGGCCATCCCGGAAACAATGTCACTTTCCACACAGAGGCTGCCATATCACCCTGAAGAGTGGCAAGTGTGAAAGCCAGGCTAGAGGGGTACAAATGCAATCTGATGGTCTGGAGGCAGTTTCCTAGGGACCAGGCAGACTAAAGAGAGATTTCTAGGGATGGAATCTTAATTTGAATAGAGTGCTAATGAGGTATGATATTTCCAGCTGAAAATGAGAGCCGGAGGCATGAGTGATTCATCCAAGTGGAAGAAACAGAAGAGATCTCCCCGGCCTCCACGTCATATGACCAAAGTCACACCAAGTTCAGAGCTGCCCACCTCCAACGGGACCTCCTTATCCACTAACCTCACCAGTGAGTGTCCTGGGCTGCTTCCTCTGATTAGAACAGATAGAAGAAAAGCTCCTTTTCAGGGATTTTGAAGTGGAAGACCAACCAACCAACCAAGGGGCTTTGTCTTTTTGCTTAGAGCCAAAAGGGAAACTCCAGTCAATCAGATTGTGACCATTCAGCAATCCTGCAGTAACTTAAGTGTGTCCTCCTTTCAGAGGAACTCTGACTTCTCTAGAGAAAAGTGTGCAGAGCAGAGCATGCAGTCTGGGAAACAGGCCGTGGTGCCATGGACGGCATGTTTTGCCCACAGTCTCTCTTCTCCTTGGCAGGTGGCATGCCCTTCATTGATGTGCCCACACCCATCTCATCAGGAAGTTCAGAACCTGCCTCAGCAGTCGTCAGTCCCTCCACAGACAGTGGCCTGGAATTCTCCTCCCAGGCAACATCCAAGGAAGACCTCACTGACTTGGAACAACCTGGCTCTCCAGCATACCACACAGCTGCAGAGCCTGGCAGCAGTGATCTGGGAGTTCCTGAGCAGCCCGACCCCCAGGTATGGCTTTGATTTCTAGAGGCCCCTCCCTAATCTTCTAATGTGGGAAGTGGCTTGATCCTTTGAATCTTGTATCCAGGCCTTGGCTCAGGCAGGAAATTCTTCCCTGTTTCTCTGAATTAGTTGTGCTGCCCAGAAGACCTATGTAGCCTGAACTTAGTATGATGGGGAGCTCATGAGATATATCAAGTTATGCATATAGGCAGTTCCCTATTGCCAACCATGGCTTTTCTGGAAGGTCATGATCCAAACCCTAAGCCTGTGAGAGCTTCTAAAGCATACCTAGGGTTCTAGTCCCCATAGGTCAATGACAGAGGAGATGTTTTCTCGAGCCCTTCATCACACTCCTGCCCTGAGCTACTTGCAGTGATTCATAAACCACCAAGCTGGCCCTGCCTCTGTAGTCCACCAAAGACAGCTTGAAGGACAAGTACTTCAAGAGTGTACTGTAAGTTCTAAGTTGCTCTTATTTCATCCCTCTTCCTGTATATGCTTGCTACTGGTCTTAGCAAGAGGGGACCCCCATGGAAAAGGCCCAAACAGCATCAGTAGAATCCATTCCTGAAGTACTAGAGGAGTGTACATCCCCTGCTGACCACTCTGACTCAGCCTCTGTTCATGACATGGATTACGTGAATCCCCGAGGCGTGCGCTTTACACAGTCTTCCCAGAAAGAAGGTAAGCACTGCCTGGTGGGCCCTACCCATTCATCTCCCCCTGAGCTGCATGAGCCTAGGTCAGCTTGGACCAGATGACTGCTACTTGCTAGTCCCTGGTTCTAGGCCATTTTCTAGGCAGCAAATGGACTCAGCCATAGAACTGTGGCACAGATGGAGCCCTTCCCTAATTTATACAGAGGGAGTTTGGTGGACAGTAGGAAGTGAGGGAGAAGAATAGAAAGGTTAGGGCTTTTTTTTTTTGGCACCAGGGATCAAACTCAGAACCTTGTGCTTGCCAGGCAGGCGACGGAACCACTGAGCTAAATCCCTGGCCCAAGGTTAGGGCTTTTAACAGAAAGGAAAGATCCTTGATCCTGATTCCCTTGATGAGAAAGGCTCATCCTCTCACCTCCCTAAGGGTAGGGAAAATCCTTTTCCTTGAAGAGAATACCTTATTTGAAATTCCCTTACATAGTGCAGGGCAGGCTGGGCCAGGCCAGCAGGCCAGTTGTTTCTTGGCAGTTTGATAGTCCTCATCACCTTCCCAGGTACAGCTTTGGTTCCCTATGGTCTTCCCTGCATCCGAGAGCTCTTCCGCTTCCTTATCTCCCTCACTAATCCACACGACCGACACAACTCAGAGGTCATGATCCACATGGGACTGCACTTGTTGACGGTGGCCCTTGAGTCAGCCCCCGTAGCCCAGTGCCAGACCCTCTTGGGCCTCATCAAGGACGAGATGAGCCGCCACTTATTCCAGGTAAGACCAGATTGCTCAGAGCCCCTGAGTGTATTTTAGGGTCTCTCAAAGGCCAGGGGAGCACAAGGCTTGGCTGGTTGTGCAAAATATGGGTCCCAGGAAAGCACCTTCCTCCCAGTTGGCCAACAGTCATAGTAAAAGAGTTCTAGTAGCTCTGCAGAGACTCTGCTAGTTGAGAGAATGTAGAAATGGCTAGACAAAAAATTCCACAGGACCTCAGGGGCAGCTTCACCCGTTTACTCTCCTGCTTCTGTATTGGCTGAGCCAAGAGTCAGCTTCAGAAATCTCTCCTCTAATCTCCAGCTACTCAGCATAGAGCGGCTGAACCTTTATGCTGCTTCCCTGAGAGTATGCTTCCTACTGTTTGAGAGTATGAGGGAGCACCTCAAGTTCCAATTAGAGGTAAGTTTCTTGACCTTGGAATGAAAACAAAAACCAAATGGTGTTTTATGGTATCGTCAGTAGGGCCAGCTGTGTGATGCTGCAGGGGTGGGATAGGGGTGGCTTCCTACAGGAGGGTGACTTTAGTCTACATGGTTTGGTTCGCTGGCTGGCTTCTATAGTGGAAAAGTTCAAAGAAGCCAGAGAAAACTGGCTGACTATAAAATGGGAAAACCCAAATGTAAGGGCTGGCAGGTAACCTCACAATGACTGGGAACAGCTCTTCTTACCCTCTTGCAAGTCAAGCCACCACTGCCACTAAATTGCAAAAAGGAACTCTAAATAGGATAAGGTCGGGGTTACCTAGAAAACACAGACAAGGCAGTAGACATTGTCTTTGGGATTAGGCATAAGGAAGAGAATCAGGCCTATCCCCCAGCATGGAGACCAAAGAGGGGGATGTATATAGGGGTGAAATGCTTTTAGGTGTCTATTAATGTGGACCTTCTGATTGGGCTTCTACTTCCTGTTTAATGTTCTTCCCATCTAATCTTCTTTTCCTAAATCCTTTCCTCATTCAAATGGAATTCCCTGGGTTATTGCCAGATGTACATTAAAAAACTCATGGAGATCATCACTGTGGAAAACCCCAAGATGCCTTATGAGATGAAGGAGATGGCACTGGAGGCCATTGTGCAGCTGTGGCGCATACCCAGCTTTGTCACTGAGCTCTACATCAACTATGATTGTGACTACTACTGTTCCAACCTCTTTGAGGACCTCACCAAGCTGCTGTCCAAGGTGCTGAGTACTATTCTGGCCTCTGGTGAAAGGGCTGTATGGAGGAAATCTTGGTGGTAGTGATTATGCTATGTAAAAGGAGGAGAACATTTCAGAGATGGGAAACAGGAAGAAGGGCATTTTCTAAAGGCAGTAGAAGTCATGGGTTTTGAGATTTGGGGAAGAACCAAGTATGAAGTATTCTAACCCCAAATCTAATGGATGTTTACTTTGCAGAATGCCTTCCCTGTGTCAGGTCAGCTCCATACAACACACCTGCTGTCTCTTGATGCCCTGTTGACAGTGATTGACAGCACTGAGGCCCACTGCCAAGCCAAAGTCCTCAACAACCTCACCCAGCAGGAGAAGAAAGAGACAGCCAGACCCGGCCATGAGGCGGCAGATGGCACTCGAGAAGCTAGCAATGGTAAGAGGCATTTGTTTTCTTCTGCCCTCTGCCACTGCCTCCTCCGCCTTCTTTCTCTCCCCATCTCCATGGTTTTTTTGTTGTTTTTTTTTTTTAACCGGGGATCAAACTCAGGACCTTGCGCTTTCGAGGTAAGCAGCGGAACCACTAAGCTAAATCCCTGGCCTCCCCCTCTCCATCTTCCTCTCCCCTTCTCTCCCTCTCCCTCTCTCTCTCCTTTCCCTTCCCTTCTGCCCTCCCCTCCCTGGAATATTAGGGATCAAACTGCATTTCTTTCTTTGATGATCCTAGAGTTCTGTGCTTATCCCTTCTCTTCTCACAGAGTGGTTTTTCCTGTCCTTCAGTCACTTCCCCTGGGTTGCTCTCAATTCTATGTTTCCAGAGTTTGGTGGTTTGAACCACTGGCCAAACAGGGAAGTTAGTAAGATTCAACTGCTCCCTTTCTCCTCCCCCCTACTTTGGAGTTTTTATAGAATTACTATTTCTTCATGGCAAGAGAAGAGAATAAAGGATGTAGGACTTCTGCCCCTAAGAGCACCAGACTCTGCTATTTCCTACACACAATATCTGCCTGCACTCGAATTAATCTTCTCTGTCTTCCTTGACACTGAAGTTGCAGGAGGTCAGAGAAAGTGCCTGGAAAGTAATCTCTTTGTTAAATTATAGAATTCAGTATTGGCCTGACCTGAGACAGTGACTGCTTACTTGTCCTGTTAGGGTTTGTGCCCTGTATGGGAACATACAGATCTTGGCTTGGGAATCAACCTGTCCTGCAGCTCTGCTTGCCTTCCTATCTGTATCTTTTTCTCTTCCTAGATGAGAGAGCAGGCAGTGATGGGAAAGCCACAGGCATGGCATCAGATGTCCCAGGCCTTCATCTGCTTGGTGGAGGGTGGCTGCCAGCAGAACATGGGAAGCCAGGATGCGGTGATCTGGAGGAAGCTGGTAACTCTGGGGGTGGGTACTGGGTGTCCACCACCCTAAGCAAAGGAAGGCATGGCGGGGGGGCAGAGTGGCCTAGGCAGTACCCAAGTGAGCCCTGTTAGCTTGCCATGCCTTCAAATCCAGAAGAGGAAATAAAACACTTGGAGGCCCAGAAGGTAGGACTTACAGGGCAGAAGAGACTGGTGAGGACAAGATTTCTGAGGTTCCTCCTTTTCATTGAGGAGTGTATCAGTGACCTTCCAAAAGACATTGTCCTCATATAACAGATGTGGTGGCACATACCTGTCATCCTAACTTTGAGAAGCTGAGGCAGGAGGATTGTCATGAGTGCCTGAGCTACATAATGAGTTCAAGGCCAGCCTAAACTATACAGCAAGACCTTGTCTCAAAAAGAACAACAAAAAGGGCCAGGGATTTAGGTCAGTGGTTACGCCGCCCGTCACACAAGCGCAAGGACCCGAGTTCGATCCACGGTACCAAAAACAAACAAAAACAACAAAAAAAAGACATTATCCTTGTAAAAGAGGTCTTATGGGGTTTTCCCTCTTTTCCTCCCTTTCTTAGCTGACAAAAAGTTCACCCAGAAGCCACCTCGATTTTCCTGTCTCCTGCCAGATCCACGAGAACTAATTGAAATTAAAAACAAAAAAAAGGTATATACATACATGTATTTCCCAGAGTTCAGCCTCTGCACCCTGTCTAGGTGTCTCTTGTAGGGTTTCTGTCCCGGAGGATGAGGATGAGGTTGAGGGAGTTTCTCGCAGCTCCGTGTACAGCTTTCTAAGGCTAGGCTTTGGGCTCACTGGGCCTTCAGCAACTTCCCAGGCCCCTGTCAAGACCTTCCCTTACTTAACAACCACATAGTTGATCAGCGCTGTTGTTTGCCCCTGGGCAAATGCTGTCCCAGCAGACAGCCCTGTTAGTGGTGATGGTGACAGGAGCCCTGGGAGCTGGTGTCATGTGAGTCACCAAAGTTACTGTTCATCTCCTGCCCTGGTGTGATGACTGGCAATACAAGGGAATTGACATTTATTCTGGTGCTTTAGTAAAGTTCAAATAACTGCTTGTGCTTTTGGTTTTCTTAATACACACAAAAAAACTTTTTCTATTTAACCCTTTTCTCCTCTTATTGCCAGCCTAAGTGACTTTGGCTTATGTGTGCCCTTGATTGCAAAGCTGTGGCAGAACACACAAAGAGCAGAGTGATTATCACAGTCAGTTCATCTTGTCCTTCAAACCTAGGGCCTTCAGAGCTACGCAACCAAAGAATGAAGGAAAGCCCAAGCCAAGCTAAAAACAGGATGCTGACTTTCAACAGATGCCAGGGATGAATATAACACTGAAAGGAATCCTCTAGCTCTTCTACTTTCCCCTCACCCCTGATTTAGAGGAGAGGAGCTGTCCCATGCATCTTGTGCCTTCAGAAAAGGACTGGCAAGGAGCTCCTCGGTCACTTCTGATGACATAAAGGGATAGGGGAGAGCTAGGACCAGAATGACCCAGGCTCAGTTGCAGAGTCATCCTAGCCTGTAATCCCAGCACTCAGGAGGCTGAGGCAGGAGAATCACCTTGGGTTTGAGGTCAGCCTGGGCTACATAGTGAGTTCAAGACCAGCCTGAACTACATAGCGAGACTCTGTCTCAAAAAAAGAAAAGAAAACCAAGTCCTAGGAGCCCACTAGGTGGCCAGCTATGGGCTATGGTGGAGGACAGCCTGTTTTTGTCTGACTTAGGGCAGAGTAGCTTCTGACACCTCTAGTCTCTCCTCCAGCTACTAATTACTGGCACAGAGCAGTTCAACCAGAAACCAAAGAAAGGGATCCAGTTTCTGCAGGAGAAAGGTCTCCTCACCATCCCAATGGACAACACAGAAGTAGCCCAGTGGCTCCGAGAGAACCCTCGGCTGGATAAGAAAATGATTGGAGAGTTTGTGAGTGACCGCAAAAACATTGACCTGTTGGAAAGTTTCGTGAGGTGAGGAAACTAAGAAACGTGAGGGCTGGGAGTGTAGCTCAGTGGTAGAACACTTGCCTAGCAGGCACAAGGCCCTGGATTTGATCCCCAGCTCTGCAAGGGGAAGAAAGAAATGTGGAATATAATCGGTAGTCAGTTGGAGGGGACAGGGCCTCCCTTCCTCAAAGCAGTCTCAGTTCTTACTGATGTCCAGGTCACATATTTTGCCTGAGCTGTCAGATATGAAAGAACCCGTGATCAGTGCTAGGGTCAGGGACTGTATTAAAGATGGCCAGGATTAAGACACTGCTCCTATGCCAGATCCCTCGGCCATCTCTGTTCTAGGTAAGAGAAAGTTAGGGAGACTGTGGCTAACAGAGACCCCAACCTACATTGCTCCACACGTCTAGCTTCTTTTTTTATTATGCTTCTTTTCCCTCCAGCACCTTCAGCTTTCAGGGTCTTCGGCTTGATGAAGCTCTCCGCCTCTACCTGGAAGCTTTCCGCCTGCCTGGGGAAGCACCCGTCATCCAGAGGTTACTGGAGGCATTCACAGAGCACTGGAGGGTGAGTGAGATTTGCAGAGGCTGAACTCCAGACCCCAGGTCAGTCAGCTTGAGGGTTTCTGTAGCCCCCAACTAAAAGAAAAAACAAAACAGCTGCTATCTCCTAAGAAGGCTGAGAGCAACACCAGAGAGCTCTCTATGGAGAGAACAACAGCTTCTGTGAAGGAGTTAGCACTTTCTGGGTGGTACCTCGCTCTGTACCAGCACTGACGTGACCAAAGGCTTGGCAGAGAGGGTAGAGAGGGTTGGTGAAGGGCATTGACAATGGTGGGGTCTTTGCTTTTTCAGAACTGTAATGGCTCCCCATTTGCTGATAGCGATGCCTGCTTTGCCCTGGCCTATGCTGTCATCATGCTTAACACTGACCAGCATAACCACAACGTTCGCAAACAGAATGTACCCATGACCCTGGAGGTAAGTGTGGGTCCAGGCGAGGCAGAGAAGACCCAGCACAGCTTTGGAGGTACCAGGATTTCTGGGCAGTCAGCCTGGCAGACAGGGTTCTGTCCAGAAGACCCAGGGAGGGCTGGCCAATATGGGAGAGGAACTGGGGTGGGGAGGTGAGTTCTCTCACCTACGGGTCCCAAGTCTTACTTACCACAGACCAGAGCCAGAGTTCTTTGGGTGAGGCTTCAGCATTGACACAATAGGGGAAAAAAACCTCACTGGCCTGTCTCTAGGAGTTTCGTAAGAACCTAAAAGGTGTAAACGGAGGCAAAGACTTTGAGCAAGACATCCTGGAGGACATGTACCATGCCATCAAGTGAGTATAAATGGAAGGCAGCACAGCATCTCTGCTGGAGAAGCACAGACTGCGGTGACTCACATGCCCTGGGGTTTAGCTAGGAGCCCACTTTCTGCCCACTCATTTCTTCCCTAGAAAAGCCTAAACAGCAGGGGTCTGCAGTACTCTAAGCCAGGGTCCAAACTGTCTCTTATTTTTTACCCATTTATAAATGTGCTGGGGAGTGAGCCCAGGGCCTTGTACATGCTGCCACTGAGCTACATCCTCCATCCACACAACTTCTCTTGGGTAGGATATTATGGCCCCATTTCCTGAACCTAAAGCAGCTAGGTTTTCTGTCTAGCTTACAAGATGCATTCTCTGGCTGCTAGAGAATCAAGATGGGGACTGGGGCATGAGTACTCTTAACTCATTCAAAGGTCAGAGTCAGAGATTAGATGCTTGCTTCTTCCCTATAAATGAGAAAAAGAGAGAATCTGTTTATGCTCTGACACCCAAAAAGAACATGATCTCTTGTGACAGAACTGAAGGCCCCATTTAAAGACAGGACTTCGATATTACGGGGCTTTTCCTTTCTTTCTCCCTGGCCCCAGGCCTGAGTAGGGAACAGACCCTTGAGTTGCAGCTTCAGTGACCTCATAGTGGTTGAAGATGCCTGCCTGGGCAAGGCCCCATCCTGTTGTAGAAGCAGCAGATTCACAGCAGTGCACCTGATCCTTTCCTACCTCCTGGCAGGAATGAGGAGATTGTGATGCCTGAGGAGCAGACAGGCTTGGTTCGGGAGAACTACGTCTGGAATGTGCTGCTTCATCGAGGTGCCACCCCCGAAGGCATATTCCTACGTGTGCCTCCTGGCAGCTACGATCTTGACCTCTTCACTATGACTTGGGGCCCCACAATTGCTGCTCTCTCTTATGTCTTTGACAAAAGCCTTGAGGAGACGATCCTCCAGAAAGCCATTTCAGGCTTCAGGTAGCCCACTCTGGCCTTGGTCTTGACCTCCTCCCACCTCTCTGAGCTAACATGATTGTTTCCATTCCTCTTCAACTCCCTCTTACTTTCCATAGAATGGGGTTCGTACTGAGTTTGTGGAGGGAGGCTGAAGCTTGGGAAGCTCGATCTCAAACAGACTGAAGCGAAAGGTCTCTTTCTGGGACTGACTGGGGAGGAACCCAATACAAGCCTCCTCAGGAGCTTGGAAGGGCTGCCTGGCCTTCCAGTGACTTTGTTTCTGTGTTGGGCTGACATTACAGGAAGTGTGCCATGATCTCCGCCCACTACGGCCTCAGCGATGTGTTTGACAATCTCATCATCTCTCTCTGCAAATTCACAGCTCTCAGCAGTGAGGTAAGTGGGAGCAGGAACTATACTTGGATTTCTGGGAGGACCTCTCTTACAGCCAGGGGTCTGCCTTCACTATGCCACAGTTTAGGCTGATTTGTCTGTCACACTCTGGAATAAGAATAGTGTTGGCTTGGGCCGGGGATTTAGCTCAGTAGTTCCACTGCCTGCCTCGCAAGCTAAAGACCCGAGTTTGATCCCTGGTACCAAAAAAAAAAAAAAAGAATAGTGTTGCCTTGTTTGATGGGATGGGAGAGGAGATGCAATAGTGAGGAAGACCTTAACCGGGTTAGCCCTTCCCACCAGTATTATGGGGGATTGAAGCAAAGCCTGAGAGAGTCTTCTTTGCAGATACGTATTAGCCAGGCACTTGACTTCTTCGCATCCTCTTTTCCAGTCTATTGAGAACCTGCCCAGTGTATTCGGAAGCAACCCTAAAGCCCACATTGCAGCCAAAACAGTATTCCACCTGGCCCATCGTCATGGTGACATCCTGCGGGAGGGCTGGAAGAATATCATGGAGGCCATGCTACAGCTTTTCCGAGCTCAGCTGCTACCCAAGGCTATGGTGGAGGTAATTCTTGGTAGATGAGTCGACAAGAAGGGAGGAACACCAGCATTTTGTGTGATCTGTATATAGACCCGAGTAAGAAGAGCACTGAGCCTGCTGCCTGCCAGAGCTTACCAGAAACCTCGGATGTAATGCCACAGGTCTTGGGGTACCTGTAAAGGAAGGCTGATAGAAGTCATGCCCCTCAACACTTGGAGGGGGTGCAGTACTGGTGGGCATAGGGCCACAGGAAAAAATCCAAAGAACTTTGCTTGAAGGTTGAAAAAGGCAAAGGACATATGGAAAGAAACTATTCTTGACCTACTTTTCCAGGTAGAAGATTTTGTAGATCCCAATGGCAAGATTTCTCTCCAGCGAGAAGAGACACCATCAAACCGGTAAGGGCAGGCAAGAGGCTAAGGGCCTTGAGGAGGGAGGGTCAGAACTTGGGGCTCACTGGGACATGGGCCCTTTTCCTACAGAGGAGAGTCGACAGTACTAAGCTTCGTGAGCTGGCTGACCCTGAGTGGTCCTGAGCAGTCTAGCATGCGGGGTCCATCCACTGAGAACCAAGAGGCCAAGAGAGCAGCCGTGGACTGTATCAAGGTACCCTTGCAAGTGTAGGCCCCTCCCTGCTGAACAGATGCTGTGCTGTGAACTGAAAAATGGAGTCATGCAGGGCTGAGACCAGGGAGACTCTGTCTTCCCTGCCTTCTCTGCAACCCTCTCTCTTGTGTCCCCCTAGCAATGTGACCCAGAAAAGATGATTACGGAAAGCAAATTCCTCCAACTGGAGTCCCTGCAGGAGCTCATGAAGGTACACCGTGGAGAAAAAGAGGCGGAGGCATGGCTGGGTCCCAGGGGTAATGGGCAATGGTTTGTGCCCTGATTTCTGTTGGAGCAGAGCCAGCAGCCGGCTCCCCATGCCTACGCTCCTGGTCCCGCCCCCAGGCTCTGGTCTCAGTGACACCAGATGAAGAGACGTATGATGAGGAAGATGCTGCTTTCTGTCTGGAGATGCTCCTAAGGATCGTGTTGGAGAACAGGTAGGAGAAAGCAGGTGTGGGCAGTTCTGGGTCACACTGTCCGTGGGGCTTGTGCCAAAGGATGGAAGCCGTCTTGCTGAGTGGGCTCCGGGGAGAAACACATGTAACTAGGTGTCAGGGGAAGCCATGAAAAGCCTAGGGGGCTTGTGCTCAGTGGCCTCTCCAGCCGTGAAAACCCTCATCTCTCTGTTCTCAGAGACCGTGTGGGCTGTTTGTGGCAGACTGTTCGAGACCATCTGTACCACCTCTGTGTCCAAGCACAAGATTTCTGTTTCCTTGTGGAGCGGGCAGTGGTGGGGTTGCTGCGTCTGGCCATTCGGCTGCTCCGGAGAGAAGAGATCAGTGGCCAGGTAGGCAGAGTACATCCAGGAGAGTGGCGGGTATGAAAGAAACTGTGGCCACGGTGTCAGGTGCAGATACGGCCTCAGGCAGAGGGTACATTTAGCACCCCTGACTTGCACCCACAACTGCAGAACTGGCAGTCTAACAGGTGGCACTGGACCTGAACCTGGAATGCCTGCAGGCAGGAAGCTTGTGCCTTAAACCTCTGCAGGCTCCTGTGAATTGCTTCAGAGGGTTAAGACTGCCATTGTCTACCTTGTAGCAGTTCCATTCCTGTACCTGGTTTACTTCTTTTTTTTTTTTGGTACTGTGGATCAAACTCGGGTCCTTGCACTTTTGAGGCAGGAGACAGAACCACTGAGCTAAATCTGCAGCCCCCTGGTTTACTTCTTATGCTTAGGTCCCTCCTGTGCTCTCTGGCTGAACTACAATAAACAACCAGCATAGATAGAACTAGTAAGTGATACAGCCAGGTGGGGTGGTACATGTCTGTAATCCCAGCACTTAGGAGGCTGAGGCAGGAAAATCATAAGTTCAAGGCCAGCCTGGCTACACAGTTAGTTTGAGGCCCAGCTAGCCTATATAGCAAGACCCTGTCTCAAATGAATGAATGAATGAATGAAGAGCAGTACCGTGTTGACGGATAAAAGACAACGTAGTAAAGATGTCAGTTATCCCTAAGTCAATCTTTCCATTTAGTGCAGCTCCCATAAAAATCCCAGCAAAAACCCAGGCAAGGTGGCGCATGCCTGTAATCCCAGCATTTGGGAGGCTGAGACAGAGGGATGGCCACAAGGCCAGCATAGACTACAAAGCAAAACCCTGTCTCAAAAACAAAATATCCCAGCAAGGTTTTTTTTTTTTTAAGAGTAAGAAAAATTTATTGAGAGAAAGATAGCTTCTGCCTAAGAGAGACAGAAGGGGACTGGAAAGTGGGTTGTCCCCCAGCAAGGTTTTTTATAGACATAGAAAAGCTTGTCCTAAATTTTGTTTGTTTGTTTGAGACAGGTTCTTGCAATGTAGTTCAGGCTGGCCTTGAACTCACAGCAATCCTCCTGCCTTGGGCCTCCCAAATGTTGGGATTATAGGCGTGCGCCACCACACCCGGCTCAAATCCTAAAATTTAGATGAAAAGACACCAGCCCTAGAATAGCGAAACATTTTGACAAGCAAAATGAGAGGGATCACTGATATAAAGACTTGTTAGATTATGTAGTATATGAGGAGAAATAGACACACAAATATGTTCAACTGATCCTTTTTTACCAAGATATAAAAATAATTCCATGGAGGAAAGATAGCCTTTTCAACAAATAGTGCTGGAGTAACTGAAATCTACAGTAAGGGGAAAAAAATACAAATGCAGTCGACCTGCACCTCATACTGACCTAGAGAGGCTGATGGGAGGGGACTGGACAGGAAGCCGAGTGCCCTCTCCCCAGGTGCTGCTCTCCCTGCGCGTCCTGCTACTAATGAAGCCCAGCGTGCTGTCCAGAGTTAGCCACCAGGTTGCATACGGGCTCCATGAACTCCTGAAGACCAATGCAGCCAACATCCACTCCGGGGATGACTGGGCTACCCTCTTCACTCTGCTGGAGTGCATCGGCTCAGGCGTGAAGCCTCCAGCCGCCTTGCAGGCCACAGTCAGGGCAGACGCACCTGATGCTGGTAAGCCCTTTCCCACAGAGGTCAGTAAACAGGTCTGGTCCCAGTGCTTGGGACAGAAAAGGAAAACACAGCTTACTGCACTTAGCAGATTAAACATGCCTGGGCTGGGGATGTAGCTCAGTGGCACTGCGCCTGCCTCGCAAGCGCAAAGTCCTAAGTTTGATCCAGTACCGGAAAAAAAAATGCATAACATAGCTAACATGTACACATGCCTGGCTTCTGCCAGCTGTTCCAGAGTTTACAGTGCCCACTAGCCAATACCTACAAGTTAAACTGTGATGGCAAGTAGACAATGCAGAAGGCTAGGAAGCTAAGCTTCCCACTGTCCTAAGGACCTATTTCCAAGAAACTACGGCTTTGCTACCACCCCTTTCCCTGAAAGCTGCTGCTAAATGCCATCAGGAGCCCAAGTTAGCCTGCTGTCCTCTTTGGTCAGGAGAAAAGCTGTCCAGGCCACCGCCCTCTGGTAATGGCTGAAAGTAAGCCAGGCCAGAGAGGAGGCCAGACCTCAGCACCTTTCTTCTGAGCCTAAATTGTTTTGTCCCAGTGTCCCATCTGTACCCTGACTCTCCCCTCCTCCCTGTCTGGCTTAGGGGCCCAGTCAGACAGCGAGCTCCCAACCTATCATCAAGCTGACGTGAGCCTGGACCGAGGGTACACTTCTGACTCAGAGGTCTACACTGACCACGGCAGGCCGGGCAAGATACACCGATCCGCCACAGACGCTGATGTCGTCAACAGCGGTTGGTTAGTGGTGAGTGAGGGTAGAAGAGGCGGGTACCTGAGTCTGTGGAAGATTCCTGGTCTTCTGAGAGGGCATCTGGGGAGAAGAGGGGTCAAGCTTGAGTCCCAGCTTGTTCCTGTGTACTTTGCAGGTGGGGAAGGATGACATCGATAACTCCAAGCCAGGGCCAGGGCCCAGCCGGCCAGGCCCTTCACCCATGGTCAATCAGTACAGCCTCACAGTGGGACTGGACCTGGGGCCGCACGACACCAAGTCCCTGCTTAAGTGTGTGGAATCGCTGTCTTTCATTGTTCGTGATGCTGCACACATCACCCCTGACAACTTTGAGCTCTGTGTCAAGACTCTGCGCATCTTCGTGGAGGCCAGTCTCAATGGCGGTGGGTCACCGGATGAAGGGCAGGGGAGGCCCGGGTGGGGAAGGGAGAAGAGCAGGGCGCCTTTGTCTTGCATGTGCTGTGCAAGTGTGACCTAGTCTGGCTCTGCTCAGGATGCAAGTCCCAGGAAAAGCGCACCAAAAGTCACAAATATGACAACAGAGGAAACCGCTTCAAGAAGAAGCCCAGGGAGGGCTCAGTGCTTCGGCGGCCTCGTACTTCCAGCCAGCATGCCACTCAGGGTGGGCAGAGTGACGATGACGAGGATGAGGGTGTGCCTGCCAGCTACCACACGGTGTCTTTACAGGTCAGTCAGGACGTAAGTATGGCATCCTTCACTTCCTTCCTGCCCTGCACCTGAGGCTGGGACCCTGGGTGGGGCCAAGGGAGCTCAGGGCTGAGAGGAAGGGGCTGTGTGTTCTCCAAGGATTTCTCTTACCCAGAACCACCTGGAAGTCTTTGCTTGTTTAAATTTACATTTAAATTAAAGTTTATTTCTTGATAGATAATCTAGGTACATAGTACAAAGTTCAAAAGGTACAAAAGGATAAATTGATAAATTCCTCTCACTAGAAGCATCCATATCACCATTTGTCTATTCTGCTATATTTATTCTGTGTCTATTTAAGTCATATAATATTGATTTTAAAGCCTGGTGTGGTGTCACACGTCTGTGATCCCAGCACTTGGGAGGCTGAGGCAGGAGGATCATCGCTATGAGTTTGAGGGCAGCCTGAACTACAAAGGGAGACCCTGCCTCAAAAAGCAAAAAAAAAAAAAAAAAAATTGCTACATACCTGTAGTCCCAGCACTAGGGAGATTGAGACAGGAAGAGTGCAAGTTCAAGGCCAGCCTGGACTACATAGTGAGTAGGACCCTGTCTCAAAAAGTAAATGAAGGGCCGGGGATTTAGCTCAGTGGCTCCGCCTCTGACCTCAAAAGGGCAAGGTCCCGAGTTCAATCCCCAGTACCAAAAAAAAAGTAAATGAATAAATAAAGCCTTTTGGCTGGCTGAGTAGCTCTGAATATAACCGGGGAAAGCACCAGCTATATTCAGTATAAGAAATATTGGAAAAATACTAGTCACAGGAACTGAAGGAACCAAAATTGCATGTAATGGCCTCAGAGAGTATGTGTTTGAAGTGAGCCTTGCAGATCTACAGAAAGATGATGTTGCATCTAGAAAGTTCAAGTTAATTTTAAGATGTTCAGGACATAAACTGCCCTGACTTCCATAGCATGGATTTTACCCATGACAAAATGTGTTCCATGGTCAAAAAGATGGAAGACAATAATGGAAGTTTCTGTTTGAGATTATGGACCGTTATGTGCTTCATTTTCATTTATTCTGTGTTGGTTTTACTAAAAAACGAAACAGTCCAGTGAATCTATGAAAGACTTTGCTGGGTGTGGTGGCACACGCCTGTAATCCCAGCACTTGGGTTGCTGAGGCAAGAGCATCTCCATGAGTTCAAGGCCTTACATAGCAAGATCCTTTCTCAAAAAACAAACAAACAAAAAATAGAATCTATGGAAGACCTCTTACTCTCAGCATCAGCAAGTCTGCAAATCTGGAAAAGGTGAAGGAGATCATGACAGAGGTGCAGACAAATTACCTGAAGGAAGTCATCGATAAACGGATTGTATACAGCACTGATGACCTTGTTAGAAATAAAAATGCTGCAGAAGCCCACATGTGCACACGGAAAACTCACGGAGCTTCCTGGGGAGGGCTATGCTAGAAAAGCTACTGGGGATGAGGCTGAAGTGGTACCAGCTGACAGAGAGGGATCACCAGCCCACGAGTGTTTAAAATCCAGATCTCTTTTTAATTTTTAAATTTTTTATGTTTTGGTACTGGGGATCAAACTCAGGACCTTGTGCTTGCAAGGCAGGCAGCAGAACCACTGAGTTAAATCCCCGGCCTCTTAAATCCAGATCTTAATAGTGACAACATCCCATTGTGAAAAACAAACTGATTTTTTTTTCTAGTACTGAGGACTGAACCCAGGCCTCACACACGCTGCACAAGTACTTCACTACTGTGGGCATAGTGACAACAATGGAGGTCATCCCCAGCCCTTTTTTTTTTTTTAAAGACAGGGTCTCTCTAAGTTGCCCAGGCTGGCCTTGAACTTGCAGTGTGTCAGCCTCCCGGTTAGCTGGAATTACTGTATAGTCATACACCGCTAGGCCCAGCTGAGCTGAACTTTTTTTTTTCACTCTGATATGAATAGTTTTATCAGTTTTAATTTTTTATTTACTTTGAGACAGAGTCTTGCTATGTAGTTCAGTTTGACCTTGAACTCACAGTGATCCTCCTGCCTCTGCCTCCTGAGTGCTGAGCACCACCATGTCTGGTCTTTAATTTTTTTTTTTTTTCTTTTTGGACCTTCTGCTTGTAAGGCAGGCAGTGGAACCGCAAATCCCTGGCCCTTCAATTTTTATTTTTTATTAGTACATGTGTGCAGTACAAAGTGATTACAGCCATCATGGGAGTTGGTAAATGTACATCTTCTTTTATTTCTTCCCTTCCCTCTTGTTTCCATCTCTTGTTCCCTTTCCCTGGCTTCCTATTTTCTAGCTTTTATTTTGCTCATTTACATTTTGGGTTTCTCATATAAGAGAAACCATGTGACATTTAAGCTCATGTGTCTGATTTATTTCACTTAACATTATGGTCTCAAGGTGCATCCATTTTCCCACAAATGATTCAAGTTTGTCCTTTGTGGCAGAGTAGTACTCCACTGTGTGTAAATACCACATTTTCTTTATCCATGCATCTGCTGATGGACATACAGCCTGCTTCCAAGATTTCCTAATTATGAATTGTGCTGCTATAAACATGGGTGTGTACAGATCACTGTAATATGATGTCTACCTCTTTTGAGGAGATACTGGAGGGGAATGAATACCTGGGTCAAAAGGAATTTCTAGTTTCAGTTTTTTTGTTTGTTGTGGCAGTACCAGGGATCAACTCAGGACCTTGTGCTTGCCAGGCAGGCTCAGCACCACTGAGCTAAATCTCCAACCCTCTAGTTTCAGTTTTTTGTTTTGTTTTGTTTAGTACCAGGGATTGAACTCTGGTCAGGGTCCTTGCACTTGTGAGGCAAGTGGCTGAACCACTGAGCTAAATCCCTGGCCTAGTTTCAGTTTTTTGAGGAATGTTCATACTGATCTCCATAATGCCTGTACTGCTGGGCATGGTGGCCCACGCCTGTAATCTCAGCACTCAGAAGGCAGAGCCAGGAGGATTGCTGTGAGTTCAAGGCCAGTCTAGGCTACATAGTGAGTTCAAGGCCAGCATGAACTACATGTTGCGACCTTGTCTCAAAAAAAAAAACCCAAAAAACCATACATTCCCAACAATGTAGAAGGTTCCCTTTCCCCTGCAGCCTCACCCAGCATGGTTATTATTTGCTTTTTTGTTTTGTTTTGTTTTTTTTATGGTACCAGGGGATTGAACTCGGCTCCTTGCGCTTGCAAGGCAGGCAGCGGAACCACTGAGCTAAATCCCCAGCCCAATTATTTGATTTCTTGATGTCACCATTCTTTCTGGGGTGAGGTGGAATCTCAGTGTTGTTCTAATTTGCATTTCTCCAATGGCCAGCGATGCTGAATGTTTTTCACGTATTTTGAGCTGAATGTATTTCACTAAATGAGAAAACAGTTGCCTTAAAAAGAATGACCTTAGAAAAAGGATGAAAATTTTAAAATATTAATCTGGCTGGACACTATTGCTCTTGCAAGTCTCTGAGCTTGCTTTGTTTTTAAATGAGATTAACAGATCAAGGCATTCTGTGTCACCAGAAGGCATGACACAGAACTGAGATGAAAGTTCCTTCTCACAGTAGCTGCACGCTGTTAGATCTTAGTCCGCAGGCCTCCTAGTCTCCTCCACTGTGAGTGGTCAGGGTTGGAGCAAGAGCTGATGAAGCCGTGGCAAAGGGGATATCAGTGCAGTTTAACATTAAGGGACTCTATTTTTTTTCTTTAAAATATTGATGTGTGTAATGAAAATCAAAAGGTTCATTGGGGAAGAAAAGAGAGGTGGAGTACAATGTGACTGGTGCTAAGGGTCCTGAGGACGTGGTCTTGGACGGGGGCACCAACCCTCAGCCCACTCACGTCCTGCCCTCTCCTGTGACCCCAGTTACTAGACCTGACGCACACCTTGCACACACGGGCAGCCTCTATCTACAGCTCGTGGGCAGCAGAGCAGCGCCACCTGGAGACGGGAGGCCAGCGGATCGAAGCAGACTCCCGCACCCTCTGGGCCCACTGCTGGTGCCCTTTACTGCAAGGTAAACCTGGGGGAGCGGGCAGGGGAGGGCAAGAGGTGCTGCTGAGCCTGGGGAGTCCAGCACCAAATACCTGCTCTTGCCCTCAGGCATTGCCTGCCTGTGCTGTGACGCCCGGCGACAAGTCCGAATGCAGGCACTAACCTATCTGCAGCGAGCACTACTAGTACATGACCTGCAAAAGCTAGATGCACTGGAATGGGAGTCCTGTTTTAACAAGGTAGGACGTCACGCTGGTCTTAAGACAAAGTTCACATCCTAGGAAAAGGCAGCCCGAAGAGCTGCTAATATCCGTACTCAGCATACCTTCCCCACCACCCAGCCCCAGCTTCCTTGGGGCAAAGCTGCCCATCTGACCCTGCTCGGGTGACATTGGATATTTACCTACCAGGTGCTGTTTCCTCTGCTGACCAAGCTGTTAGAGAACATCAGCCCAGCAGATGTAGGTGGGATGGAGGAGACCCGGATGAGGGCTTCCACACTGCTCTCAAAGGTACTGCTCATCGCCTTATCCCCCTCCTGTCCCCATACCTGGCTTTTCCCAAGTTGAGAAGCCAGGGCTTCCAGTAGCATGTAGAGATGCAGTGTATGTGCTCAGGCCACCCAGCTATGGAGACTCAGCAGGACTGGGGCAGTCTCTGATCTAAAGTTCCCATCCACGAGGCCTGCCTCCCAGCCCTGCCAGCCCTGCGGGTGCAGAGGCTTCTCCTACCCTTGCCTGACAGGCTGCTGGGCCCTAGGTCTTTCTACAGCACCTGTCTCCACTGCTGTCACTTTCCACCTTTGCCGCCCTCTGGCTCACCATCCTGGACTTCATGGACAAGTACATGCACGCAGGCTCCAGCGACTTACTGGTGTGTTCTGCCTCCACCCGATGCTCACTGCCCTCTTCCCCTGCCGCCTGCCAGGAGAGTCGCTGTCCCCTTCTCACACCCTGTGTCTCCTGCAGGCAGAGGCCATCCCTGAGTCGCTGAAGAACATGCTCCTAGTGATGGACACGGCAGAGATCTTCCACAGTGCAGATACTCGAGGCGGGGGCCCCTCTGCCCTCTGGGAGATCACGTGGGAGCGCATTGACTGCTTTCTGCCACACCTGCGGGACGAGCTCTTCAAGCAAACTGTCATCCAGGGTAGGGGCTAGCCAACCTTACCAAAGGGCCCCCAAAGCTGAATTCATTCTCTTTGTCCCCATGGGTACAAAGACTGGTAGGCAGCCAGGGCCCTGCTGGGAGGACCACACTGAGAGTCGCCCCTGAATTCTCTGCCCACCCCAGACCCCATACCCACGGAGCTACATGGCCCAAAACCTCTGGCCTCGGCCCACCTGACTCCTGCTGCTGGCGACCCCTGGACACCTGGCCACCCACCTTCCCCAGAGATACCCTCAGAGACAGGGGCCTGTGGTAAGTCCCTCCAGGCTGGCCGGCTGGGGAATGGGCGGGAGCCGGAGGCCATGGGCTGGCAGCCGGGGAGGGCAGGATGAGGGCCCAAGAACAGACGTGCACAGGCTGCCCCTGGGGGCCCCAGGTGAGATTAAACTGGGTTTACCTGGCCAGGGCCACCATGAGGGAGGGAGCTGCAAGGTAGACAGCATTGAGTTTCCAGGGGAGACTCCAACATTCTCGCCTGGGATGGGACGGGGAAGAATGGAGGTTCAGTGCACCAGCTCGGGAGTGTGAGTTGTCCCACGCCAACAAGAGAGCCTGATTGCAGCCACCTTACTCTCCTTGCAGACTTGGAGAAGCCCAAGGGAGCCCGAGCCACCTGCAGCAGCGCCCCCGGATCACCAGTGGCCTCGAGCCCTGCCCCAGAGGGGGCTCCCCCACTGCCTCAGCCCCCACTGATCCTGCAGCCCTTGGCCTCCCCGCTGCAGGTAGGCGTGCCCCCCATGACTCTGCCCATCATCCTCAACCCTGCGCTCATCGAGGCCACCTCTCCTGTGCCCCTCTTAGCCACGCCCCGCCCCGCAGACCCCATACCCACCTCCGAGGTCAACTAAGACAGGTCCCTTAGAGACTGGGACCAGTGCCTCCCCTGGGCCATCCCAGGGCCCAGCTCTTCAGGCCCAGTCCGAGCTGCTGCTGCTGTCACATGGAGGTGGGGAAAGGAGAACTATGGCCCTGCGGGGACCCTCCTCAGACACAGGACCTCCTTCCTCCTCTGCGCTCCACTCCTGAGGGTCCAAGAGTGCACTTAGGTGTCACCTGTAGCCCCTGCCTCCAGCCTGGCAGTGCTGGGGATGCGTCACTGTGCCCCCTGCAGTGCCCAGCTCAGGTGTTGAGAGCCAAACCCAGCCACTCTGCACTTTGCTCCCCGCCAGCCCGGGCCGTCTGCTCCAGTGCTTCCCTTCCGAATCGGTTGTTCAGTCTGGAGAGGTGGCTGGCACAGAGGTGGCAGGGGGCCTGGTGGGGGCTGTCCGTACAGAAAACCATGGCGACAATGGACTTTTATGCTGTAATAAATGTCTTAGCACCAACACCACTGCCTTTCCTCCCTGATTTCCTTCTCGAGCTTGTGGTCAGGCACCACACTGCTGGCATCTTGGGGCCTGGGTTTTAAGTGTGGCCGGGCCTGCCTGGCCCCCAGCCAGCAGTCAGGTGCCAGAACTGAGCCAAGGTTTCCCTCACCAGTCGCTGCCCCTCATCTCCATAGCTCTGTGCCCTCGGCAGACCAGGCCAGGGACCGGGGCCATCCACATGTCAGACCCTGCGAAGCCTCCCTCGGTGTGAGAGAGACACGCTCCCAGGGGAGCGAGACGGGAGCGGCTTTGTGCCCTCAGCTGGGCCCCGTGTTCCAGGCGCCCTTCTCACCCCCTGCAGAGGAGGGGTCTTTTCCTGCCCTCAGGCTGTGTCCACCCAGCCACTGGGCACCAAGCGCCCTCCCCTTGTGGCCTCAGCCTGGGCGAGCCAAGGAGGACCATGCATGGGGCAGGTGGTGCAGTCCTGCAGGGTCAAGGCTGGGCAGAATCCAGTGTCCGTTTTTGTTTTTGTTTTTGTTTTTGCCTGGGACTAGGGATTGAACCCAGGGCCTCACACATGCTGTGCAAGTGCTCTGCCACTGAGCTACGTCCCAGCCCTTTTTATTTTTGAGACAGGGCCTTGAACTTGCAGTCCTGCCTCAGCCTCCTCACTGTCTGGGCTTACAGTCGTGCTGCACCACAGCTGGCCCGCAGAATTCTGTATGTCAAGCTCCCCTGAGGGAAGCAGCTGGCCTTGGCTTCCTGCAGTGCCGCTGCCCCTGCAGAGGACAGAGGAGAGTGGGACTGGATTATGGCCAGCTGGTCTCCCCACGGGGGCCGGGGGGGGCACTCTCCTCAGCGGCCAAGCCAGTGGGAGTTTGGGTCCATAGGTGCTGCTTAGGTGCAGAAGAGCACCTTGGAAATCAGGCCAGGGACATAGCTCAGTGGCGCCACGCCTGCCTGGCAAGCGCAAGGTCCTGCGTTCAGTCCTGACACCAGGGGGAAAAAAGAAATGAGACCTGCCGTAGTTTCTCTCCCTTCCTTCCTGCCTGGGTCAAGACCATGCCTTGTTTCCACACTAAGCAGAAGGAAGCCTTGCCCTGACCCAGCCCTGGGGAAGTTAGGCTGCCAGAGGGCTTTCTGGGTGGGACCTGCAGCCACCTGCCAGCAGGGCCTTGCCCACTGTGCTCTCTGTTCATCCGCCTGAGCCCCACAAGCTGTGCCTTAAGGCTTCTGCTTTCCTCTGGCGGAGAGTGCTGGCTGTAGCGGAGCCAAGGGCCACCCTGTGACAAAATGGTGATGATGCCCTGGCCCGCAGTTCGGCTCACAAGTTAGGAAAGAAGCCAGAGCAACTGGAAACCAATGCCATGCCAGTGGCAGACCCGCACCAGAAGGTTCGCGCCCTCACAGAGACACAGCCATGCACGTGGGCCTGGGCTGCTGACCACGCTGCCACCTCGAAGGCCAAGACAGCTGTGAGAAAAGCCATGCTCAAGGGCCGGGGATTTACCTCAGTGATTTCAATGCCTGCCTCACAAGCCAAGGACCAGAGTTCGATCCCCAGTACCAAAAAAAAAAAAAAAGAAAGAAAAAAGAAAAGCCAACTCGGGCCTCAGTTCTTTTTGTCATGATTTTTTCTTTTTTCTTGCAGTTCTGGGGATCAAACCTAGGGCCTTGGTTGTGATAGGCAAGCGCTCCGCCATGGAGCTATGTCCCCACCCCCCCCAGGCCTTAGTTATGACCCACAAGGAAGAATGGCTTGGTAGTATGGAAGTGACAGAATCTTGGGGGAAATGCTGCTCTGAATGAGGCTCCCACTAGAACTCCAGGACAGCAGATTTCAGGAAGTCCAGAGGAACCTGGCATGGTGGCGCATGCCTGCAATCTGTGAGCAGCATTTTCTCACACTGACAGCTGGGAATCAGGTCTGGCTAACTAGGAGCCGCACATCTGTCCTGTGACCCTTCCTCCATTCAAAACCAGCTGTGACATAAAGCCAGGGTGTGGTGGCGCATGCCTATAGTCCAACACTCAGGAGCCTGAGACAGGAGGATCATCTCAAGTTCAAGGCCACCCTGGGCTACTTAGCAAGACCCTGTCTCAAAAAAAGAAAAACATCAAAACAAAAGTAGCTGTGGGATTGGAGAAACCCTCCAGAACCAAACAGATTTTCTGTAGCTTCTGATAAGAAATGTAAGGCTGGGCCTGGAACATAGCTCAGCAGCACAGTGCCCACCTGGCAAGTGCAAGGCACTGAGTTCAATTCCCAGTACCAAAAACAAAAAAAATGTAAGGCTGAGCAGCTAAGAAATGCTGTCACCCTGCGGGCTCGGTCAGGAGGGACCCCTGCACCCTGGGCTGCCCAGGCCGAGCACAAGATGCTGCGAGGAGGGTGGGTTACAGAATGAGCCCCAGGGGCACACGCCAGCCAACCACCAGCAAGTGCTGGTGAGCGCACCACACAGTGCTCACAGCTTCCCTCGCTCCCAGACTCAGCAAGCCTGTGGTCCCCTGAACTAGTCATTCCTCCTGGAAATCTGCTTCTGAGATCCTAGTGTTTTCTTGGTTCTCCTCCATCGCAGTAACCATGCCTTTTTCTGTTTTCTTTGTTGTTGTTGTTGTTGTTGTTGTTGAGACAGGCTCTCACTATGCAGTTCAAGCTGGGCTTGAACTTATTATGTAGCCCAGGTTGGCCTCAAACTGGAGGTGATCCTCCTGCCTCAGCCTCCCGAAGGCTGAGATTACAGGTGTGTACCACCACACCCAGCTTTTTTTTCTTTTTTTGGTACTGAGGATTGAACCCAGGGCCTTCACACTGAGCTATACCCCGGCCCTTTTTAATTTTTATTTTTATTTAAGTTTCAAACAAGTTCTTGCTAAGTCACTAAGTTGCCCAGGTTGGGCTCAAACCTGTGATCCTTTTACCACAGCCTCCCAGCGTCCTGGGTTCATGGGTGTGCACCGCCATGCCCAGCTGCCTGCCTCAATACCCTCTGTGAAGTCCTCGCCTCCTAGGGTGCTGGGGGCCAGCGCCTCCACCCTCGAGTCGGGTGATGTCGTCCCCTGGCATAGGGCCAAACGCCAGCCAACTTGGTGTGGCCAGCCTGACCTCCCCGTGACGCATGCCTCTCAGGCAACACATTTAAAGCAGAACTGCTGGGCGCCCTCCTGCAAATCGCTCCTCTCCTCTCCTCCTGCCCCGCATTACCATAGCACAGTTCGTTCTTCCAGTCTTTTCTCACGGTCACATCCAGCCTCAGCAGGTCCTGAGGAGCTTCTATCTATACATCCACCCCATAGGACTACTCCTCGCCCTCACCTCCTGCCGTCCAGTCCCAAGCCCCATGCTCTGGATGCCCTCCTGGCTCCTCCCTTCCCTCTGCATGGCACAGCACTTTACTCTGCTGCATGTACCCTCCAGGGCTCCCATCTCGCTCAGGATAAGCCCAGAGTTCCGGCTTCCTTCCACGGGCCTCTTTCCCCTTGCTGTGTGCACAACACCCTCAGAGGGATCTTCGCCTGCAGACTCGTCCTGCTCTGGTAGGACCTGACTCCCTCCCTCCTAGACTTCTCCAGAGTCACCGTGCAGATGCCACCTCTGCACACAGGACCTTCCTGAGCCTACCTCCTATTCTCAGCAGTGCTTGTGACCACTGGGACCCACCTCTTTGACCTGTCAGCAAGCAGGGATGTTCTCTCGTAGAATGGGCAAATAAATGGAGAAATGCTCAGGGCCAGGCAGAGTCAGAGATGATTCCTACGTTCAGAATCAGTGCCACAAAAACAATGAAGTTTCCAAAGCCGAGATAAACGAGGTTAGGGAAACTGACACTCTGCTTTTTAGAATAAGGTGAACTGTCCAGGCTGCCAACTTTGGGAAGTTTTTGTGTTAACAGATAGAGGCATGGGGGCTCATAGTGCTCTTCTCTCCACATCCTATCTAAAATTTCTACAAGAGCTTTTCTCAATCCTCAGATGAATTACACCTCAAACTGGGTGTTAGTATGGGTGTCTTAGTTACTTTCCTTGTTGCTGAGACAAAACATCTGACACCCAAAGTTACAGGAGGAGAGGTTTATTTAACTCAGATTGTGGAGGTTTCAGTTCATTGTCAGCTGGCCCCAAGGCAGGGTGGCATGGCAGGGTGGCATCGCAGAGGAGAAACAGTCCATGGCAGGCAGAGCAGGCACCAGGCAGCAAGTAAGGGAGTGACCTGCAGTGACTACACCAGCCCTCCTTCTGTCTCTTACATTTTATCCACCCTCAGCCTACCCACACTTAACCATAGTACTCACACCCTTAATCCTAGTATCACACTGTGAATTAATCCCAGCATCACATCCTTGATGCCCCTAGATCCAGCCATTTCTGAAAAGCTCCACCTATGACCGCATGAGGCTTTGAGGACATCTAGACTCAAGCCATAACAGTGTGTGTTGCTGGGGATTGTACTCAGGGCCTTGTGCTTGCTAGGCAAGTACTCTACCACTGAGCTACAGCCCAGCCTCAACAGCTCAGATTTTTTTTTTTGAGACAGGGTCCAGCCTGGTCTTGAACTCCTGGCAATCCTCCTGCCTCAGCCTCCTGAGTGCTGGCATTACAGGTGTGTACCACCTCACCCAGCAACAGCTCAGAATCTTATATTTTTTCTTATAATCTTTTTTTTTTTTTTTGGTACTGGGGATTGAACTCGGGTCCTTGTGCTTGTGCAGCAGGTGGTGAAACCACTGAGCTAAATCCCCGGCACTTCTTATAATCTATTTTAATAGCTCAAATCCAGCTAGGCATGGTGGCACATACCCATAGCCCCAGCACAGTAGAAGGCTGAGGCAGGAGTACTGAAAGTTCAACCCTAGCCTGGGTAACTTAGTGAGAGACCCTGTCTCAAAAAAATAAGTAAAACGCCTGGAAATGTAGCTCAGTGCCAAGGCCCTGGGCTCAATCCTCAGTGCCAGGGTGGGTAAAAAATAGCTCACACCCTATGGGTGCTGTTGTGGAGCCTGGAAGAGATCATGCCAACTTCAGCCAGTAATTGTGATTTATGGACAGTAAAAAGGAGTCAGCAGTAACTAACAGAGTGTCACTAGGCTGGAACAAACAAACCTTATTCCACTGAATAAGAGCTAAGAATCTGTTTTTCCAAGGAAATATAGTAGACAAAACACCTGAATTTCACCAAATTGTTTGGCAGCACGTCATGATATTTACTTGAAGGTGCTGGGCATGATGGCACACCCCTGTAATGCCAGCACTCAGGAGGCTGAGGCAGGAGGGTTGCCAGGAGTTCGAGGCCAGCGTGGACTATATAGTGAGTTCAAGGCCAGCCTGAACTACATTAGGGAGACCCTGTCTCAAAAAACAAACAGCCAAAGGCCAGGGATTTAGCTCAGTGGTCCTGGTGCCTGCCTTGCAAGTGCAAGGTCCCGAGTTCGATCCCTGGTACCAAAAAAACAAAAACAGCCAGGGATTTAGCTCGGTGGCACCCTGCCCTGCCTGCCTCGAAAGCGCAAGGTCCTGAGTTCGATCCCCGGTATTGAAAAAACAAAAAAATGATGCAGTTTCAGATTTTGGAGCATTTCAGATTTCCAGACTAGAAACTCAACCTATATAGTCCATGCAAATACTCCAAAATCTGAAGCACTTCTAATTTTTTGCTGTTTGTTCTGCGACAGGGTCTCACTGTGTACTTCAGGCTGGCCTTGAACTCCCCAGGCAGAACTCTCCAACTCAGGTCAACCGAAGACCTGGCCAGTTATAGACCGGCCACTTAATAAGTTTTAGGCCCGGGTGGAGCAGAGGGGCCTGGGGCCCGGGGCCCGTCAGGCCGCCAGGTGGCGCCCGGGACTGACCGCAAAGCTGCTTCCTCTTCCCCAACCCTTCCGAGCAGCGGGCCGGGGCAGGCTGGCTTTCCCCGGGGTTCTCCGGCTTCAGAGGCAGTCAGGCGTTAGGCGCAGCGGAGGGCGAGCAGCTGCAGGGCGCCCCGCCGACCTGCGCCGGCCCGCGCCCGCCGTGCGGCCAGGACGGGTCCCCCGCGTCCGCGCGCGGAGAACTCAACCTGCGGACCTCATGCAGAGCGGTCCGCCCCTCCGAGGGCGCGCCCGGCCGCCGCTGGTTGGCTGCGCGAGTCCGGAATTAGATTTTTCAGCCAATGAGAATGGCACGGGGTGTGACGCGCGGGGACGTCACGGGAATTCCCCCCGCCCGGGGGCGGGAAAGGGGCTTTCCCCGCCAGAGCCCCGGGGCGAGGTATCTCGGCGGGACGGGTGGAGAGCCGCGGAAACCGAGCCGCTGCCACGGCGAGAGGCCGGCTCAGACCCCTGGCTGGCCGCCTCGAGGGTCGGAGCGCACGTCCACACCCCCGTTCAAAACGCGCGAACCGTGAGTACTGGGCACCTGGCCGCAAGCAGCGCCCCGCGCACTCGCGCCCGACACACCTCCCGCACAGCCCGGAGGCGCGCGCCTGGCCCGGCCCGACAGACCTCTCTAGACACGCTCGTTTGCACACGCACACCTGGCATGCGCGCGCGCGGGAGCACTGAGGGCGAAGCATGGGGAGGGAATGCGGCACCCCATGAGACTGGGGGCGAGTGGGTGCGCAAGGCCGGCCCCACGGGGAAGCGCCCCCCGCCCACGGGCCGCAGGAATGTCCCCCAAAAGCCCCGGGGGTGAATCAGCCGCAGGCTTCCTCCGGGCAGAAAATCCCAAGGTTGCTCCAGGCCCGGCCCCTCACTGCGCTGCCCATCCGCCCGCCCGGTCCGCCGAGCCTCCCACCCCTCCCGCCGCGGAGGCGGGGCCAGTGGCGTCACTTCCAGGCCCGCCCTCCGGCCCCGCCTCCCTCTGGTATTTTCGGGACTTTCCTAAACTGCTCTAACTTTCTGCCCCTTCCCGGCCCAGCCCGGCTCCGCCGGATCTCGCCCGCCACACCCCGGACGGGCAGCTGGAGGAGACCGGGGACCCCTCCTGCCCACCCTGTCCTGATCTGTCCCCCGTCCCCTGCCGCTCTTCCCCACCGTAGGCCGGTGCCTCAAACTCTAGGAAGCACAAGCAGGGCCGAAGCCGCCAGGCCGGACCCAGCCCAGAGGCATGGACAGTTGCTACGACCCAGTGAGTCCCGCTGCCGGCCCCGAAGGTGGCCAGTGCCCTGTGTCTGTCTGCCAGCGCCCCCTGGCTCCCTTGCGCCTGTGTCTCCAGATGGTCTCACCCTGCCTTTGTCCACCTGTCTGCAAACTCCTCCCCGGAGGGGCTTTCTCGGGGGGCTCGGGGAGGAGGGCAGCGGCCCCGGAGGCTCGGAGCTGGGAGGCAGAGGGCCCTGGGTGGCTCGGGATCCACCACCACCTCCACCTCCACCCTGCCTCCAAACCAGGGCCTGGATGGCCTCGATGAATATGATGATTTCAAATTCAGCCCCTCCTTTGTGGAACCCAAGGAGCCAGCCCCAGAGACGGGTCAGTAAGTCCTGCGACCTCCCGTGTCCTGAGGGAGGAGGGAGAGCTTGTGCCCTCTGCTGGGGAGGGTGGGCTCTGGGCACGTGCTCAGCAAGGCCCCTCTGTCCCCAGCTGATGGCCCCTACCTGGTGATTGTGGAACAACCTAAGCAGGTGAGTGAGCCAAAGGCGTGTGTGGCCCGGCTTCAGCTTTGGGGGCGAGTGGCAGCTTAGGTGGCCATGGTTCGGGGAAGATGCTTGGGGCCGCTGTGGTCCCCGCCGGCCGGGAGCATGGCTGCCTTGGGTGGTCTTCTTGACGGCAATGTCACTCTGCCTGGACCTTCAGCGTGGCTTTCGATTTCGGTATGGCTGTGAAGGTCCCTCCCATGGAGGCCTGCCGGGTGCCTCCAGCGAGAAGGGCCGGAAGACCTACCCCACTGTCAAGGTGAGCCAGCCGGGGCTGGAGGGAGGACAGCAAGGCTGGGGCATCAGCTGACAGCCCTGCCCCCTCAGATCTGTAACTACGAGGGACTGGCCAAGATTGAGGTGGACCTGGTGACACACAGTGACCCGCCTCGTGCTCACGCCCACAGCCTGGTGGGCAAGCAGTGCTCGGAGCTGGGGGTCTGCGCCGTGTCTGTGGGACCCAAAGACATGACTGCCCAGTAGGTGGCCTCAAGCCCTGACCCCCGTTGCGTGCTAGTTCTAGGCCCCAGCCCACCTCTGCTTAGGGCCAAGTACTATAAACTGGAACAGCTTCCCGGAGGAAGCAGGGCTGGGCTGGGGTGGGCTGGCTCGGGAGGCGACCTCAGGAGGAAAGGACTGCTTGGGGCTCCTCTGACTCCTCCCGGCCCAGGTTTAACAACCTGGGCGTCCTGCATGTAACCAAGAAGAACATGATGGAGATTATGATTCAGAAACTTCAGAGACAGCGGCTCCGCTCCAGGCCCCAGGGCCTCACAGGTGCACAATGGAGTCAAGCGAGGTGCTGGGAAGGAGCATGGTGGGAGGAGCCCGGGGCCACTGTCTCCTCCGTACCCAGAAGCTGAGCGGCGGGAGCTGGAGCAGGAGGCCAAGGAGCTCAAGAAGGTGATGGATCTGAGCATCGTGCGCCTGCGCTTCTCCGCTTTCCTCCGGGCCAGCGACGGCTCCTTCTCCCTGCCCCTGAAGCCGGTCATCTCCCAGCCCATCCACGACAGCAGTGAGTGTTCAGGCCAACAGGGCCAGGCCTGGGGGCCAGAGGCAGCGCGGGGCCCTCCAGGTGCAGGGTCCATGGCCCTGGGCTCGGACTTGGCCCTGCCCTGTGACACTGTGGCCCCCAGCGAGTCAATTCTCCCCGCCGAGGGTCGCTTCTGTCGGGGGCAAAGGCGGGTGCTCAAGTCCGGAGCTTCTGGGTGGCGGAGGTAAGGGCAGGGAAGCCCCTGGCTCTCCATGCGAGCAGCAGGGCAGAGTATCACCTCAGCTGGCCCTCTCCCACCCCAGAGTCTCCGGGGGCCTCCAACCTGAAGATTTCTCGAATGGACAAGACAGCAGGCTCTGTGCGGGGCGGAGATGAAGTTTATCTGCTTTGTGACAAGGTGCAGAAAGGTGAGCCTGGCACCCAGCCTGGGAGCTCGGTCACTGGCGTGAGATGGGGGCCGGGGTTCAGCTCTGCTCCTGCCTGCAGATGACATTGAGGTTCGGTTCTACGAGGATGACGAGAACGGATGGCAAGCCTTCGGGGACTTCTCTCCCACAGATGTTCACAAGCAGGTGCCCAGGGGCCGTGCGGGGCTGGGGACTGCACTGGCGAGGCCTCCCTGACACCCTGTTTCCCCCCAGTATGCCATCGTGTTCCGGACGCCCCCATACCACAAGATGAAGATTGAGCGGCCCGTAACCGTGTTCCTGCAACTGAAGCGCAAGCGCGGGGGAGACGTCTCCGACTCCAAGCAGTTCACCTATTACCCTCTGGTGGAAGGTAGGCTGGCCTGCGGAAGGGCGGGCGGAGGGCGCCGCACGCGGGTCCAGAACTGAGGTTCTAACCTCGCGTTTCCCTCTGCCCCAGACAAGGAGGAGGTGCAGCGGAAGCGGAGAAAGGCCTTGCCCACCTTCTCCCAGCCCTTCGGGGGTGGCTCCCACCTGGGCGGAGGCTCTGGGGGCTCGGCCGGGGGCTATGGAGGAGCCGGCGGAGGAGGTGAGGGGCGCGGGCCGGGGCCATACAGGAGCCCGGACAGGGGCGCGGGCCGGGGCTTGGGCGCGGACTGAGCGCCTTGCACCCACAGGTGGCAGCCTCGGCTTCTTCCCCTCGTCCTTGGCCTACAGCCCCTACGCGTCGGGCGCGGCGCCCGCGGGCTGCTACCCCGGCGGCGGGGGCGGTGCGCAGATGGCGGAGGCCGCGGCGGGGACGAGCGCGGCCCCCGGGGCCCCGCAGCGCGAGCCGGAGGCGCCGTCGCCCGCCGAGCGGGAATATAGCGCGCGCCTACTGGGCCTGGCGCGGCGCGAGGCCCGCGCGCTGCTGGACTACGGCGTCACGGCGGACCCGCGCGCGCTGCTCGCCGGACAGCGCCACCTGCTGACGGCGCGGGACGAGAACGGGGACACGTAGGCTGCCGGCGGGGCGGGGCGGGGCGGGGCGGAAGTTCCTACCCAAGGTCTCCACCCTCCGCCCCGCGGCTCTGCCAGGCCGGAGAGGGCCACAGAACTGGCCGCCGTCTGCCTGCCAAGGGCCGGGGACGGCGCCGCTGTGGTCCGGCCTTGCCCTGGAAACACCGGCTGAGGCCAGCTGCGGGCTCACCAGCCTCACCTCCTCCCCACCCCAGGCCCCTGCACCTGGCCATCATCCACGGGCAGGCCGCAGTCACTGAGCAGATAGCCCACATCATCTACCACGCGCCGCACCTCGGCGTCGCCAACCTCACCAACCACCTGCACCAGGTGCGGGGCGCTCACGCGAGTAGGGGCTGGAAGGCAGGTGAAGCTGAGCCAGGGTGTGGCGAGCTCACCTTGCCTTTCTTCCCAGACGCCCCTGCACCTGGCGGTGATCACGGGACAGACTCGGGTGGTGAGCTTCCTGCTGCAGGTGGGGGCGGACCCAGCTCTCCTGGACCGGCACGGAGACTCGGCCATGCACCTGGCGCTGCGGGCAGGTGTGGGGGCCCCAGGTCTCCTGCGCGCACTGCTGCAGAGTGGGGCTCCAGCTTTGCCCCAGCTGCTGCACATGCCCGACTTTGAGGGTGAGTGCCTGCCTCGGAGGACCCCGGGCGCACCTGAGGTGCAGGGGCGGACAGGTCAGGGCTGTGGGTCACAGTTCCAGGCTGTCCTGCTCCCCTAGGACTGTACCCAGTGCACCTGGCAGTGCGCGCACGCAGCCCGGAGTGCCTGGACCTGCTGGTGGACAGCGGGGCCGAAGTGGAGGCTGCGGAGAGGCAGGGTGGCCGGACTGCCCTGCACTTAGCCACGGAGATGGAGGAGCTGGGGCTGGTCACCCATCTGGTCACCAAGGTGGGAAAGGACGGGGGGAGGGGTGGGGCCAGGGGCTGTGGAGAACCAGGCCGAGATCACCCTCTCCCTTGCACCCCACAGCTCCACGCCAACGTGAACGCCCGAACCTTTGCTGGAAACACACCCCTACACCTGGCAGCTGGCCTGGGGTCCCCAACCCTCACCCGCCTCCTGCTAAAGGCTGGTCAGTCTCATCCACACAGGCATTTGGACAGGGCAAGGGGGAAGGGGTGCCGGCCAGACCCCCCCCTTTCAGGCCTTAACGTGGGCCCCACTGTCCTTCCCCCAGGTGCTGACATCCATGCAGAGAACGAGGAGCCCCTGTGTCCGTTGCCCTCCCCACCCACCTCTGGGAGCGACTCGGATTCTGAGGGTCCCGAGAGGGAAACCAGAGGCAGCTTCCGGGGCCACACACCACTTGACCTCACTCGCAGCACCAAGGTGAGGCCAGCCTGGCACTGGAAGCCCCAGGGCACCTCCTGGATTTGGGGATGGCAGCCAGTGTGTGGGTTTAAGGGTAGGCGGGCTTAAGGACTGGGATGGGAGATCCTCAAAGCTGCCTCTCCAGGTGAAGACCTTGCTGCTCAATGCTGCTCAGAATCCCACAGAGCCCCCGCTCACCCCTCCCAGCCCTGCAGGTGAGGCCTCAGCAGAATCCCTCACCCCTCCTCAGAGGTCTCTGTCCTCCGTCCACTGCCCCAGCAGCCCCATCTGTCAGGTCCCCAGGAAGAAAGCCAGTAAGCAGTTGTTTGGTCTCTGTCCTACCTAGAGGCAACTCACATCTGTGTACCCTCAGGGCCAGGGCTCTCCCTGGGCGAGACCACCCTGCAAAACCTGCAGCAGCTGCTAGATGGGCCAGAAGCCCAGGGCAGCTGGGCAGAGCTGGCCGAGCGGCTGGGGCTGCGAAGTCTGGTGGACACATACCGGAAGACCCCCTCACCCAGCAGCAGCCTCCTGCGCAGCTACAAGGTGGGGCACACGGCCCATGTCCCCTGGCCCAGCCGCATGTCACACCTCCACGCCTGATGCTTCCTGGCCCCTGGGCTCCCAGCCCCTCACCCTAACCACCACTCAGACCTCTGCGCCCTCCTCCTCCTCAGCTGGCTGGCGGGGACCTGGCGGGGCTGCTGGACGCCCTGTCTGACATGGGTCTGGACGAGGGGGTGAGGCTGCTGAGAGGGCCCGAGACCCGAGAGAAACTGTCCGGCACAGGTAGGCGGGCCTCCCTGGAAGGGGCATTTGGGCCCGGGATGGGAGGCCTGGGGGCCTGACTGTGCCCTTCTTCACCCTTCCCGTGTCCCGCCAGCCGAAGTGAAGGAAGATAGCGCCTACGGGAGCCAGTCCATGGAGCAGGAAGCGGAGACACGGGGCCCGCTCCCCGAGCCTCCTGGAGGCCTCTGCCATGGGCACCCCCAGCCTCAGGTGCACTGAGCGGGGACCCCCACAGCCCGCCTGGACCCCTGTACAGCATTCCTACCTGCTCCAAATCTTATTTAACACCCACTGCCCACACCTCAGCTGGGGCAAATAAAGGATTCTCAGAAAGGGGAGGACCCTCTCCAGTGTGGCTCTGGTCCCTGTCCTGGCCCCAAGCCAGTGAGAGAGGAGAGGCCCAGCCAGCAATTCAGAGCAGTTTTAATGGGGTGGAGGCTGTACAGAGGGCAGGGCCCAAGGAGGGGAGCAGGCCGTGCTGCTGGCCTGTGCGTGGCGCCCTTCGCCACCTCTGGAACAGAGAGATGAGCCCTTGGGGAGGAGGAGGGAAAACCAGCCCAGCCCCAACTCCTGGCCTCTGTCTGAGCCAGGTCCCAGGATGGGGACTGCTAGGGTCAGGGTGGGTGGTCTCAGCAGAAAGCAGAAACGTCATCAGGCCTCCCCCCCACACAAAAAAAATACTGCATCAAAATTCGGGCACTTGTCCCTCCCCCCACCCCACCCCCTGTAGGAAAAAGTGCAAACATTATCACAAAGGGGTCTCCGGGGCCCTCAGCCTAGGCGCCCAAGGCCGAACCTGCCCTGCCCTGCCCTGCCCTGCCCAGACCCCGCGTCCGGCGCGGTCGGGCCCTGCTGGGAGGCCCTGTGTGGCCCGAGGCCTGCCGGGCTCAGGCAGGGCCTGTCGTCATGCAGGTGCCCAAAGACACCCCCACGCTGCCTGTCCCAGCTCAGGGCTTCCGGGGTGCGCTGCCCGCGCCGGCCCGCGCTGCTGAGCCAGGGCGCTGGGCCCGCGGCGGGCCGCTGGGGTCAGGCTGTGGGGCGGGGCCCCGACGAGGCGGGGGACGGGCCTCCTCCTCGCTCCCGGCCTGGGCCAGCACGGCCTCCATGGTGTCCAGCCCCTCGCCGGCGGCCTTCAGCTTGACCCGGAGCAGCGCTGCATAGGTGCCATAGCGAGATTTCTGCGGCAGAGGGCAGGGCTGGAGAGCCAGTCTCCCCGCCAGCCACGAGGCCCAGGCGTGGCGGCGCTGTTCTCCTCCGGAACCCCTGCGCTGTGAGGGGCCTGACAGGCCCGGCCCTCCGAGCTCCCAGGACTCCAGGGGACAGCTGGTGTCTCCCAACGGGCGCCTCACTTCCCGAACCCAGTGTGGGAAGCGCCCTGCCCAGGCCGCCCACAGGTTCCATGCTGTTCAGTCCATGCCCTTGGCCCAGCCCGGGGCGGGGGGCAGGCAGGGGGGCTCACCTCGAACTCCAGGTAGGCCTCCTTCTGCCGCTGCTCATCCGCCTCCTTGCCTCGGGCCTTCTTCCCCAGCTGGGTGGCCCGGTGCTCACGAAGCTCACTTGCCATGGCCTTCAGCTTGGCTTCGTGGGTCCGCACCTGCTCTTCCTGGCAGCCCAGGGAGCAGAGTCAGGGTCACTATAGCCTGTGCAATGGTCACCATCTGTCCCTTCCTTCGGGCAAGAATAGCATCGTGTCTGGTCCCAGACCAGCAAGCAGAGGCCAGGCAGGGCCTCGGTTTCTGCTCACCCTGTGGCCGTGTGGAGACCCAGTGGGCATCTACCTAATCCCTCGAAGCCAGCAGACCGAGTGCGGTCCACCTGGGCCCGCCCACCCCATCCCTCTGACCCAGATGGGCCAAGCAGCCAGGGCTACCTGGGAGAGCCGGGTGGCAGCACTGGGCAGCAGCGGACGGCTGAACTTCTTCTGGGAACTGACAGCAGCTGGGAAGGGGGGTGCAGAGAACATGGCGGCCACCACGTTGATGCGAGTGATCCAGGACTGCATCTGCTCCAGGCTCCTGCAGACACACGGCCCTTGGGACCTGGGCTGCTCGGGGTGTGGCCGGAGGACAGACGCAACCCCAGGGCACAGACTGGAGCAGGTGGAGTGGGGTGCAGGGATCCGGCGGGGTGTGTGCGTGCGTGCGCGAGTCGGGCACTCACGGAGCCTGGAAGAGGAAGACCCGCCAGTCCGCCGTGCGCAGGTAGAAAACATGGGGCCTCTTGCTGTAGTCGCTGGCTCGAGTGGCCAGGGCGTGGTGGATGCTGATGGCGTTCTTGAGCTCGGCCTCAGAGAGCGCCTTCCCGGGCTGGTACTCCTCCTGCGGGGTGCCACCTTGTCCTGTCCTGTCCAGGCCGGGCCTGGCCCACCCGCCCACACGGCTCCCTCTCCCAAGCCAGCGGCCCACCCGTGGCGCCCCACACCTTCTGCAAGTAGAGAATCATGCCCTTGAGGATCCCGTGGAAGCTCTTCCAGCCCCGCTTGCCCCGAGGCGCTGGGGAGGGAAGGCAGGTCAGGGGGGCTGGGCAGGCCCCTCCCATCCACCCACCCCCTCCTCCACGTACTCTTCCGGCAGTCGGGGTCTGCGTGCACCTTGCGCACCAGGGACCCGTGCTTGTAAACGGCGGCCCCGGGCTCAGGAGTCAGGTCCAGGAAAGGGCTGGAGCCGCTGCCGCTGCCCCCGCTGACCCGCTTGATGACCTTGGGGTTGGGGTCGGCCAGTTCAGACAGGGAGCGCCTCAGCTCTTCCTCGTCTCTGCGGGGGCGAGGGCCTCAGAGGGGCTGCCAGGAAGGCCCAGCCCGCCCTGGAGAGCTCCCGAAACTGGAGGCTCTGCCACGTGGGCTCCCCTCCAGGCAGCACCCCACCCCCACGCACTCAGTAGAGCTGCTGGCCACTCCCTCCCGCATACCCATCCCTGTCCTCCATCTCTGCACACACCCTTCTCTACCAGGACAGACATGTCTGAGTCAGCTGTTCCAAACACATCTAACATCAGCCTTTGCTCAAAGTTTGTGGGTTAAATGGTTACAGAAGGAAGAGATGGCTTCCTAGTGCCTCACGCCATCTTGGTAGGCTCTGTCAGACATCTGTCAAATAAATAATCAGATTCTATTTGTCACTCCCTAGCTCAAGAATCTACTATAGCGCCCTACTGCCTCCCACATGGAACCTACACCAGCCTCCTACGACACTCATTCTCACTCCAGCCAGCCCTACCTCCTCCTGGCCTCCCCATTCCACACTCATTTCAAACAGAACTTTGTCTCCCAAATTCCCACTTTCCTTCTCCTCTTTCCAAATGCTTTCCCTCCTTCAAGACTCACCTAATTTCCAATCCTCCAAAAGGCCTTCCCTGGCCCTGGCCCTGGCCCTGAGCTCGACCTCTGCTGACCGCTCTCCTCAGGACTGGGAGCTCCCAGCTAACACAAATGATCAGCTGACCACAGGCAAGACAGTGGTAACCTCGGAACCAGACCCACAGCCAGCACTGGGCCTTCTCCCTCAGACTGCACTCTACACTGAGTCTCAGTTTCTACTTGTGGCAGGCAGCCAAGAAAAAACCACGTGGCTGGCTGTCCCGAGACACAAACGTCACTGCGCCCCAAGGGCCTCCACTTGGGGCTAGGGGACAGCTCCAGAGATGCCTGCTTTCCAGCTGTGCTGCCAGCACTTTCCTCCCGTGCAAGCTCCCTGTCACAACAGCCCAGCTGGAGACAAGGCAGAGATCCCATCCAGCCAGGACGGCCAAAGAAGGAAGCCAGGCGGCCTTTGCAGCTCACTCCCCTCCCCACGCCCAGGGCCCTGGACTCACATGGCCCACTGCAGCTTCTCATTCTTGATGGAGCTGTACAAGGCCTAAGAAGGAACAAACGGGGCAGGGGTCAGGGCCAGGGAAGTCCACTATGTTCCTGAGAATCAGCGCTCAGAGCGCACCTCCCAACTTGGGAGGGAGATGGGTCGGGCCAGGGGGGCAGCAGGGCCACAAACACCACGGCTCCAGTCCCCAGAGCCAGCCCTGGCTCTGCCATTTCAGCTGCATGCCCTTGCACAGATACCTCGGAGAGGAACAAACCTAGCAACATGCGGGGGTGAACAGGTGCACTGGGGCCCTGACACAGGGCGGATGCGGGCTGAACGACAGCTGCGGTGGTGCTGCTGCTGCGAAAGTTCTTCCGCTCCAAGCCTGGTGGGAGCGTAGCCCCAAAGAAGATGCAGAGCAGCCTCTGGCCTGTTTCCACAAGACAGACTCACGTGTGTACACGGGGAAACTGAGGCCGGGGACAGAAACCCCCTCTCTCGGCTCCTTCCTTGACCAGTGGAGGATGTGCTCTCCCGGCTCCAAACCCGGGACAAGCTGGCCCCTCCGCGGCACTGCCAAGCCGCCCGCATCACGTCTGGAGGCGTCAGGCTGCGCACCAGTCTGAAGCGCTCTTCTAGCTTCCAACCCCTGCCCACCGGAGCTGCGAGCTCCCGAACCACTTATTCCCGTCGCACCGGTGGCCTGGGGACACCAGGGAGCCTTGGGGCCTCAGAGGACAGCAAGGGCTCCAGGAGTGGCCGGCAGAGGGGCCCTGTGGGGGCGCCCGCCAGCCGTCTGTGAGTGGGTGTGTCCCAGAGTGTGCACAAGCTGCTGTGTGTGGCCGCGATGCTGCCTGCGTGCGAGCTGTGTGCAGCCGTGACGTCGGCGCCTCCCCAGGACTGGGTCACAGCACCCCGCCGCGTGCACCCCAACACCAGCCGCTGACTCTCACCGCCCACGGCCCCGCCTGCCGCAGGCCGGCAGGGGTCCCCACCCGCACCCCTGCACGGTGGGGGCGCCACGGCACGCCCCTCCCATCAACACCGCCTTCACCCGAGTCGAGCTGGATCCTCCCTCCCAGCGGCCCCAGCCTTCCGGGGCACCCTGCCCGGCTCAGGACCCCCGCTCGAAGGTCCCGAACGCCACGCGCGACCCGTGCCGGGCTCCCCCCGAGAAAGACGCGGCTCGCGAGGCCACGCCGCCCCCAGTCCGCGCCCAGCTCCAGCCGCCCACGGCGCCGGGGCCCCTCCGCGCCTCACCGCCTTCTTCTTCCTGCGGCTCTGCAGGCGGCTGACCACCAGGTCCGTGTAGAGCACGGGCTTGAGGCTGCGCGAGCGCTGGGGCCAGCCGTAGCACAGGGTCTCGGCGCCGCGGTGCGTGCGTCCGTAGCGCACGGAGCACAGCGAGCGCGAGCGCAGCCGCCCCGCGCCGCTGTGGATGCTGTTGACGCCGATCATGCTGGCCGCGCCATGCCCCCGCCCGCCCCGGCCGAGCCCCCGCCCGGACGGACGGACGGACGGCTCCCGGCAGCCGGCGCGCGCGGCCTGAACCCGGCCGGCGCCCACCGACGCACGGAGCGCGGCGCGGCACGCGCGGGGGAGGGGGCGCCGCGGGGAGCGGGGCGGGGAGCGGGGCGGGGGCGGGGCGGGGGGGGGGCGGGGAGCGGGGCGGGGAGCGGAGGGGAGGAGCGGGGAGGAGCGGGGAGGGGAAGGGAGGCCAGCGGGGGCGCATGCGTGGGGCGCCGGGCTCGAAGGCGGGGTCGGGGCTCCCTGCCGGGTGGCGGCGAACAAACTGCCACCTGGTTGTGGCTCGGCTGGCTCGCCCGCAGACACCCCACTGGCGTCCACACGCACCCCAAGTGCCCCGACCCGGCAGTTCACACCGCCACGGCTCACACGCACCGCCCTCTCACTCCAAGGTGCACAAGGTGCACGCACACCCAGCCGACGCTGAAGAACAGGCCCGAGCCACGCGCGGGGCTCAGAGACTCCCTGCTGTCGACACAGCCCGGCTGCCCGCTCACCGACTCCCCAAGCACCCGGACACGCCGGCAGCCCTCAGGCCCAGACCGGCAGTCACGTGTGTGTAGTGGCCCCAGACCCTCCGACGCACCCTGGCGTTTCCCCGTGAGTCCAGGCCTCTGGCTAACACGCCACCAGTGCGGCAGGGCTGAACCCGGGGCCTGCCCTGCGTTTGTGGCCGGAAGGCAGGAGCGGCCCTGGAGAAAGCCTTTGGCCCTCTTGGCCCTCAAGCTGCGGGAGCCCTGGACACCCTGGAGGTGGGGAACTGAGAGGGTGGTTGCGGGTCCAGGCCCCCTGCGTCACTGTGGCCTCCGCCCTCCCTCAGCCCCAGACGGCTGCTCAGCCCGCCCCCCACCTTAAGCAGCTCCCTGGGGAAGTCGCCTCCGTCGTTGAGGCCCTCCAGGTTCCCGATGAAGTCCCCACAGGTCATGCGCTTCCCTATGTTCTGAAGGAGAAACACGCCCGTGAGTTTGGGGGCTTCTGGCCGCCTGGGCCTCGGCGGCCCTGACAGGGGTCTGGTCTGGCTCCCCGCCCGCCCGCCCCACTCACGTGGCCGTGGAGATCAGTGTTGAGTAGCATGAGGGCGCAGGTCAGTGTGTGGGCGCCGTCTGGGGGAGGACAGACTTCAGCTTGGCCGCCCGGAGCGCTTCTCTGCTGCCTGGCCTAACCTCCCCGGGCAGACCCTCAGGGGCCCTTTGGCCCACAGCCTGAACCCTGTTAGGACCCTTCCCCACCTCTCCTCCAGCAGCTCCCTCAGCAAGGGCCTCTCCTCCTCCGGGGTCCTCCCTAGCTCCCTGTACAGCTGTGTGGACCCGTGCGACACCCCTCTCAGCCTAGCGCTGTGCTGCATACGGATGTGAACAACATGCAGACACACCTGCCACCTGCCTCTTGGCTCCTGACCCCAGCAGCACGCCTGCTCAGTGTGTAGCTCCACACACCTGCAGCCCTGCCAGCCCTGCCTGTACACATGCATGCTCACACACCTGCAAGCGTGTGCATTCACTCCTGTGCACACGTGTCCCACCTAGCCCATCCACCTCCGTGGCCAGCAGGGACAGCACTGCCCCCAGCTCCTCACCCTCTGAGGACAAAGCTTCAGGGTTGCACTGGAAGTACCGCTGGGAGAAGTGGGCCAGCACACGCTCCCGTTCCTGGGTCTCACCCATTAGGGCCAGCTCCTTGAGAAACACCCTGGAGGGGCAAAGGGAGGCTTCATCCTTACCCGGGGCCTTTATCAGGTGGCCCTGGCCTCTGGCCATGCTGGTAGCTTGGGAGGGCTGACGTCAGGACAGTTAGGGTCAAAGGGCTCAGGGGAGGCATAGCTGGGGCCCTGTGCACCAAGCCTGGAGAGTGGAGACCATCCTCCAGGGGTTTGCACCCACCTGAGAGCTTGGTCCAGAGTCATGCCCGTGAAGACAAAGAACTTGAGATACTCTCCCGCCACCAGCTTGCTGAAGTCATTGCTGTAGGCAGGCAGAAAGACGGGGGTCTCAGGGGAAGTGGCAGGGATTGGCTGGGGTTACCTAGAGACCTAGGTGAGCTAGATGGCAGGATGTGGAGGTGCTGGCCAGGATCTCGCCCTCCACCCCCAGCCCCGGCCCCACCAGTGGCTTTACTTCTTGCCCAGGTGCCGGGCCACATCAGCCTTCCTGAAGCCATCTAGGCGGTACAGCCTCTTGGCAAGGCGCTGTGCGGCCTCCAGATCCGCTTTCTGCCCATTGGACAAGGTATCCGTGCTTCCCAGCGCCAGCCGCTCTGTGCTGTCCAGCTCTGAGTCTGAGTCTGAGACCAGCTGACTCAGGGGTGGCTCACTGCCGGGAGGACAGCAGGTCAGGGTGGGGCAGAGCTCCCAGAGGTCACCCAGATCCGCCCTGGGCCGCCAGCCCCTGAAGACAGAAGGGGAGAGAGGCGTGGGAAAGCATTTCTCTCTCCGGAGCTGGAGATGGCACAGGCTGTCTGGGCCAGCCTGCTTCATCACTGCTGCCTCTCTGTGAAAGTCCAGCCTCAAATGGAACCTTCATGTCTTGCTGCTGTGGGAGTTTTGCTCCCAGGGGCCCAAGTTTCCCCGTGGAGGTAGATTCTCCACCCCATGCTAGCCCTCTTCGGAACATAGACCTCTGTCTGCGCCTGTGGGCCGAAGTGAGATGGATGGGCTGCAGGAGAAACAGGGAGGGCAGAGCAGAACCCAGGGCAGTAGGGACACTCTTGTGCCCCCAGGTCTGTCCTCCAGCCTCTCCTTGGCTCCTCCCTCTGCCCACAAAGAAGCAAGCCCTAGAGTTAGGGAGACTGGGGCTGCGGGTCAGGGTGCGCCCCTCACCCCTTTCTCCTCCTCCCCTTCCTTCCCACCCCAGCTGCTCTACTGGAAAAGCCACCTGTCACCCCAGAGACAGAGGAGGGGCGGAAACTCCTGGTTGCTAGGCAACCGTCTCCCTGGCCACCCCCCTCCTGTTGCCATGGCTTCCACGACTGAGAGGGTAGCTGGCAAAGGGGAGAGCAGAAAGGTTAGGCTGTGAAAGGACTTCCCTGGAGCAGGGAGAGAGACACCCTGGGAGGAACAGCATGAGAGGGAGGTGAGAGGAGGCTGGCTCCATCTTTGGAGAAGCTTCCAGGCTGGGTGGAGGTGAAAGACTCCCTGGGGAAGGACAGGGCCTCCAGGACAGAAGGAGGAGGTTCTCTGAGGACCTTTCCATCCCGAATCACAGTTTTCCAATCCCAGGGTCTGAGCCCAGGGGAGGCAATGCTCCAAATGGGAAGACACGTGTGTTAGTCCCCGACTCGGGTCAGGGATGACAACTGCACCCTCACACTGGGGATCTGGGTCCTGGGGACCTTGGGGCTGAGGAGCCAACGCCATCACTCACCTGCCCAGGGGTGCTGCCCCCCGCCCGAGGCCGTCCTCTGAGTGGCAGGGACTAGGGGTCTCCCTCCCTGGGGGCAGCTGGGCTCCAGACTCTGCCTCCTCCTCCTCCTCCTCCTCCCCTCTTGGTGTCCAAGGACCGTCAGCAGCAGAGCTGGTACCGGAATCCGGCTCCCGAGGGGCAAGTGGGGCGGGAGCAGGTGGGTCAGGCCGGGGCGCAGGGGGCTGGGGAGGCAGCTCAAAGGTGAAGAAGGGGCTCTGGGTTGGGCCAGGTGAGGCCAGGGCCTCCAGAGAGGCGAGGCTGGTGTAGGAGGTCCCCTTGGCCCGGTGTGACTCCAGGATGGCTTCGAACACACAACTGAAAGAGTCAGGCCCATTGGCAGAAGGGCTGGTCCCAGGGAGGAAGGGCACGGGTGACTTGACAGGCCCAGGGCGAGGCATCCGGCTCCCTGGCCTGCTGGGTGGGGAGGGTCTGATCAGAGGTCCCAGCACCGGCCACGAGCAGGGTCTCTGAGCTCTCACTCTGCCCTACACAGGATCCTCTTCCCCCTTCCACAGGCTGAACCCCATTCCAAAACAAAACAAAAGCCAAGAACCACCTGGCTAGAGGGTGCAAGAGATTCTGCACCTCTGAGGCACCTGGCCTGCCGCCTCCAGCACCCAAGGCCCTCCCCTCCCTCCCTGCTAATCTCCCTTGCTCCTTCTTTCCCTGATCCGCTTCCTCCTGCCATCCAGTTTCTATTTCTGGCAACATCTTAGGAGAAGATGAGGCTCCAGGCTGCCGTGGGGTGTGAGACAGAGGAAAGCCCCACACTGCCCCTCTCCTGCGGGGACCCAGCTTTCAGACTGGTGTCCCTTGTCACAGGCTGGGTTCCGACTTCTGGCCTCGCCCCAGCCCCAGCCCCCCGAGAACCCCAGCCTCGATATCGGGCTGCTGCTCAGCCTCCGAGGGTCTTGATGCCCGCACAGCCCACTGCTAAGCCGGGCCTCGGGCCTCAGGCCTCTGGTTCCCCACACCGCCTGCTCAGCACCACCCACCTGCTTCAGACCCTCTCACCCTGCCCGTCTCTGTCCCAACCCCTCTGTCCCCAGCCCCCTCAGGGCCAGCAGAAAGCAAGGAGCTTTCGCACGTCTCCACTCACCGGGCCCCCTCGGAGGCCTCAAACACCTCGTCATCCACATCCTCATCCTCATCGCCACTGCCCAGGCTGGAGCAAGGCCTGGGGCACAGGCCAGGGTGTGGGGCGGCCGGGCGGGCAGTGCCAGGCAGGCCCTCAGAGCTGGGCTGACTCTCAATGGCCGAGTCGGCTTCCTCTCGCTCAGCCAGCACCTCGTCAATGTTGGTCTCTCGGTAGCACCTCAGGGGCACCGCATCCAAGTCCGTCTCAGAGTACTCAGCTGCTCGCCCCACAGCCACCCCAGAGCCCGGCCCCGAGCCCACCGTGGCGGGGGCGGGGACCGCCTGCTCCGGGGGCTTAGCACCTGTGTAGCGTGCACAGGATCCAGATCAGGGGCTATTGGTTCAGGGCTGTCCTGGTCCTGTCTGGACTCCCCCAGGGCCTCCAGTGGGCAGGAAGTCTCCTCACTGTCTGGCCACCATTCCTCCTGCTGCCGGGGATGGTGGGACTCATTGCAAACAAAGTGCCTGTCCAGCAGCTCTCAGAAGCCTCTTTTCTAGTCCAAGGGGTGACCTGTAATGTCCGGCCATCCCTGCCCTCCCTGATCTGCTTCCTCCAGGCCCTCTCCAGTCCCAGGTATGGTACAGATGGGGAGAGGACAACCTGAGGAAGTTCTGGCCTTGGCCCTGGGAAGGACTGGGGAAGTCTCCAAGGAAGCCCTCCGACCAGTCCTCAGCTGCTGTGAGGGGCCCTGCTTGTTCCCCTCGCCTCACTCCCAGGCCTTACCTGAGCTGTGGGGGTCCAAGGAGCCATAGAAGAATTCCCATTTGGCTCGAGCAATCCTCTGGGCATGGGAGGAGACTTCCTTGGGGGAGGACCAGGGGTCCCCCTGAGCCACAGAGGGACAGATAAACAGGCACCCAGAGATGAAGCCAGGCATACAAAGACACAAGAGTATGGGGCAGAAATAGAAAAACACACAGGGACAGACACAGAGGACAAGAGAAAGAGAGATTTAGGGTATTAAAGGATTCAGCATGAACAGCAGACAGGCCTAAGTCTGACAGGGCCAAGGTGAGTCCCTTCACGGGGCACTAGGACTCCAGGGAGCCCACAGCTGGCCACATACCTGGTTCAGGAGCCCAGTGTCAGCAGGTCCTCGGCATAGTGTGGCTAGGTGCTCAGGAGGGGCCCCCAGGCCGTTAGGGAGAGAGCAGTACAAGCCATCTGCCCCAACCTGGGGTGGGACTGGTGGCCCACAGAGGGAGTTCTCGCTGCCAGGAAGGGCAGAGCCTCCTGCAGCCGGAAGGGGGTCTGATGTGGATGCCTCCAGCCGAAACTTTCGGGTGGAGCCAGGACCAAGGGCTGGGGTGGGCCTGGAAGAAGACACCCCGCCCAGGTCCCAGCTCCGACTCAGGCCTCCAGACGCGGGTAGCCCATTCAGTGGCCTCACGCTGGCCTTCTCCACAAAGCGGAAGATGACCACAGAGCTCCGGGTCCCTGGTGGGGGCTGCCCAGGGGGTGAGGAGGGTGCCCAGGGTGAGGGAGCAACATGAGCAGAGGGAGGACCTCGCAGAGGTGTACAGGGTGCCGTCACACGTCCCAGGTCCCGGCCTCGAGGCCCTGGGCCTGCCACTCGCCGCAGCAGGGAGCCTGTGCTGCCATACATGCTGGCGGGGGGGCTCTGGGGTACTGGGCCTTCGGGGAGCCAGCGACGAGGGCATCGTGGTGGGGAGATAGCACAGTCGCCTTCTGAGCAGAAGCGCATGGCACCCTGGGCCATGCTGGGGCCGGGGGTCAGGCTGGGGGGGCAGGGATGGCGAGGCCAGGTGGGGAGCGAGGGGGCTGCATGCTCTTCAGACAGGCCTGCAAGAGAGGAGGGAGAGGGCACGAAGTCCCAGGAAGTTAGATGGGCAGGACAGCAAGGCAGGGAGGCTCTGGGGACCTCCCCACCCTGGGGTCACGGGCCGCTGAGCCCACCCTTGGGGGCTCCTTCCATGGAGGCCTGAGGAAAAGGGCACAGCTGGCCAGTGGGCCCCTGGCTCCTCTCCTTCTTCCTGGGCCCTGAGCATCACCCTGGGAGGGGAGGAAGCTAGTTCAGAAGTTGAAAAGAGCCAAGTGCCTGGGTAATTTGGAGCTGTATCTGGTGTAGGGGAGGCTGGGACCCCAGCTCTGGATCAGGAGTGTCAGCCCGGCTCCCGGACAGGCCCTCTTACAGAGCCCCCTCACTGGGGAGGGGAAGGAAGAACAGGGGTTATGTAGGGACGATGAAAGACAGGCTCAGGAGGAGGTGAGCATCGGCCTGAGCAGAGGTTCCTCCTCATACATAGATTCCGAACAAGAAAGACACTTTTTTCCACACAGGTACAGATGCACATGAACACACACACACACACACATCCATCCATGCACACTACACCCATACCTAAGGACACATATGTCAGTACACATTAAATACATTCACAAGCAACACCCTCTGGTAGACACACACACACACTGCTCAAAGACACACCCTCATACACTCTCACAGTCATAACAAATATGTGTGTGATGGAAAGGCACATGCTTGTTTTACACACACACCATCATCAAGCAGGAACACACAAAGAGGTACCAGATATATACACAGGCAATCATTCATTCTCCGGTGCACACAGAGGCACAGGTGTATCAGACAGGCCTGCTGGCCACAATCACACACGGACACAGATGCACATTTACACACATGCTCGAGCAGGGCACACACCCTCCCCTCCCCCACGGTGGTCTTCTGGTCTGGGGGAGACTGCACCACGGCCCCCCCAGGAGTGTGACTCATCTCGCCCAGCCCAGGAGGGGCCATAAAGGGATAATAGGGAGGGGTAGAGACCGAGGTCAGGAGCAGCGAGGGCACCGGGCGGGTTGCTGAAGCTGATTGACGGGGACCCCTGCACGCCCTGCAGCCCCTCCCCAGAGCTACCTCAGTACTCACCGCCGCTCTTCCGGAGCTGGGAGCGAGAGGCAGAGGGGAGGCCGGGCCTAGCTCAGCTGTGCAGGCGGCGCAGCTCCCTGCTCCAGGCCCGCCTGCCTCCGGGTCCCTCCTCCAACACCCCCACCCCGCGCCGCTCAACAACGCTAATCTCCCACCTCCCTCCGCTCCTAGGGCCCTGAGCCCCAAGGGCTGCCCCCCTCCCTCATCGCTCAATCCCCACTGGCCCCTCCCGCCGACCTCGGACCCTCCCCAGTCCAGGGGGAGGGCGAGGAGCCCGGTTCCGCTCCAGACCCTCACGTGCCCGCCGCTCTCCTGTCTGAGCCCCTCTCGCCCGCTGCCTCTTGAGCCACACGCGGGGCCCGCTCCAGACTCCACGCGTGTCCCCAGGAGGCTGCCACATGACCTGTTACATGCCACACACGCTCCCGCCCCCACGAGCACGCGGCCGCGCGAGGCACCAGTCCGGGTGTGGACCGGGCCCGCCCCCTACATCCAGAAGCCCCGCCGTGGAGGAGCTCAGAGCGGCGCCTGGTGCAGCCTTCGGGCGGGTTCTGTCTCAGACCCGAGAGACCCCGTCTCGTCACCCACCCGGGAATAAGTCGGACTTGAGGGAGAACTTGCTTGCAGCCTGAGCTGGTGCCCCCGCCCTCCAGGGGTAAGAGCTCAGGCAGCACGGCCGCGACTGGAAAGAAACGGCGGACAGGCCACCTGGTGCCCTTGGCCAGGGTGGAAGGGGGTCTGGCTATTTTAAGGAAGGGCCACACGAGTTACTATGGCAACTACTCTCCTCAGGAAAGCCAGGGCGGGTAGGTAGTGACCTCAGAAGGAAGAAGGGGTCGGCTGTGGCGGTCAGGGGGCGCGCGGAAGTGCGACGCGGGGGCGCGCGGGGCTCACCGCGGGGAGGGGTGGTGCGGCTCCGCGTGGTGCTGAAAGGGACAGCGCCAGATTGGTCGTACTGCGCAGGCGCAGAGGTGCGAACAAAGCGGGGAGAGGGAGGAGGCGCGCGGCCGGAGGTGGTGCGCGCCCACGTCTGTTTGTCTTTGCAGAGGTCAGTCCTCCTAGCTGCCCCTTCCCGGAGCAGCCTAAGAAGGGAAAGCAAGCCCTTCGTCCAAGTAGACCCCTCCTGGTCTTTTCCGGCTGCCGGCTTTTCCCTTATTGCTGCATTAAGGGGTGAGGGAGTGTGAAGGGGATTCTGGGAAAAGCAGGTTGTTTGGGTTCGCCAGCCCGGTCTCGTTTGATCCTGGCCAAGGCGCTTCCTCTCCAGGGCTTCGGTTTGCCCATCTTTAAAATGGAGTGAAAGCACAGACCTGCCCACCCCGTAGAGGTGCTGAAGCCCCGATGAGATCACGACTGGGAATGGAATGAGCAGGCGGCTGAAGCAGCTGCACTGAAGGAGTGCGCGACCCTGACCGATGGCAGTGGCCCGGCGTCCTTCACGTCTCCAGCCCGTGGATGGATGGAGGAAAGAGCAACTCCAGGGATTTCCCCGAGCCCAGCCTGGGCCTAGGACCCGGGGAGGCAGTGAGAGGGATCCCCGGCGGCCCCGCGGCCGGTCCACCCCCACCCTACAGTGACCCAGAGCCCTCGGAGAACCAGGACTCCTGGTGGTTCTCAGGACTCCAGGAAAGGAACGCGCCGCTGAATGTACAGTGCTTAACACCCCCTTCGTCTCTCCCCAGCCAAAACCCGGCCCACACTGTGTCGAAGTGGAAGGGGATGGATAGTTTTATATTTCACAACTATCTAGGGATGGGAGGTTTGATAAAGGTTGCTGAATGAAAAGGAAAATTCGAGCTTCACCCCATTTATTTGTTCTTTCAGAAATCATTATTTTGGCGGTACTGGGGATCGAACTCAGGACCTCGATCACGTTAGGCAAGTGCAAGTGCTCGTCCGCTGAGCTATCCCCCAGCCCAGGCGTTACTTACTGAGCACCTACTGCGGGCCTGCGAGTAAGAGCTTGGGCAGTTTTCCCCATTTTTCCAAGTCGATAAAGACGGGGGTGAGGGGGGGGGAACACCCTAGGATCCTGGCTCCGCCCCTCCGTCTCCAGCCTAGCTCGCTCCTCCCACTTCACTGAGGTTGCTGGCTGCGGGCCGGCCCAAGGCAGAAAAGCAGTCTTCGTCCACAGCTCCCGCAGCCTAGGGCTTCTAGCCCTGCACCCCAGGAGGCAAGATCTGATGTTACACCACTGGTGCGTTCTGCCGCAGCTTCGGATCCATCCGGAAAGCTCTCAGACAGGTTCCTCAGCTAGACTGCACTCGATTGAATCGGTCTGTCTCACAGCTCAAGTAGGCGGTTCGCTGCTGCTGTTCCAAGGCCCAAGTGAGATCTTACTGCGCACGCGCGTTAGACAGCGATGGAGTCACCAATGGAGCCGTCCGGAGTGGAGCAAGAACCTGGAGCCGTCAGGTACCGAGTGCTGGAGGGACCGAGGGAGGGTAGAGACCCAGGCGAGGGGAGCGGAGCCTCAGCCCGCGCTTACGAGCCGGAGCTCAGGAGAACAGCGGAGGCGGACCGGGAGGTAACCGCGGCCGAGGGACGCCGACGCCCCTTTCCACGCAGGCTACTGGACCTGCCCTGGGAAGACGTGCTGCTCCCTCACGTCCTGAGCCGCGTCCCCCTGCGCCAGCTGCTCCGGCTGCAGCGCGTCAGCCGGGCCTTCCGGGCGCTTGTGCAGCTGCACCTGGCTGGGCTGCGCCGCTTCGACGCCGCTCAGGTGAGCCCGGCCCCTGGCGACCCCGGTCTGGCCGCGCGGAGGGCTCGGGGGGCGCGAGGGGCGCGGGCGGCGGGGCAGCTCTGAGTCCGGCGCCCGCGTCCCCAGGTGGGGCCGCACATCCCGCGCGCCGCCCTGGCCCGGCTGCTGCGGGACGCCGAGGGGCTGCAGGCGCTGGCGCTGGCGCCGTGTCACGAGTGGCTGTCGGACGCGGACCTGCTGCCCGTGCTGGCGCGGAACCCGCAGCTGCGGAGCGTGGCGCTGGCCGGCTGCGGGCAGCTGAGCCGCCGCGCGCTGGGCGCGCTGGCCGAGGGCTGCCCCCGCCTGCGCCGCCTGTCGCTCGCACACTGTGACTGGGTGGACGGGCTGGCGCTGCGCGGCCTGGCCGACCGCTGCCCGGCGCTGGAGGAGCTGGACCTCACCGCCTGCCGCCAGCTCAAGGACGAGGCCATCGTGTACCTGGCGCAGCGGCGCGGCGCCGGCCTCCGCAGCCTCTCTCTGGCGGTCAACGCCAACGTGGGCGACACCGCGGTCCAGGAGCTGGCCCGGAACTGCCCTCGCCTCGAGCACCTCGACCTCACCGGCTGCCTCCGCGTCGGGAGCGACGGTGTCAGGTGCCGGGGGCTGCGGGGCTGGAGGACTGTAGCTGCAAAGGGCGCCCTCGCTGGGGAATCTTCCATCCTGGGCGAACCTGGGGAGCCCGGGTCCCTGGAGGCCTTAAGCGCCTGACCCCCATCCCGACCTCCCTCCCGCGTGTCCAGCGGAGGGTGTGCCCTAAACCGCAGAGACCTGGGATTTGCCAGAGCCAGAGGAGGGGGAGGGCAAGGTTCCTCCGAGGGAGCTGGAGCCCTGGCTCCAAGCCTCACCCCTTCCCCCAGGACGCTGGCCGAGTATTGCCCCGCGCTGCTCTCACTGCGGGTGCGGCACTGCCACCACGTGGCCGAGCCCAGCCTGAGCCGCTTGCGGAAACGAGGCGTGGACATCGACGTGGAGCCCCCGCTGCACCAGGCCCTGGTACTCCTGCAGGACATGGCGGGCTTCGCGCCCTTTGTCAACCTGCAGGTCTGACTTCTGTCAGGGGAGTCAGCTGAACTGTGCGGGGCGGCCTGGCACGGGGCTGCAGGGAAACTGGACTGTGGGGGCCGCTGTGCCCTGCCCCACCCTAGAACCTCAAATAAAGACCTCTTTGCTGTCCTTTGCCTGGTGCTACCCTGTTAGAGACAGGGTATGTGGAGCTGGGTTGGGAAGGACAGACAGGAGACAGAAATGACCGAAATGCAGAATGCGCACACACTTTCCAGCACCTTTATTACTGTGCCTGCGGAAGAGCTCCAAGAGTGGGTTAACACCACTTCGAGGAAGTAGAGGAACGGATGGAGAAGAAAGGAGACGGCTGGGGGAGGCCCCTGGGCTCCGTAGGTCTCCCACTTCCCTCCCTTGGGGGCTTGAGCCTCGCTGGCTCTGGCAGAGTCCAGTGCGTGCCTCAGTGGAAGCGGTACTTTCTTGCTGGCTTGAGGTTGATGTATGTGGCCTTCATCTCCTCGGCCTCAGGGTTCCGCATGTCTTTGAATCGTTCCCCTTTGGTGCTCACTACCTGGTTGTCAATGTAGCGGATCAGCTTCTTGGGGGCCTGTTGGGGATCAAGGTGAGCAGTAGGAACCCGGCCACTCCCTCCCCACCCCACATCCCCAGCTCTCCCAACCCTCTCACCTCCTTGGGGGCCATGGGCCGGTGGATCTTCTGGTCTTCTGCACTGTCCACCATCATGTACCTGCCCAAAACCAGCTGGATGAAGCTCCTGCCACCCCGGAAGGCTCCAGGGCCCAGCCCAGCCCGGACTCACTTTTGCAGGATGAAGGACTTCAGCTCATCCTTTTGGGGACCTCTGAGGCACCTGGGCAGGTCCTGTGGAGAGCGGCAGCCTAGTCTAGGTCCAATGGCACCAAGAGGGGAACATGGGGACAGGGAGGGGTGGGGCCTTAACACCCAGGAAGAATGCAGCTGAGGCTGCGCTGGGGCTGTGGGAGAAAATACCTGAGCGGGGCCATCCCAGGCGGCGGGCCCCTCCTCCTTCTCCTCCACCAGCATCTGCACAGCTTCTTCCAAGTCCCCCCGAGCTTTGGCCAGCACCCACTGGGCCTGCTCCACTGAACAGGTAGGGAACACCTCCAGGAGCACATCCACCCCCGGCAGCAACTCCTCAGTGCCAGCTGCCTGTGGGCACAAATGTTGACCAGCTGACCACCGGCAGCATTTCCTCCTCTCTGGCCCCCAAGGTTGCTCACCAGTACCTTTACCGTTACCCCGTCTTGGGTGTCCCTCGCTGCAGCAGGAGACCTGGCCTCTTCTTTGAGCTTTTCAGGCTGCTGCAGGAGATCCAGGGAGATGGGCCCCTGACCTTGGACACAAGAGCTTTGTGGCTGCAGGTTTTCTTAAAGAGGCAGAGAGGGCATCAGTTTTTTGGGGACTTTGGGAGGTGGTTACGAGTCCCCCAAGGGGCAGAGCCTGGCTCACCTTTGTTCCTGGCATCACTCAGCTGCCCTGACAGCTTCTGCATCATGTCCCCTGTTGTGCCTCTGAAAGGGCCAGGAAGGTGGTGAGAGGACCCTCTCCACCCCCACAGCCTGCCACCCCCTCCTTCTGGCCCCAGCCAGGGCCCACCTGGGGATGCGGGCGAAGCCAGGCACATAGGCCTCCATCATCTCAGTGAAGGCTTCCATATCGAAGTTCTCCTCCGATGGGCCGGAGGGGCCCAGGTCTTCCAGGACCCCCAGCACGTAGGAGAAGATGACTTCATCCAAGCCACTGCAGGAACGACACAGGATGAGCCTGACACCCACCCCTTGGGCTTGTGGGGGTCCTGAAGTCAGACCTCAGTCCTTGAGGCCAGGGAGTACCCCTTCCCTCAGGGACTCGGTTTTCCCCCTGTCCAACAAGGTGACAGGACAGAGGCAAGGCCATCCCTGCGAATCCTCCCCACCTCAGGAGCAGGGCTTCTGCTTTCTGCCCATCCTTCCATAGCCAGGGCCCAGGGCACTGCTGGCAGCAGTGACCCCACCCTGGCTTGGTCCTCTACCTGCTGTCGGCCTCTGGAAGATGTGTCTGCACAAAGGCGAGGAGGGCCGCACCGACGATCCGCTCCAGCTCCATGCCTGCCCCTTGTCTGGAGGGACACGAGACAGAGGAGAGCTGCTGAGCCCTCTCTGCCTGCCCCTCCCCGCCTGCCTGGTGACATCTGTTGCTGTGCCCTCCCCACAGAGCCACAGCCCCTGCCACCCTCTCCATTGCTGCCTCCTCCAGCCCGAGACAGGGTCACACTGTTTGCAGAAGGCCACCCCGCCCTCCATCGCACTTCCTTGAAGCAGGCCCAGGCCTCTGGTAAGAAGCCCGGGTCTTGCGGTCGCGTGCCTCCTGGCTGAGGAATCTTGTCACTGAGGGCAATACTTGGCTCTCAAGTCCAACCACAAGGAGCCCCATTGTCCAGACCCGGGGAGCAGGCCTCACGACCAGCATAGCCCTTCTCCCACCAGACAGCCCACCACCCTCTGCACAAAGGGGCTTTTCTGGCTCCGGGGCCCAGACAGAAGGGGAGCCTTTCATGGTGTCCCCTGCTGCCCAGTCCCTGCCCTTCCAGCAGCCAGGAGCCTCTGGAGGACTTGCCACCTGCAACCCCAGGCCTACAGGTCCTGAAAGACCTGGCCTGTGCTCGCCTCTTCCGCCTCTCCATTCCAGTCCTTCCCCACAGCCTCCTGGCTCCTCACAGCTGCCTGCCTCCCTGGTCCCCACAGGCTCTTGCTTCACTTCTGCAGGTCTGTGTTCGAGTGTTACCTGCCCAGAGAGACTTCCCTGATGTAACCACCACACACAGGTATTCCCCACACTCCGCCACTGCACACAGATGTCACGGTGAACTGCCCACAGCCCGCCTGCCCTGCTGAGGGTGAGCTCTGAGAGTGAAGGAGGACACAGTCTGCATCCCTGGTAGAGCCCCAGCCCCTAGGAAAATGTGCCCTTAGTAGGTGCTCAGTGACTGCTTGTTAACTGTTTTTTTTCTTTCTTTCTTTCTTTTTTTTTTGGAACCAGAGATTGAACTCAGGTCCTTGCGCTTGAGAGGCAGGCGGCGGAACCACTGAGCCAAATCCCTGGCCCCAAGACTATTTTTTTTCTGAGACAGGGTCTCACTGTGTGGCTCAGGCTGGCCTTGAACTCACAGTGATCCTCCTGCCTCAGCCTCCCTCCTGAGTGCTGGGATCACAACTGTGCACCACCACTCCCAGCTTGCTTGTTACTTGCTCCATCCCCATCTATCCATTCCCGACTCCCAAGAGTCTGTGCATGGGAGTTAGGAATGCAGAGGTGGTAGGGAAAGGCTCCAGGCCCATGGCTGAATGTCAGCTCAGCTTACCGCTGGGGAGGCCTGGGTGCCTGTGCACACCTCACCTCGGGATATGCACTGGGCCTCCCACCCGAGTCCTCCAGCGTCCAACCCTTGCAGATCACCCTGGACTTGGCCTGCTCCTGCCCGCCCACTGCCTGCCCGCCCGCTCCCTCACTCTCTCCGTTCTACCCACTGCTCCCTGCCTCTGCTCCAGCGTCTCTACCAACATTTCCCAGGGGCCCGCTCACAGTCACTTTTCCAGGTTTAGTCTAATAGGGTCCTGTCTTCTGGGCCGCCAAATTGTGTGGTCTTCAACTACCAGAAGAGGGCGCGCGTCCTCACGGATGCACTGGACAGCTGCCTTTCCAGCAGCGCCAACTATGGCTTCTGAGTCATCACGTTCTCCCGGCTTCCCGCTCCCTCTGGCTTTCTTCCCCGGTTCCCTGTGTCTCCTTCCCTGCTACCCTCTCCAGCCTCAAGGCCACTGCCTCTTTCTCCTCACTCTCAGTCCTCTCCCTCTGGAAGCTCTCAGTTGAAAGTCAGGCACAGTGGCACACGCCTGTAATCCCAGCACTCAGGAAGCTGAGGCAGGAGGATCACCTCAAGTTCCAGGCCAACCTAGTCCTCATAGTGAGTTCAAGGCCAGCCTGGACTACATAGCACCACCCTGTCTCAAAAAACCCACAAAACTCAGCTGGGTCCATATCCCATGCACTAAGCCATCAACACCCCAATGTCCAACCTTGTAGTCCAGTCTCTCTGAGCAACAAACTTGTACCTCTACCTCCCAGACACTGCATGTGGACGTCTAACAGGCACCCGACACTTACCTCGTCCCAAAGCGACATTCTACCAATATTTTAATTCCTCCAGAGTCCCCCCCCCCCAACTTTTTTGGTTTGTTTTTGCTTTGTTTTTTGTTTTGAGACAGGGTCTCACTATGTAGCCCAGGCTGGTCTTGAATTTGCAGAGCTCCTCCTGTCTCAGCCTCCAGAGTGCTGGGATCACAGACATGCACCACCACGCCCAGCAGGGCCATGGTCCCTAAATTTATGTACAGGCATGCAGCTGTTCCTCTCCCTGTTCCAGCCACAGGTCTGGGAATTCTCCTGGACACCGTTCTGCCCCTTGCTTCCCTTTAGCCCATTACTCATCAAACCTCAATCTTCTCCTCTCAGCACTTTTACTTTTCTACTTAACTCTGCTCCATTTCTTGCCTCCAAGAGTTTCCTAATCCTTCTTCCCACTACCATCATTCCTCCAGGAACCTATCTCCACCCAAGAGCTTTACAAAGGGTTGTATCTTCTCCTCCTTCAAAATCTTTTTTTTTTTTTTTTTTTGGTACCGGGGATCAAACTCGGGTCCTTGCGCTTGCGCAGCAGGCAGCGAAACCACTGAGCTAAATCCTCGGCCCTCAAAATCTTTTTTGATGCACAAGTGCAAGGACCCGAGTTTGATCCCCAGTACCAAAAAAAAAACCTTTTTTGGGGGCCAGGGATGTAGCTCAGTGGCACCACACCTGCCTCACAAGCACAAGGTCCTGAGTTTGATCCCCGGTACCCCCCAAAAAATCTCTTTTGCCAGTACTGGGGATCACTTTTGGCTTTTTGGCCAAGATCAAGTGTCAGTACTGGGGATCACTTCTCGGCCTTTTGGCTAAGATCAAGTGGGAGTAGTGGGGATTGAACCCAGGGCCTTCTCACTGAGCTACCTTCCCTGCCCTTTTTCATTTTGAAACAGGGTCTCACTAAATTGCCAAGCTGCCCAGGCTGGGCTCCAACTTGTAATCCTCCTGCCTCAGCCTCTCGAGTGCTGGAATTAGACGTGGGCACTGTGCCCAATCCCCATCACCTCTGGATAAGTCCAGAGTCTTTGTGTGGCCCTTGGTCAGGGCTGTGCCCTTGCCTCTCTCCATGCCCATCATAAAACTCACCCTTCCCGGGATCATTGTCCTCTACCTGGCTGGCTTTCAGTTCACCAACATTCAAGCCTCTTACCCTCTAGAACTGGCCTGGTTACCACCATCTTACACCCCGCACACCCCACTGCGGGCTGCTCTATTCTTTACTTGGCAGGATCTTTCACAGCTATAATTAATTACTTGGACAAAGTTTAATGTCTTTCCTAGTTGTCTCAGGGAGGCAGGGACTATCCACCTGGTTTATCCAGCAACACCAGAAGCAGGCACTCAATTAGCAGTTGCTCCCACTCCCAGATGAAGGCGAAGCTCAGAGTCACCAGGGCTGACTGTGGTGGTCAAGAGCTCAGTGCTAAAACATCTCCCTGGCATGCACGAGGCTCTGGGCTCCAACAGAGTGGGCTGGGGTATAACAGGTCCAGTCAGCCGGGTCAGTGTCCACTCTTAGGATGGCTCTGGGGTGGGGCTTCGGGCATTAGGGCCTCCAAGTGGGCTGGGTCAGGGCTCCCATCTGTGATACAGGTGCTCACAGAATTGCTGGGAGACCTAAGGAGTCCCTTTGCTACGTTTTGAGAGGTCTTGCTATGGAGTCCTGGCTGGCCTCAAATTTGCTGCACCCCTTCTGTCTTAGTCTCCAGGTGCTGGGATCACCTACTGTGGCTGGCAGGGGTCCCTTTGGAAACCAGGACTAAGTAACCCCATCCCACCAGGGAAATTTCCCCAGCTGCCAGCTTCGGAGCCTTAGCCAGGGCCTGAGGGAGCACAGCACAGCTGAGCTGCTTGGCCCCCCACCATGCAGGTCCCCTGCAGACCCTCACACCCTGGCCGCTGTCAGTGGGTGGCAACTCTGCAGGATAAAGACCCAGCTGCTGCAGAAGAGCGCAGTTTCTAGAGAAGTTTCTCCAGGTTGTGCCTAATGTCTGGGGTTTTTTCTTTTGTTTTTTTCAGGGCTGGGGATCAAACCAAGGGCACTCTACCACTGAGGTACATCCCCAGCCCTTTTTATTTTTTATTTTGATACAGGGTCTCGCTAAATGGCCCAGACTGTCTTCGAACTTGCAGCCCTCCTGGCTCAGCCTTCTGAGTAATGTGCCACCACACCTGCCTCAATGCCTCTTGAGTTTCTTACCAAGGTCTGGGAGCTGGGGAGTTATTACTGTCATTATCAATTGTTTACCAAACATGATTCAAAGCATTTTACCTATATTACATTACCTAAACCTCACAACCCTAAAATGTGGATACTGATATTATCCTCATTTTACCTGAAAGGAAACTGGGAGGTTAAATAATTTGCCCAAGGCCACAGAGCAAGTTAATGGCCAAATCACACCCAAGCAGTCTGAGCCCAGCCAGTTAGCCACCACCACGTGTGTCACAATGCCAACGGTGTGGCCCAGGTCTGCCTGGGTCCTCCCTGTGCGGCATCCTGCCCACTAAGGAATCCACTCACACCATTCCCCGTGCTCAAAACGTCTCTCCCAACCCCATTCAGCAATACTCACTTCTCCTCTGCAGCCTACCCTGTCCTCACTGCCCGAAGGTAGCCGAGACGTCGGGCCCCTCTGGGGTCCTGCTGCCCTGGGTGGGGAGGAGGGGGCGCCGAGGTCCTCCCTGGGGCTCCCGGCTCCCAGCTCCCGGCTCCCGGATCCATAAGGAGGCCTCGAAGGCACCACTCTGCCGTGACACGCCAAGGACAGGGAGGAGAGCCGGGGAGCACGCGCCACCCAAAGCCCGCGGGAGCATCAGTGCGGGGAGCAGGGCGGGGAGTGCGCGACGCCTGGACCGCCGCGGGCGCCCCTAGGCGTCCAGAACGTGGGCCCGAGGGCACCGCGCTGCAGCTAGGGGACCCAAGGCGACAGGCCTGAGCAAAGAGATGTGCCCTGATCCAGGCCACGGCCAGGATCAGAGATAGAGTTCCGGGGGGAACACACGGGACGGATTGCCCGGATCAACGCTCTCCGCGCCACTCCAAGCCCTGGGCCGGGGGCAGGAGGGGAAATCACCTGCTCCGCTGGAAGCCGCCGGCGATTTGTCCCGCGCGGTGAAGCTCTCATCCCCTCAGCCCCACCAACGAGATCAAAGGCGGGGCCCAGAGCGGCTCCCTCTCCAGAGATGCCTCAGCGGCCATTTTTGAAAAGGGAAACTTGCCCGTAACAGGGCGGAGCTTTCGTCGACGTTGTGCAGTATCTTGGGCTTTGGACGGGCTCCCACGGCGGCCATTTTTGTTGAGGGGTGGGAGGAACGACTCGAGGAGGTCTGGCACGTGGCTGGACTCACGATGCGGGGTGTACTCCCGCTTTGTTCCTTCTCGCCGCTAGAGGCGCAGAACCTTTCTGCCGCACGTTTGGGTCTTCCTGTCCGCCTTATCCCCTCGCCTCCAGGATCTCTGCAGTGAAACCCTACAGATTTTACCCTCGTTCCTCCATGCTTGTGCTGCCCTTCCCTGGCTCGCTGGATCTGGTGGCCCCTACTGCAATACCCCGTGTTCTTCCCCACTTTCCAGCCTTGTTCCCCCTTTGTGGTCAGTCCAGCTTTAAACTCTCTTCTCTCGCTCGCTCGCTCGCTAGCTCGGCAAAGCCTCACTATGCAGTTCAGGCTGGGCTTGAACTCACTGTGTAGCCCAGCTTGGCCTCAAACTCCCAGCAGTCCTCCCGCCTCAGCCTCCTGAGTGCTGGGATTACAGACGTGTGCCACCATGCCTGGCTACTCAGTCAACTCTTAGGTGTTGGCTTCCCGGGCCTGTCGGTCCCCTTTGTATTGCCTTAACAGCTGTCTCCACAAGATTAGGTGGGTTACAGGGGGTTGGGACCTTGATGCGCCCCAGGTGCCTAGGTTGAGGATCACCTGAGCCCACCCCAGTGCCCTCGTGTCCCTGTAGGCAGAGCTGCTAATGTAGGGCTGGAGGGCTGTGCACTAGAACCTGGCAAGGCCTCGGCTTCCCGAGACTGCCCTGTCGGGAAGCTCACAGCCAACCCTTGCTGCGAACACCAAAATTCGTCGTAAGAGAAAGTTGGTCCACTCTACTCAGCAGCAGCGATGAGCCCATTTTCAGACCTAGACCCCTAAGAAGGAGCAAAGGACCCGAACTCAGTCCAAAGGAGAAAATGCCACCTTCTCCTCTAGGGACTGAGGCAGTGCCAAGATTAGATAGAGAAAGGCATTATTATCCCTCTTCGTCCAGTGTCCCCCGTCGCACACACGCAGCCCTCTGGCTTCCGAAAGAGTAGGCGGTTGGCTGCAGGGGGAAGGGGCCGGAAAGAAGCACGTACCTGGCATCGCTTCTCCCATAAAACGCCAGCTGCTGCTGCGGGCCTGGCGCTGGTGGAGGTGATGAGGGGCGGCAGAATGACAGCCACTCTGCGCTCTGGCCGGTCCCCGGGAAGGGCATGGGACAGCCCTCGCTCTTCAGCCCCTTCCCCCTCCGGCCGCCGGCCCGGCCGATGCACAATAGAGGACTCCTGCTCCTCACCACCCCACTCCTGGAACTTCCAGGCTTCCTCAGTGGAGCTGACCCGCTCTGACCCGGGATCCCCGCACCGTCCCTGACGCTGTTCCTTATCTTTCCCAAAACTTTCCCTGCGTCTTTGACGGCAGCTGCGTGTAGTTAGCTATCAGAACGAAGGTCTAAGGGAAGGGTGAGAGGAAGCTCTCTGAGGTGGAGACTCAGACCCAGGGCAGACCTGATTCAGTGAGGCAGGGATCAGGTTCTGGGGCCAAAAGACAGAAATGGGGAAGGAGAGGGCCCAGCAGACACAGGACAGGCACGGAAGGCTGGGGTGCGCACTGTCCAAAGCCTACCCTTCTCGGGACTCCCCGCTGGCCCTTCCCTTTAGTCTCTCCCTCCTCGGCAGGAACAACTCCACTTGCCCTTTCAGGGCTCCCTGGGAAGGGGTGAGAGCAATGCGTCCTCTCCCCATTCTCTCGGGATTTTTTTTTTTTTTTTTCCGTACCGGCATCGAACTTGGACCCTTACGCTTTCGAGGCAGGCGGCAGAACCACTGAGCTAAATCCCCTCGGGATTTTTTTTTTTTTTTTTCCGTACCGGCATCGAACTTGGACCCTTACGCTTTCGAGGCAGGCGGCAGAACCACTGAGCTAAATCCCCGGCCCTCCCTCAGGTGAGTTCTGCAGCTGGGGGTCTGGGAGCCTATGCTGAAGTGTCCCCCAAAGGACGGTTCTCCACCTTCCTGCCTCAGAATGAGGAGTCGGCCCGAGTCCAGCCTCGAGGCCAGCTGTTTCTGGCACTGAGAGCGAGAAGGAACCGGGCTGATCTCAAGAGGTGAGAAAGGCACAGCAAGAGACTGAGGTGAGGAAAGGGGCACGCACGGACGGACGAGGGGCTCCCGGCCCGGCCTTCCCGCAGCAGGAGTGGGGCGGAGGCGCGCGGGGTGGGGGCCGTTTCTAAGGGGGTGCGACTGCTCCCCGAGCGCTGCTGCGGAGCCTCCGGAGCGCAGCCCAGGCCTCCAGTAAGTGCCGCCCCTTCACCAGGGCTCGGCGGGTCTCTGGCTGGTTTGGCGGCCCCTCCTTCTCCTGCGAGTGAGCACAGAACCCTGTCCCGGGCTTCACGCTCCGGAAGATGAAAGCGCGTTTCAGGGAAGCCTTTCTTCTCTTCTCAGCGTTCCCAAACCTTAGACCAAGTGGGAGATGTTCAGCGAGCTGTAACTCCTGGACTCCCGCCCTGGGGATCCCCTCGGACCCAGGAAGCCCCTGGGTCTACGCCTTTTCCCAAGGAACAGTCAACAAAGTGCAAGGGACGTTTATTGAGGAGCTGCTGTGTGCAGAGCCCTGGACGAGATGAGGGCAGGGCCCATGAATCCAGTCGCGCTGCGGAGGGTTGAGGCTTTCTGCCAGGCGCGGTGGCAGGCGCCTGTAACCCCGAACCCAGATCGCCGGGTTTGGGCACCCTGTCCCGTCCCTTCCTCCTTTCCTGGCCGGGGCTGCTCTCCCAGCTCCGAGCTTAGTGCACTCTTAGTGGGAAGTATCCTGAGAGCTCTGGTTCTGGATTCTCACTGGACACCCCCCACCCCCCACCCCCCACCCCCCGCTCACCCTGGGAATGGGGAGAAGCACGGGAGGGCAGCATCTGGGCTCGGTGCCCTTGGCCACCTGGCTCTGAGAACTGAATTCCATAGACTGTGAGCTCCAGCAATGCCCTGGGGACTCAGTTCTGTTGCCTGGCTGTGCTGCCTCGAGGATGCCGGGGATGCCGGGGATGCCAGCTGCAGGCCCCTCCCGCCCACCCACTGGGCAAAGCTTCTAAAGACTGGCTCTGCTGCTGTTCTGCCCAGTGGCTTCAGAGGCTCCCAGATCTCCTCCTCGGCCCGGCCTCCAGTGAGCTCTGGGGCTGCCTGGACACAGCCTGCCCCCCGGGAGCCCCAGCCGCTTCCTCTCCCGCTGCCATGCACGTGCTGTCTGCCCGCCCTCAGCTCTGAGAGGGGCACCTCTTTCTCACCGGCTGTTGAGTCCAACACATCCTTCAGATCCTCTCAGATGCCTGTTCATGAAGCCTCTGTTTTGTGTTTTTCGAGACAGGATCTCACTGTGTAACCCAGGCTGGCCTGGAACTCTCAGTGATCCAGTGCAGGGTTACAGGCGCCTGCCACCGCACCTGGCAGAAAGCCTCAACTCCGTAACAGTGGGACTGGATTCTTGGGCCCTGCCCTCAGCTCGTCCAGGGCTCTGCACACAGCAGTTCCACAATAAACATCCCTTGCATTTTGCTGAATGTGTCTCCTGTGAAAAAGCCGTTGACCTACAGGTTAAAGCAAATCAGATGTATTCTCTGTACTGTCTCTGTAAACATTGGAAGTTGTTAGCCTCCTTATTTGTAAATGAAAATAATAATTATATCCACATCAAAGTTTGTGAGCGTTTCTTTTGGGAGCATTAAATTTAATGAGTTGGTAAGCTAGGCACGGTGGCATTTACTTATAATCCCAGCACTTGGGAGGTTGAGGCAGGAGGATTGCTGTGAGTTCAAGGCCAGCCTGAGCTACATAGTGAGACCCTGTCTATAACAGTACAGGTAGAAAACCTGTCCAGCAAGGAGAAGGGAACCACTCCCCTCCCTTCGGGCGACAGCAGGCACAGCACCACCCTAATGATTATCCATATATACATTTTTTTTTTTTGGTACCGGGGATTGAACTCGGGTCCTTGCACTTGCAAGGCAGGCAGCAGAACCACTGAGCTAAATCCCCAGCTGATTATCCATATTTAAGCTTAGGAGGTCTTGCTGCCTGAGGTGGTGGATCCGGACACCTGTGAGAAACAAACTGGACCCAGAGGTGTCTGGGCCTTTAAATACTGGAAGCCGAGTTATCGAGGGTTCCTCTTCCTTTTCCCAGGCAGGGCCCACTCGCCAGCCCCCAAATGCCACCTGGTCCACTCAGCACCACTTAAGCTCCTTCCCCGGAACTTCACCACCAGCCGCAGCTGCGCCTCCGACCTCGGCTTCCTCTTCCTTCCCTTTGCCCTCTGCCTGTTCCTGCGGCTGCCATCCCACGTTCTCCAATAAAGGAGGCTACTTACTGCTAGGCCTTCGCTTGGCCATTCTTGTCAAGCACGAGAACCCAGACTACGTTTGGCCCATTTGACTGTGACAGTAACAAGGAGGAGAAGGGGAGAGTTACTGCCAAGGGCTTTCACACAGCACCTGGGACCCAACAGGGACTCAGTACTAAGGCTGTGGCAGGTGAGGTTGATTTAGTCTATTCCTGGAAGTGGAACAGGAGCTGCCCAAAAGGGCATGTGTTGAAATTGGTCGGTTGGTCGGGCTTTCCTAAGTGAGCGGCTCCAGGTCAGACTGGAGGGCTGAGCAAGAATTGGGCAGGGCAGGAGGAGCAGCCCTCTGGATGGGGCCGGTAGCCTGCACCCTGCTGGGAGCCAGGTGCTCCAGACGACACCTGCTGTGTGACCTTGGGTGAATCAAATCCCTCTCTGGGCCAGGTTTCCCGGCAGAATGGAAATCAGGTGGAGCCAGATGCAAAGATCTGTGGCAGCCCGGGTGTTTTTTGGGTTCTGCCCTTCTAAGGGTTCAGGTCAAAGATCCAACCAGGAAGCAGGCTTCCACCCACAGGGCTGTGAGCCACAGTGCAAGGAGCCCCTCTCTAACAGCTTGGCTGTGGAGGGGGCGCTTGTGGGGTGGAAAGAGAAGCCACGTGTGTCTGAGCCCTGTGGCCCCTCAGGAAGGGAAGCAGAGAGTACTGCAAATGCGCAAGTAAATGAATGAAAACTAAAAAGTTTCTACTTACAGAAATGTGCTGAGGAAATACAAAGAACTTTTAGCCTCCCCAGACTCACCAGCTGCTGGCTGTTGTGCACATTGCTCCCCTCCCATTTCTCTCTCCCTACACACCTCTGTGTGCCTCTGTGATTTTTTTTCCTGACACACTTGAGAATAAGTTGCAGGGTTGTTTTGTTTTGGTTTGGTTTGGTTTGGTTTTGGCTTTAGTTCTTGTGCCCGAGGGAATGGGACTCTAGCCTTCCCACTGAGCTACATTTCCGAGCCCTTAAAAAGCCTGTGAGGGCCAGGGATTTAGCTCAGTGGTTCTGCTGCCTGCCTCAAAAGTGGAAGGACCTGAGTTCGATCCCTGGTAACAACAACAACAACAAAAAGCCTGTGATATGGGGAAAAGAAAAAAAAAGTTAGAAGTAAAAAAAGTAGGGCCTCGCAGCCTTGTTGAGAATTTTGGATTTTATCCCTATGGGTAGAGGGTTACGAGCAGAGGAGTAATATGATTTTCTTTCTCCAGGACCTTCACACTGAGCTACATTCCCAGCCCTTTCTGTGTTTTTGTTTTTGTTTTTTGTTTTGTTTTGTTTTTGGTACCGGGGATTGAACTCGGGATCTTGCGATTGTGAGGCAGGCGCTGGAACCACTGAGCTAAATCCCTGACCCTCTGTGTTTTGTTTTGAGACAGGGTCTCAGTAGATTGACAAATTGCCCAGTCTGGGCTCACACTTTCAATCCTCCTGCCTCAGCCTCCTACAGTGCTGAGATCACAAGGATGCTCCCCCACACCTGGCTCTAAGGTCATTTGCCACTATCTTCCTGCCAACTGATGGGCAAAGGCCCTCGGCCCTGGGGCTCCCATGACTTAGAGAGGTCTGCATTGCACCTCCCCATCTTTAGGGAGGCAGCGCTAACCCTAACACACACACACACACCCACACATCTCCCTTCCATCCAGTCCCCTCCGCTCCTCCTCCGAGGGCAGGGACTCCTCTGGTGTTCAGGCATTGCCTGGGCCTAGAATGCAGTCTTTCCTACTCACCATGCCCTCTGCCTGGCTTCCACTTCCCCAGCTCCCTTCCTTTTGCACAGTGAGCTTCCTCCCATTCTTCAGGTGTCCCTTGGAGAAACTTCTCTCAGCTACCTTTCCCCTCTACCTTTTTTGGGGGGCAGTACTATCGATCAGACCCAGGGTCTTGCCAAATTGCCCAGGCTGGGCTTGAATGTGCAGTCCTCCTGCCTCAGCCTCGGAGTCCTGGGACCACAGGCCTGTGGCACCACATCCAGCTGAAGTCTTTTACTTTTCCAGGACAATCCAGCAGGCTCCTCACACTGCACCTCCTCATGAGTCTTGTGTTGGGTGAAAGCCTTGTGCATGCTACACAGCTATGTCCCCAGCCCACCTCCTTGTGTTTTAATGATTTTAAGAGAGGAAGGGAAAACAAGAGAAAACAAAGTTCAGGATCTGTGCTCAGTAAAGGGTTAAGCAGATTTGTCTCTGAGCTCCCCAGAAACCAGGGCACACAGAAACATGATCAGCTATGAAGTTTGTGGTGCTTAAAAGATAAAAGCAAACCATTTATCAGAAGAAATACCTTTCCCAGTTGGGTGTGGTGGTTCACATTGGTAATCTCGGCACTTGGGAGGCTGAGGCAGGAGGATCGCTATGAGTTCAAGGCCAACCTGAGCTACATAGGGATATATATCCATTCCCGAGGTTTGAGGTTTGAGAGAACTTCTCCTTGAAACTCATAAATACAGCAATCTCCAATCAGATTGTCACCTTCAGTGATACACCTATATACCCAGGTCAGCTACCAATGGCTGTGTAGTAAAACTAGTTCCACAAAGGGCTACATTTATCCAGCCTGGGCATCAGATCTGGTTACCTGGCTAAGTCGCAGTTGAAATTGGATGTGTGCCCCCTCCCCAGAAATTCTAAAAAATTGCAAACCTCAGCCTATTAAGAATTAAACACAGGCTGGGTGTGGGTGTGCACATTTGTAATCCCAGCATGCAGGAGGTTGAAGTGGAATTATGTATGCCTTTGAGAGTTTGAGGGCAGGCTGAGTTACATAGTGAGACATTGTCTTAAAGAAAGAAAAGAAAAAGGAAGGAGGAAAAGAATTTTTTGAAAAGAAAAAGACCGTGCTGGAGCCAGGTATGATGGTGTACACTTGTAATCTGAGCATTCTGGGAGACAGGAGGGTCAAAAACCTTGAGCCCAGCCAGAGCAATTCAGCAAATTAGTGAGACTCTATTTTAAAATAAAAAGGTCCAGGGATGCAGCTTGGTACTCAGATCCTAGGTTCAATCCCCAGTACCAATAAATAAATAAATTAAGACCGTGCCTATAATCCTAAACTATGTGGCAGGCTGAGGGAGCAAGGTTACAAGTTCCAGCCTCGCTCGGGCAATTTAGCCTGAATCTGTCTCAAAACTAAAAAGGGCTGGGGATGTAGTTCAGTGGTCAGGTGTTTGCATAGCACGTGCGAGGCCATGGGTTCAATCCCTGGTACCACAAGGGGAAAAAAGACTGTTAGCAAGAAAGGGGAGACAAGAAGTAACATACGCTTCTGATGGTGGCTCAGGCCTGTAATCCCAGCACTCAGGAAGCCGAGGCAGGGGGATGGCCGAGAGTTCCCTGGGATACACAGTGAGTTCAAGGCCAGCCTGAACTGCATAGTGAGACCCTGTCTAGAGAGAGACAGACAAATATTCATCTTTACTTTGATTAGGGTGAGTTAGTTTTATGCCTGTTTTACCGATAAAGCAACTGAGGCTCAGAGTGGCTAAAGGTACATGACTAGAAAATATCAGAGCGAACACTAAACCTAGGTCTCGGCCCGCCTCCCATCCCCATCCGTTGTTGACACCAACAGAGGACGGGCCCTGGCTGGCGGGGATTACTGAGACCGGAACCTGGCCCGGTGGTCAGGGTGCCACTTTCTCCAGAGGGCCACAGTAACCTCACACGCACGCGTGCAGGCACGCATATACACATTTATTTACGTCTGTGTAAGGCTCTCATTTCACAGGTGGCAAAACATCTGCAGTACTTCCAAACAGAAAATGACTAGCAGTGTACACTTGACTTCACTCATTTATTTACCTTTCTTTACTAGCAGGGGACTGTGGCTGCGCCCTGGGCTTCGGGGCGGGGAAGGGCGACTCTGGTACCAAAAAAAGGAAGCGAAAATGGAGGCTCAGCGCCCGGTAGGCTTCTTAGGGCAAGGTGCGGAGGGGGGAGCGGAAACAGTCAGGCTGCTCTTCTAGCCCGCTGCTGGGCTGTCCAGGACCGAGGAAAGAGGGCCAGCACTCCCGGGGGACCCTCGATCCCTTCTCCGCTCCCAGTGCACCACCCCCGGCCCGAGGCGCGCTCAGCTCGGCCCCTTGCTGCTCTGGGCGCGGCCGCGCAGCCCAGCTCCCCGGGCGGGGCTGTCGTCGCTGTGGCCGCCGTCCGGCTGGCGCGCCACGCGCCTCTGCACGCGGTACTCGGGCTCGCCCACGCGCGGCACCGCCTGCAGCAGGAACTCGGCCCCGCGCCGAGTGACGCGCACGTCGGTGCGCGGGTAGGTGCCGTACGCGCGCCGAAACTCCCGGCGCACGGAGTCGGGCAGCCGCAGGGGCGGACCCTGCACGCGCTCCACGCGGCCCCAGCGCAGCTCGGCCTGCAGGCTGGCGCCCTCGGGCCACGGCGCTGCGCGCTCGGCCGCTGCTGCGGGTCGAGACTGGCGCCAGTCACCGGCGGCGGGGAGCGGCGGGGACGGCCACCAGGGCGGCGCGCGCGCGCCGTGGAAGCAGTGGAGCTCCCGCAGGCCGGCCGGCCGGCTGCAGAAGTCGTGGGCCCCGATGGGCGGCAGCAGCAGCGCGCCCGGTAGGAAGGTGTAGATGAAGGGCTGCGGCGGGGGCCAGCCGCCCTCCGCGCTCGGCAGGGGGACGCTCGGCATCGAGACGTAGGGGAACATGTTCCTGACGTCGGATCCGGCCTCCAGCTTCCGACCTGTGGAGGAGGGTGTGGAGCTCTGGTTCCTGCTTCTTCGGGGACTCAGCTCCCCACCTCCTCTGCTCGTCCCGGGGCTGGGCCCCAACCCCAGGCTGCCCGCAGCCGTGCGGCCCATGGACTTTTCAAACCCTCAGGCCTGGCGTGCCCTTCCTAGCAGTCCCCACTCACTTTCTCTGTCAGCCTCGTGGGTTAGGTCTCCAGCATTTAGAGGACCCGGGGGTCAAGGTCTGGCTTCTCTTCACTGTCTATTTCGCTCCTGCCCTCCATGCCTGCCGCGGCCACACCTCCCGTTACCAGGCAAAGGGAAACACCTTTAGCTGGCCGGGAGCCAGCCGGTCTGTCTGCACCGCACCCACGAGTGAGCACAGGGTCGTAGTGGCCCCAGGCAAGAGGCAGTGGCCTGAGCTCAGCGTGCCCTCCCCAGGACATCCGTGGAGGACGGACGGACCACCCTAGTTCCTTTCCAGCCAGGTTAGCGCCCCAGCCCCAGGCTCTGCAGGTGGCTTGTGTTAACCCTGATATTTGATTGGGCTCCTCCACAGGACGCACTGAGCCAAGTTGCTTGTGAACATCTCACTGCAAGTTCATATCAATCCTAGAAACCCTGTACTCATATCCCACCTTGCATAACAAGGAGCTGCAAACACACTGTAAATGTATTTGGTGACTGAGGCTTATGACGTTTAAATAACTTGCCCAAACACAGCGAGTTTCCCGTAAGGGCAGAATTGAGCCCCACATCTGTCTCCAGTCTCCTCCTCAGTGTCATCCTTGCCCACGGTCTGTCCTGGGGCTGCTACCAGGCTCAGTCCTCACACTCTAGAACATTACCTGACTGCTTTGCTTGTAGTTCTTCATAGTTACCGGAGCTACATAGTGATGCCATTCTTATTTAATAGCTAAGGAGCCCGAGGCTCGGAGAAGGTAGGGCCACTTCCTAGTGTCACACAGCCTGTGAGGGGACAGGGGTGTTGGACCCAGCCCGAGTGATGCCAAAGCCCAGAGGCCACGTGTGAAGACAGATGGTCTCACCCTGGACCCATAGTCATACGGATTAGAACTGGTACCCTCTCCGGCTGCTGCACTGGCACGCTTGGCACCCCCCCCCCCAATTCAAGCGATGTCACCACAGCTTCTTGACATTCCTCAAAACCCAGCTGCCCTCTGGTGAGAGCTCCCACACTTACCTGGTGATGCCACCTTAGTCCCGACTGAACTGCTCTCCCAAGTCTAATCTGGAGCAGTGGCCTAGTCAGAACAGTGCCTAGGTCAGGCTCCGACTAGAGAGGAGGGAGTTGGCTGGAGGCTTGTGGTGTGTGTTCGTTTGTTTTTGGAGAGCTGGAAGGCCAGGTGCAGACCCAGGCCCTGGCACATGTTGGGGAATTGCTCTCCTGCTGAGCCACATTCCCAGACCCTAGAGTTTCATTTGGAATCTATCTAAGACTCCCTGCCCCACACCGCCCCCCCTTCTGTCCCCTTTAAGGAATAGACCCTGCCAGGCATGGTGCACAGCTGTAACCCAGCACTGGGAGCAGTTCCAGGACCAGGAGGCAACACTACTGGGGGAGGCCTTCTCTGTTGGTAATAGGCAGAACAGTGCCCCTGTGTCTGCAGCCTCATCCCTGGGAAACAGCAAGTCATGTCACATGGCAAGGGGGGACTAAGGCGGCAGGTGGTATTAAGGTTGCTGTCTCAAAATTTAAAACAACAGAACAAAACAGACTCAGAAAGTACTGGAGATATCGCTCTAAGTTAAAGCCCTGGGCTCAATTCTCAGTACTGAAGAGAGAAAGAAAATAGGGGGGCTTACTGAGGGGAGAGGGAGAGGGAGGAGGAGGAGGAGGAGGAGAGAAAGGAAGAGTGAGGATGAAGAGAATGAATGAGGGGGAGATGACGCAGGCCTGCAATCTTGAGTACTCAGGGAGGCTGAGGCAAGAGGGTAAAATTTGTTTGTTTCATGGGCTGGGCATGTAGCTCAGTGGCATCATGCCTGCCTCACAAGTGCAAAGTCCTGAGTTTGATCCCATACTAAAAAAAATTTTGTTTCTTTTCCTTTTTTTTTTTTTTCAGTACTGGGAATTGAACTCGGGCCTTGGGCTTTCCAGGCAGGCATGGCGCCCCTAAGCTATATCCCCAGCAAGAGGATCAAATTTCAAGCCCAGCCTTAATAAGACCCTATCACAAATTGAAACATAAAAAGGACTGGGGATGTAGCTCAGTGCAAAGGCCTTAGGTTCAGTTCCCAGTATCACCAAAAGCAAAACAAAACAAAAAGAGCTGGGGCTGGGGATTTAGCTCAGTGGTTCCGGCACCTGCTGTCTGCCTCACAAGCAAAAAAGTCCCGAGTTTGATCCCCAGCACCAAAAAAAAAAAAAAAGCTGTCCTGGTGAGCCTGTTGTGATCACAAGGGCCTTTAAAGGTGGACAAGGTGGTTGAAGTGTCCCAGGGATGCCCTGTAGGTGAGGCTTGGGCAGCCAGTGTGGGCTTTGAAGGTGGAAGGGGGTCACGAGCAAGGATGTGGTCAGCCCCCAGAAGCTGCGAAGAGTGGGCAGGAGGGTCACCCGACAGCCTCCAGGAATGGGCACAGTGCTGCTGGCATTCTGACTGAGATGCATCTCGGTCTTCACCCCTCCAGATTTTCGGGGTACCACACTTCATTCTCAGCAAAGTGGTTCTTAGAGGTAGGTTGTTCTGTGCTTAGCTTTTGGGTGCTTTAGGGTGAAGCTACTCAGTACTTCAGCCGTGTGCATTGTACTGGTTTGGGTCAGCACTGGGGACCAAGGCGAGTCAAGCCCAGGACTTGGTTCTCCATTCCATTGGAAGGAAGCGTTTCCTTTCCCCAGGTCTGAATCCTGGAAGAATGCATTCTGGGTCGTGAGGGAAAGGGGGCCTGCCTGAGTGTGGAAGGACAGACCTGCTCCAGGGCACAAAGAAAGAAATGACATCCTGATGGCACTGAGCCACCCAGGTCAAAAATTCCTGTATTGTTAGGCTAGTTTGAGTGGTCTCTTGGATCAGTGATACACACCCAAATATCCACACCCACATTCCCATGAACTTCTTATGAAACATTTAAAAATTCAGCAATCCGAGTGGCTTTTGTTTTGTTTTTCCTGTTTCTTTCTTTCTTTCTTTTTTTTTTTTTTGGTACCAGGGATCAAACTCGGGCCTAAGCATTCTTACTTTTGACCAGATTCAGACTTGGAAGTAGACGCTCTCAGAGAGGACAGCCTGTATCCCTTGGCAGTTTGTTCCTGGCTTTTTTCTCTGGCTTCCTTTCTTCTCTTAGCTGGAAGTGTACATATTCTGCAGCCTCTTCCTTGTTTTTCTTTCTCTTTTTCTTTCTTTTTTCTTGGCCTTTATTCCTTGTTTTTCTCAGTATGCTGCTTTTTCAGAGCAATACAGCAGTGTCTGTGTTGAAGGACACATGGAGTACTAAGACGCTGAATCTTGAGTATCTTGGTCCTGAGTGTCTTAGCTTCCTTGCTTAAGGGCTTTCTGGCAGCATACTGACAGACACCATCTTTTTAGAGATTGAAGATTATGGATTCTGCTCGCTCTTTTGGGCTCCAGGCGGCGAGGTGCCTTAGTACGAGTCAATCCAGGAACATCTTTCTCTCCTTTTACAAGAGCCAAGTTGAGGGCCAGGGATTTAGCTCAGTGGTTCCGTTGCCTGCCTGGAAAGCCCAAGTTCCCCAGTTTGAGCCCCGGTACCAAAAAAAAAAAAAAAAAAAAGAACCAAGTTGAGGCTCTCAAGATTGGTGCCACAATGAAACCCCAAACAGATTCTTGCTTTCCTCTCTCCAGTTCTCTTTGGTCTGTAAGAGGAATGACCTTTACTCAGTAGCCAGCACACTGGGCCATGAGTCAAGACACCCTGCTTTACCGGGGAACCTTGTTTGTAGTCCCCACCACTGACGGAGAATGTCAGCAGCAACTTCTGTGGCCATACGCTTCTCAGAGTGTATGATGTTTATCTTCCTTGTCCACTTCAGTGAGTTCCCGGCAGCCAGTAGCTGGGAAGGAGCAGGGAAGGAGCTGCTCAGCTTCACCTTGAAGCTACTGATCGCCCTCCTGGTACCATGGCAAAGAGCTCCCGAGTGGGTTTTTTTTTTGTCTGTGTATGCATGTCTGTCCCAGGTCTCGGGACTCCAGCAGCACCCCAAGTCCCTTCCCAGTTAGCTCTGTGCTTGGCAATCACAAGAGAAATGAGAGATAATCACAGGTCCAGCCCTGGTATTGACATAAAGGAGTAACTGGTTACATCGTCTCTAAAATCAGAAGGCTGAGGGGCCTCAGAGAATCGTGTGCCCAGGGCCTTTCCTAAAGGGCACATCCAGGCCGTTGCTCTTCAGCCCTTCCAGTTTTCCCTCTGGCTCCCACGGAGGGCTGGGAGACTCAGGGTTGGCTTTGAAAGGAAAGTGCATCCTGGCAAGAGATGGAAGGGCAGGGGAAATTCCTTTAGCAAATTTACAAAGGACACAGCATGACAAACTCGAGGTTGGCAATGTGTGTTGTTTGATGGTTTTGAAACCTATCCAAGCTTCCAGACCAGTTGGGGGATGGACTGAGCCACACAAACTTGATTTGGGGCGAGGGTAAGAAGAGGAAACATTCCTGTTTCTTGTTGTGTGAAAGTCACTGGATCTCTGTTTTCTCATCTGTAAAGTGGGGATCATAGCCTCTACTTCCCAAGTGTAATGTGAGGACTCAACAGGAAGAGGCCTGTAGAATATTAAATGCAGTATAGGGCACATCGTCAGAGCTTAGAACTCCTTACATTTTACTCTTAGTATTGCTATTACTGTATTGGTGTTATTTTGAGACAGGGCCTCATTGTGCAGTTCAGGCCAGCCTGGAGCTCTGCATCCTCCAGTCTCAGGCTGGAGTGCTGGAATGGCAGCGCGTCTCGCTCGGTCAGCTGCATTATCGCTCCCTTAATGAGGAGCTTGGGCTATGACTGCTTACAGGCGGTAAGCAGACAGCCTGGTGCGCTCGTCTCCCCGCAGCAGCCTCGGCCCCTGTGGTCTGGATCCCCGTCCAGAGGGGCCCACAGTCCAGCCCCAGTGAACCCCAGGCAGTGCCGTTGTCACCTCCGTATCTGCCTCAGCTGTGCATCCAGGCCGACCTCAAGAAGGAGGCCCAGGTCTCTGGTCCTTTGACTTAGACAAGGACTGGGGAGGAGGGAGGAAGGGGAGTAACCAGAAAAGAAACGCGTTGACGTGGAGTTGAAAGAGAGGGTGAACCGGCCAGGAATCCAGGCCGCCTCAACCTATTCGAAAGCGCGCGCGCGTGCTTGTGTGTGTAAGGGCAAGCGCCCAAGACAAACATGGCGGCGATTCCCTCAGCGCGGTCACCTGCCGGAGTCAATCGCTGAGCGGGGAGGAGGGAAAGCCAGGGGAAACCCGGGGTGATGCGCGCAGGCGCAGTGACTCGCGCTTGGCTCTCCTCAACCACGGAATTGGGCTTCGCCTGCCAGGACTGCGGTGAGAGGCCGGTCCCGGGACTGGGCTCGCAGGCAGGCCGGGCCGGATTAGGGGCGATCTGACACAGACGACAAACCCACGGGGGGCAGGGATGCCTTCCGCCCTGGGAGTCGTGGGTCCTGGAGCTGATGAGGTTGTGGATCCGATGTGGGGTCAGGGCGGAAGAAGCTGGGCTGCAAGAGCAGCGGTGGAATCGCTGCAGAGGGCTCACCGGGGAGAGGAGAGGGAGCAGCGAGTCAGAGCTCCCTGGAGAACTTGGGTCCCCGGAAGCAAGGGTCAGGCTGGAGTCTTTTCATGGATGCAATGGCTTTTAACCCTGGTGGCGCAGTAGAAGCACTTGGGAGGCCCTGGGCTGCCCTAGGTGTTAGAGCGCCGCTCCTCAGGTGATTCTCACCTGTGGATGGGTGGAGATCCCGGCGGGAGTAAAGAGCTCCTGGCTGATCCCAACAACTTCGTGGCTTGGAAGGAGCCAGTGGTTTGGGGTGAAGCGCTAACCGGCCTGTGTCACTGTAGTGTCCAGTGAGGTGAAGGCTCATTTCCGGCCCGAGGGGGCTGGGATAGAGGGTTGGCGCCCCCAGCAACACCCCTCGAGCTGGGCCCTGCTGTGGCGAGAATGGGCAGGGAGAGGAGGCTCTGGAGTGAGAAACGGGACGCACAGCAAACAATTCAGAATCAGCCACTTGTTGAGAAAATTTGCTTTGTGCGCTACACCTGAAACTTTCCTCAGTTCATTTGATTCCCTGAGGACAGGCAGGGAATGGAGTTGTTTTTCTTTCTATTTTTGAGACAGGGTCTCACTGTGTACTCCATGCTGGTCTTGAACTCACTATGTAGCCCAGGCTAGTCTCAAACTAGCAGCGATCCTCCCGCCTCAGCCTCCCGAGTGCTGGGTTTACAGGCGGGTGTCATCATGCCCGGCTGGAGTTGTTTTTCTGGCTTCACAGATGTGGAAATAAACAGAGCTAGTCAGTGTTAATGTTCAGACCTGACCCAGGACTCCTCACTCCAAATTATGCTTATTAGTAGCATTTCCCCTCTGTACCAACTCGGAAGCAAACGCCCACCCTCCCTCTGACACCCTGCATTCTGGGGCCAAGTCTGATGTTCTTGGTTTCCTCCCCAGCACACACAACCTGAAGGTTGGTTCAATATGGAGGAGAGGCTGGTGTGCTGCTGCAGTCCTGGTCCTTTATCTCTCAGGAGCCTAATGGAATGAAGTGGGAGTTTTTACAGGTTGGCAGAAAGCTGGTTCCAAGCAGCTGAGACTGTCACCTCTCACCCAGTCAGTGTCCCTGGCCTCACTGTCCTCAGGACAGACTCTCTACTCTCCACCACTACCCTTTGCAGGTGCTCAGCTGCACTGTTTCTGGACTGTTTATTGCTCTTTGCTGTTAGCAGTGTCCCTCTTTGCACACCCGTGGCCTGGCTTTGCATGCTTTCTTCTGAGGGACACACCAAGCTTCCAGCTGCCTCGCCCCGGACCCCCAGAGCTGAGGCTCCCTCTGCAGTTTGAACCAGCAGGTATTCATTGAGCGCCTACCATGGGAAGGAGCTTGGTGGGAGGTAGGAGTGGAAATCAGTGAAGTCTTAGCTGTTTGAAACGAGCTCTTTGACCTGGCCCTCCCCTTAAGGGCTTTTGGGCTGGAGAAGGTTAAGGGAGGCCTTTGGACACCTGATGCAGGGGGTCAGGGGGCCAAGAGAGGTGAGAACGCCTGACTGGGTGTACCCAGGAGGCCTTCAACTGCCCCCCTGGGCCATGGATGAGCAGGATTTGGTAAGATTGTGGAGGAGGGGTAGTGTGTGGTGAAGTGAGAAATACTGAGGCATTTTTAGTCAAAATCTTTTTTCTTTTTTTGGTACCGGGGATTGAACTCAGGACCTTGTGCTTGCAAGGCAGGTGGTGGCACCACTGAGCTAAATCCCCAGCCCAAAATCTTTTTTCTTTCTTTCTTTCTTTTTTTTTTTTGAAACCAGAAATGGTTATGTAGTCCAGCCTGGCCTTGAACTCTCTGTGTAACCCAGGCTGGCCTCAAACTCAAGGTCATCCTCCTGCCACAGCCTCCCAAGTGCTGGGATTACAGGTGTGTGCCCCCACACTCAAACCAGTATGTTTTGAATCTTGGCTCTAGTGCCTAACAGCTCTGTGACTTTGGGCCCACACTTTAACCTTCAGAGTCTTGGTTTCTTCTCTGCAGTGTGGATGGGAGGAGCAGCAGAGTGTGTGGCCTCATGAGAGATGTGAGAGCTAGGGACACCCCAGTGCCTGGAGGTCGTGTGGAGTCACATCTCGGGTGTCTCAGGTAGGAGGAACAGCATGAACAAAAGCATGGCGATGGCATTTAGAAAAGCATTTGGGAAAGCTGGAGATTTAGCTCAGTAGCACCTCACCTGCCTGGCAAGCGCAAGGTCCTGAGTTTGATCCCCGGTACCAAAAAAAGAAAAGCATTGGGGGCTGGCAGGTGAGGAGGGCTCGGATCTTCTGGCAGGGCAGGGAGCGGTGCTGGTGCTGGTGCTGGTTCTGGGTGCATCGCTCACACGTTTGCCAGAGGAGTCTGATCTTTGAAGACCATGAAACCTTTCCTCCCTTGAAAACTTACCCACTGTCCCCCTTGGCAGTGTACTCTGGCCAAAATAAACTCATCTCTTCTACGCGCCCCCCATAATGAAACCAAAGTTCAGAGATGAGAGAAAATACTATTTCTTGAGCGTCTCCTACATGCCTGGCCCCGTGGTTTATACTTCTTTTGCGCTGACATCTACATTGGCTCAGAAGAAGGAGTGGCCGGCCCAGGTCCACCGACGGGAGCTGTTCCAGGGTGGGATGGGCTGTGGGGCCCTGCCAGGCCTTGTGCGGGGGGCTGGTGGGCAGTGGAGTTGGGCGGCTGCGGGGCCTGTGACCCCGCCTATGGGAGCAGGCTGGAGAGGCTCCTTGCTGTTCCTCCCTGGGGCAGGCAGGCCCTTGTCCTCTGGCAGCGTGGTGAGGGTGGGAGGCCTCGGGCTCAGGCTATGTGCTCGTGGAGGGTGGACACTGGGAGAGAAGCAGCTACAGAGCCCCTGGCTCCCTCTGCAGGGCCCTGCACCTCCACAGGCACTTTTGCCCCCTGCCAGGCCTGTGGAAAGGGCCGGCCTGGTACTCATCGTCCCTGTCCTGCTCCTCCTCCAAGGCCCACGATGACCACCCTGGGCTCCCGTACTCGGGGCAGAGGCCTGGGTACCAGGGTATTCCCTTGCTCTACCCTGATCTGTTATAGGAAAAAGCAAGTTTCTGAGCATCTGCTCTGGGATGGGCGTGGAGCTCGGGGCTTCTGAACCTTAGTTTCATCCTTTCTGCACTCCTGTACGGTCCAGCACTCTGCGTGTGAGGAAACCAAGGCTCCGCAGGGGTAGGTGACTTACCTGCATGCAGTACACTGTTTGTAGGAAGTGCACTTGGGATTCGAACCCAGGCCATTCTGGTGGCAAACTCACACATTTCGTCTCACCACCCTTGGAGTCTTCTTCCATCCTTGCTGCAGGGTGACTGTAGGGAGCCAGCCGGTGGAGGCTGAGGAGGACTTTTAGGTGGGCTTCACCTCCTCAGGTGACAAGGGCAGGTCACGGGCGTCTGGTGAGATGGGGCTTCACTTCTTTGGGCAAAGGCTGTGGAATGAAGCAGGGAGTTCTGGGAGGCACGGGGTCAGAGGGAATGACCGGAGCTACAGAGAGTAACGGGGCCCTGCTCTTTGGCCCCAAAGCCCTTTGAGGGCTGGAGGTGGAGGGTTTGCTGTGAAGCTCGGAGGGAAGGATGGGAGGGGCCTCTGTGGGTGGGAGCCCTGGGAGGGCGGCCCGAGAGGGTGGCCGGCTGGGAGAGGCCGGTGCAGAGGCCTTGCTGGCAGGGTGGGGTGCGGCACCAAGGCCGCTGTCTCCCCTGGTACCCAGTCTCAGGCCAGGCCTGAGGAAGTAATGCCGGCCTGTCGGGCTTGGACCAAGGGAGGTGCACATGGGAGCCTGGCAGGTGGGGTGAGAGGAGCCGGGGCTCTTTGGGGGCCCCTCGGGTTCCTCAGGCTGCTGTACAGGTGACACCAGCTGGAAGGGCCACAGCCTGGATCAAGGCCTTGGTCAGGGCTGTGTTCCCTCTGGATGCCCTGGGGAACCTGCTTCTGGTGCTGGCTGGCGATCCTGGGCTTGTAGCTGCCCCAGTTCAATTCCTGCCTCCGTCTGCGCGTGTCCGTCTTGCTCTGTGTCCTCATTTCCCTCTGCTCACGAGGGTGCCGCCATAGGCCCCGATTCGGTGTGACAGACACAGCTTCCAAAGGTGGTTGGTTAGCTTCATGGTTTGGGATCGAGGGCCGCAACACATCTTTTGGGGACCTAATTCAGCTCACAGCCGGGAGTCCACCAGGAGGAGGCCTCCAGAGCTTCCCGGGAGGGGCCGGACAGGCGCATGGGAATTGTTTTGCTAAGAAGAGAACAGTGGCTTTGAGACTGGAAAGAGACAGGCTTAATGGCTCCCTAGTTAAAGTGTGTCATGGGCAAGGACACCAGCCAGCGTCACCTCAGTCTTCCTCACTGCCTGAGTCAGAAGAGACAGACATTCAAACAGAGCCCCTGGTGACTTACATGGGTTACAGTTTGGGAAGTGCTGCTTGTTAAAAACCCAAGGGCCAGGGATGTAGCTCAGTGGTGCTGCCACCTGCCTTGCAAGCGCAAGGTCCCTAGTTCGATCCCCGGTACCAAAAAACACCCTGACTTGACTTGTGTTTCCCTGCCCAGTCTTGGTCAGCTTAGCTATCAGTCCTGCACAGGGCATTTGTGCTTTGCTGTCTCTGTCCCTCCCTCTCCCTCTCCTCCACCCACAGGCAAACACTCGACAACTAAGCTGCACCTGGGCCTGCGGGATGTGTTGGGCCTCTGTCCTCTGAGCTTGCTGAGCAGCCCTTCGCCAGCCTGTGTGGTGTCCTGGGTTGCTGCCGTGAACGCCTCCGCGCAGCCTCCTTTGGGGTTACTTCCTGAGGTGGGATTCCTGGGATCACAGTGCACCGCAGCTCAGCTTGCCTTGCATCCGATCACTCCCGTCAGGGAGCAGATGTCACGCGCTTCCCACCCTCCCCAGCAGTGCTGGGAACCTGATTTGGGAGGTCATGTGGCAGGACATGCTTTGGTGTTCAGACAGGCCTGCTTTCAAATCTGTTGTTTGCTGTGTGACATTGGCCAAATTACTCAGTATCTCTGAATTTGAGGATACTCTCCTATAAATCAAAATAGTGCTACAAACTTTGTAGGATTTATTTTTTTTTTCTTTTGAGACAGCATCTCCTGTGTAGTCCAGGATGGTCTTGAACTCATGATGTAGCTCAGGTAGCCTTGAACTTGTAATCTCCCTGCCTCAGCCTCCTGAGTCTAGGATTATAGCCATGTATGGCTTTGTAGGGATTTTGTAAAGATAATAATGATACCATCAATACCCATTAATTGAGCACTTACTGTGAGCTACCTCACTGAATCCTTTTTCAAAAATTTTTTATTTTTAAAAAATTTATTATTATTTTTTTGGTACCGAGGATTGAACTCAGGACCTTGTGCTTACGTGGCTGGCACTGGAACCACTGAGTTAAATCCCCGGCCCCCAAAATTTTTTATTTTATTAGCACATGTTTGCAATCCATGGATTTTACAGTTGTGTTGGAGAGTTGGTATATGTACATAATACAGCTTGTTTTCTTCTTTTTTTGGTACCAGGGATCAAACTCGAGACCTTGGGCTTTTGAGGCAGGCAGCGGAACCACTGAGCTACATCCTTGGCCCTACAGCTTGTTTTTTAAAAATTCCCTTCCCTCCTCCTCCAGTTAAATCCTTTAAAAATTATGTATTTTATCGGTACATGTTTGTCGAACATAATGATTGCCTTCATCCTGGGAAGTTGGTACATGCAGATGACGTTTCTTAATTCGTTTTTTAACCTTCTTGCCTCCCTCCCCCTCTCATTTAATCCTTACGTCCTTTTGCAGAGTAGGCATAATATTCCCCTTTGCCTTTTACAGAACAGAGAGAGCATGGGGTAATTTCAGGCGCTCACTCTGCAGTGCACTGTACAGCGAGCTCACGGCACCACCAGCACGGTGGGTGCAGTGTGTAGCTGGGTCCGAGGAGCCGCTGAGCGTCAGCCCGGCCTGCGCCCGCGCAGCCTGCCTCCTCTCCTGCGGCTGTCAGTCTCTCTGTTACTCGCAGGCTAGTGGCGTCTTGCTGGGCCATGCTTCCCTGATGATTTTCTCGCTGTTTTAGGTAGACTCTCCCTGTGGAAATGCGTGCTGAAGGGACTCCAAGGAGCAGAGCTGGCTGAGATCCCTCCTGCTGACGGCTCCTTCTCCCCAGGCCGGGGATGGCGAGGCTGCCCGTGGCCTCGAGCCTTCCTCGGTGCTCTGGGGGCTGAGGAGCGCTGGCTGCCATGGGGCTGGGGTGGCCCCGGGCCCGGCTGTTGGGCCCACCCACGGCCATGGTCTATGGCTCCTTGGCCCTGTTCACCTCCATCCTGCACAATGTGTTCCTTCTCTACTACGTGGACACCTTTGTCTCAGTGTACAAGATCAACAAAACGGCCTTCTGGGTCGGGGAGGTAGGGCCAGCGTTGTGCGGCCACCCGGGCGCAAGCGGAGGTGCCAGGGCGGTGGCTGCCGCTGGGTCCCCCGGTCAGGGTGGCCAGGCTGTCCTCCGAGGCTCAGCGGAAAGGCTGGTCTGGGGCCTGGGTGACGCCTGCGCGGGACATCAGGCCAGCTCTCCGGACTGCAGTCTGCGTGCTCGCTGTTCCGCGGCGCCTTACTGTGTAGCACAGAAGAGTCGCCCATGCGCACGACCAGCGGGCCCCTAGTGGGGGTCAGGAGGGTGCAGTGGCATGGGCGAGGGTCTCCCCTCATCTCCCTCTGCCGCAGACCGTGTTTCTCCTGTGGAACAGCCTCAACGACCCTCTCTTCGGCTGGCTCAGTGACCGCCAGTTCCTCAGCTCCCAGCCTCGGTGTGTGTGTGTCTTGGGGACGCCTCGTGACTGCTGCAGCCCCAGCCTGCAGAGCGGAAGGACAGCGGCCTGCGCTCGTGGGGGGAGGTTGGGGCCAGTTCAGGTGTCAGTGTGGCCCCGGCCTTCCAGGGCCAAGCAGGAGCAGGTGCTGTCCCGTGGGAGCAGTGGCCTTGGGTGGCCCAGCCTGCACACACGTGCTGCTGCTGCTGCTGGCGGGTCCCTTGGCCTCCTGGCTCGGGCCCCTGCTGTCCCCAGCCCTGAGTGGTCGGTCCCAGTGCCCGTGGCCGTCAGTCCTCACAGGCTAGTGTGAGGCAGGGGATGCGGGGTTTGGGGCACAGCCTGGAGTAAACCCCACAGTCCAGGGTTCCCCCTTTGTGTGCGCAGTGCCGGGGCTGCCCAGGCCTGGAGGGCGTCTCCCAGCGCCCTGCTCTCCCTGCAGGTCAGGCACTGGGCTCTCCTCGCGGGCTGTGGTGCTGAGCCGGGTGCAGGCCCTGGGCCGGCACGGGCCGCTGCTGGCACTGTCATTCCTGGCATTCTGGGTTCCCTGGGCCCCTGCTGGCCTGCAGTTCCTGCTGTGCCTGTGCCTCTACGATGGCTTCCTGACGCTCGTGGACCTGCACCATCACGCTCTGCTGGCCGACCTGGCCATCTCAGCCCACGACCGGACCCGCCTCAACTTCCACTGCTCCCTCTTCAGCGCGGCCGGCTCCCTCTCTGTCTTTGCCTCCTACGCCTTTTGGAACAAGGAGAATTTCTCTTCCTTCCGCACCTTCTGTGTGGCTCTGGCTGCTGGCTCTGCGCTGGGCTTCCTGGGGGCCACGCAACTGCTGCGGCAGTGGGTGGAGGTGGCCAGAAGGGACGCAGGGTGCTCAGCCCCAACTGGGGATGGCGGGTGAGTGGCTCTGAGTCTGACTTTGCTGCTGGGTCTCTGGCTAGTGGTGGCCACCCTGGGGTGGGGCTGCCTCTGGCCTGGCTCCAGCAGTTCTCAGCTCCTCTGCCCCACAGGGTGTGCAGAGAGGAGCTGCTGGCTGGCGCCGAGGAAGCTGGCAGCATCACCCTGGGCCAGTACCTCCGGCAGCTGGCACGTCACCAGAACTTCCTGTGGTTCGTGGGCATGGATCTGGTGCAGGTATGGGGGCACCCCCTCCCCACGGCTGACTGCCTCACTCCAGGGGCCAGGCTGGAGCTGGAGCTCGGGCCTGGTGCTCGGTTGGCAGGAGCCAGGGTGGCACCTTCGGAGGCCTGATCTCTAGCACCTTCTGATACCCTCGCCCCTGTGTGGTCTTAGGCAGGTTTTAGCCTCCCTGTAATCCAAGCACTTGGGAGGCTGAAGCAGGAGAATCATTGCCACGAGTTTGAGGCCAGGCTGCACTACAGAGTGAGACCCTGTATCACCCCCCCCAAAAAGTCAAGAGACTTATATTACTAAGATATTTTCAATTGAATGGAAACATGTAGCTGGGCGTGGTAGTGCACACCTGTGACCCAGCCCTTGGGAGGCTGAGGCAGGAGGGTTGCCGCAAGTTTGAGGCCACCTGAGCTACACAGTGAGTGCAAGGCAGTGAGACCGAGTCTCAGGAGAAAAAGAAAACTTTGTTCCAATTACTATTTTACTGTGTGGTCTGGCTTTTAGCGAAATTAGATAAGCAGCGGGCTGTGGCGTGCGGCTTTGTCCCCGCCTGCCCTGTTTCTGTTTCGGGACGGGACAGAGGATGCGTGCTCCGCTGTGGCTCTGCCCCTGTCAGGCCCTCCCCATCGCCCTGTGGCTTGCAGGTGTTTCACTGCCACTTCAACAGCAACTTCTTCCCCCTCTTCCTGGAGCACCTGCTGTCAGACCACATCCCCCTCTCCGCCGGCTCCTTCCTGTTGGGTGAGTTGGTGTCCGGCCTGCAGCCCGCCCATTGCTGTTTCCCTGAGTCCTGGGGGAGGGCAGGGCTGCCCTCCTGTGGTCCCCTCCTGGCGGCTCCGCCCAGAGCCAGGTGCAGTGGCTATGAGTGCAAGGAGCAGACTCTAGGCCCGGGTGCGAGCTGCAGGCCTGGGCTGTGGCTGTGGGCCTTTCTCGTGGGCCAGCACCCGTGGCCTCCGCATGTGTGGATTGGACCAGACAGGGAGGGAAAATACCAGGGAAAATTGCCTCTGCCCTGAACACGTGTCATCATTTTCCTCATCGTACAACAGCTACTTACACAGACAGCGTCTACATGGCCTCAGGCTATGTAAGTAACCAGGAGATGACTGAGAGTGTGGGAGGAGGTGTGTAGGTTGTATGGAAGTTTTATCCGCAGATTTTGCTATCCTTGGGGCCCTGAACCAGGCCTCTGGGACAACTGTACTTATCTCCATGGCTTGTGAAGATTAAATACAAGTGTGCAGTGCACACAGCCCAGAGCACTGTTAGTGTAAGAGTATTGCAGACAGTAGCTCTGAGTGTTGTTTTGTTTGGTTTTTTGAGACTGTCTTGCTATGTAGTTTAGGCCGCCTTGAACTCATGGCAGTCCTCCTGCCGCAGCCTCCTGAGTGCTGGAATTAGTGCTTGTGCCACTCCTGGCTAGTAGCTCTAATGCTGTAAGGCTATGGCTCTGCCCCTGATAAGATGGCACCCTCCTTCCCAGGCATCTCCTACGTTGCTCCTCACCTCAACAACCTCTACTTTCTGCCCCTGTGCCGGCGCTGGGGCGTCTATGCTGTAGTGCGGGGGCTCCTCCTGCTCAAGCTGGGCCTTAGCCTGCTCATGCTGGTGGCTGGCCCGGACCGCTCAGGCCTACTCTGCTTCTTCATTGCCAGGTGTGCCCCGCCTGCCCTTGCCTGCACACCTCTGTCCTGCCCCTTCACTTGTTTTGGTAATTGTAAGCATTTTTATTAGTACCTGAGTGCAGGACATAGTTGCACTCGTCGGGGGAGCTGGTACAGGGATGTACCACATCTTAGCTTTCTACTGCCCCTCCCCTGTCCTCCCTCCGGCTCTCTCTGGCAGTAACCGTGTCTTCACCGAGGGCACCTGTAAGCTGCTGACGCTGGTGGTCACTGACCTGGTAGATGAGGACCTGGTGCTGAATCACCGCAAACAGGCAGCCTCGGCGCTCCTCTTTGGCATGGTTGCCCTGGTGACCAAACCAGGCCAGACCTTCGCCCCACTGCTGGGCACCTGGCTTCTCTGCTTCTACACAGGTGAGGCTCTGGGGCCCAGCTTCCCTGGGATACCAGCTGCAAGCTGTGGGTCTGGGTCCAGAGAGGGAGAGAGCAGCCCTGACACCTAACACCTTCTGTCACCTCCCACGTATGGGTAGAGGAACTGGGTCTCAAAGTCCTGTGTTCCTTCATTAGTTCATTCAGTCATTCAGCAGATTGGTGCAGAATGCCACCTCTCCAGGCTCTGCCTTGGGAGCTAACAATGTGGCAGACAGACAAGGTTTTTGCCCTTGTGATGGAGCCTCTACTTTCATCAGGCAGAGGTGGGGTTGGCAATAAGCAGCGAACCAGGCACTTCCCAGGCCGTCGTGACTGCTGTGGTGAAATGGGCAGTGTGACTGCAGTGAGGGAGGGCCTCTCTGAGGAGGCGACCCTCGGCTGTGCTTGGAGGGGCAAGGGTGGGTCTAGAAGTCCCGGGGAATCACAGGCAGAGGGAATGGAAAGGGCCTGGCTCCAGTATTGGGGTTAGCGGTGAGGCTGGGGAAGCAAAGAGGGCTTTGCAGATCGAGCAGGGTTTGGAGTTTATTTTCACTGTGCCGGGAGGCTCTCAGGAGAGTTACAAGCAGGGAAGTGGCCCGGTCTCATTGATGCTTTGGAAAGTTGGCTTTGGCTGCCTGGGGAGGCCCCTGGGGGAGCCTGGGGCAGAGGCGACAGAGGCGAGGCAGGGCGAGGCAGGGCGTGTGGGGTGCCTTTCAGAGCGGGAAGAGACCAATGGTGGGTGTGAGTGCTGAAGCTGAACAGAGCAATCGAGGCAGATTGGGAGGTTTCTGCCTGAGTTCGGGGCGCTGGTGGTGTCATTCACCAGGAGGGAAGGACGGGAGGAGGTGGTCTGGGGAGGCATCAGGAGCTGTGGCCTGGGACGTTTGCGATCACCCTGCAGACTCGAGGGAACTGGGCGGACCACGATTTCCCTGTGCTTGCCCTAGGTCATGACCTCTTCCAGCAGCCCCTGGGGACCCCCGTGGGCAGTGCCAAGCCCTGGCCAGAGCCGCCAGCTCCAGCCCCGGCGAGGGCCCCACTCCGCCAGGGCTGCTTCTACCTGCTGGTGCTGGTGCCCATCACCTGCGCACTGCTGCAGCTCCTCACCTGGTCCCGGTTCACGCTGCATGGGCAGCACCTGCGCATGGTCAAGGCCCAGCGCCAGAGCCTGGCACAGGTCCAGACTCTGGACGTTAAGACAGTGTGAAGCATGGTGAGGCCACCCTGCTGAGGACACTGCCCAGCCCACCTGGAGGACGGACAGCAGACGGCAGCTCTGGGGACCGAGCCAGGAGTGTTGCTGAGGTCTGCCCGGCTCTGCTCAGCAAGGCCTGGGCTGTCAGTGCTCAGGGAGCCGCCTCTGGGGGAGGACACAGGGGAGCAGCAGGGATGGGGCTGCACCCCTGGGCAGGGTCCCAAGGCCCCTGCTGCCGCCTGGGTGGGGCTGGCTGCTCTGGTGGCCTCAGGAGGCACTTTTGGTACCCTGACTGTTCCCTTTGCCCAGTCAGGGGAAGCTCTGTTGCTCACTTCCTCCTCGCATCCTTCCAGTAGCCTCTCAGACGGTTCCCTGTGCCTGTAGCTGTGCCACCTCTAGAGGTGTTTTGTTACTGAGTGATTAAAGCCAGCCATTCCCATTCCTCAGGGCTGTGCTGTGAGTGGCAGGCTGGTGAACAAGACTGGCCACTGAGCAGGGTGTGGTGGCCAGGGCTTGTAACTCCAGTACTTGGGAGGCTGAGGCAGGAAGACTGCTGTAAGTTTGAGGCCAGCCTGGACTACATGTCTCAAAAAATGAAACACAATGATTCCTCACTGGGCAGGGAGAGCACCCAGAGAGCCGTTTCCCAGAGTGGTGGTCACCTGTGTCAAAGACTCAGGTCCCAGGACAAGAATGCAGATTGCTGAGCGCAGGCAGGTGGTGCCCACCTGGAGCCAGCTGGTCAGTGCATTCCCAGTGCTGCTGCTGGGCACAGACTCCAGAGGCCAGAGGCTCCTGAAGCAGGAGTCATGGGAGTCTCAGAGCTTTTGGGGGTTTGTTCTCCGAGTCCAGCTTGATGAGTCGGGGTGTGGCCTGACACTGGGCTCCGAAAACCTGTGATTTTACCTCGCTGCGGGGGTTGAAAACCACTGCACTTGCTGAGTGTCTTAGCCGAGGCACCAGGGATACTGGTGCCAGAGAATCCTGTGGTGTCCAATAGCTTTTTTTCTTTTCTTTTGAGACAAGTTCTCGCTATGGAGCACAGGGTGGCATCAAACTCATAGCAACCCTCCTGCTTCAGCTTCTCAAGTCCACATTACATCACAGTTTTGAGGAACGCTTACTTCCAAGAAGGCAGGAGCTGCTCCTGTCAGCAGTCTTCCTCTCAGGCGTGTCTGAGTCAGACCCTAGGCTTTTGGCCTGGGTTTGGTGTGAATGCCGGCAGCTCTCTACCCACCCACCAGCCTGGTGCTCAGGCCTGGCCTGGCTGGTAACAGTGCCCCCCGGGACAGAGCAGGGGGGCGGCACCTCGCAGGCCCCTGCCACGCACTGCCCAGACACAGGCCCCGCGCATGTGCGTCTATCGGAACACCTTTATTTAAGTACACTGGGCCCCACCAGGCAACACGGTTTGCGCGAGGCTGCTCGAGGGACAGGCCTGGGCTAAGGAGGTGAGCTGTTTAAGTGCTCTGCAGTCTGCAGTTGCCACACTGCTTTCACACACACCTGCTTTGACTCTCAGCTGCAGGGGCCTTTGGTCACAGGACGGCTGGGAAAGAACACTGCCTGGGGCTGGACTGGGGGGGCCTGGCGTCACTGAACTGCTTTCTGGGACCAGGACTGAAGCCAGCAGTGGCTCGTGCTCACTCTGGGGCCTTCCTGCCTCTTCACCTGCTGCCCAGGTCACGAAGAATGGCAAAAAGCAACTTGGTAAACTGCAGCTTTCTCCAGTGCAAAGGACTGGATCCCCAGTAGCCCTCCCCTGCCAGGGCTCTGCCAGAGTGATTCTATGTCCTGTCTCAGAAAATTCAACCAGCAGCCAGCCTGTTGGTTCCAGGGCAGCGAGCGAGTGGAGGTGGCAGAAGGAAAGAGGTGGATATGGTCAGTTCATGTCAGCAGGGAGTGCAGGCCCTGGATGCTACCCTGTAAACATCAGTGTGACATGGTGGCTGGCAGGCAGAAGGCGGGAGCCCCGGGCCCCCAGTCTCCTCACTGAACAAATACTTCAATAAATAAACCTGTTAGGGTGGCACTGAAACAAGGATGGATGAGAAGCGAACTACCAGGGCCGGGAAGGTCTCCTAAGCTCTGAGGCCCCGGGATGGACTGGGCTTGGGGCATTACCTCTGCAGCCAATCACAGGTGGCACGAATGCCCACTGCGAATGCCCAGGGAGGTCCCGGGCCCGAGTGGATGTGAGGGCACCGTGCCACCCCAAAGTCCTTTCACGGCCTCTCACGACTGACAGACAAGCAGGCCAGACAGAACTTCACCCCAACCCCAGTCCATGGTCCACTGGAGGAGGCAAGGACAGCAGGAGGGCGCCAAGGGCAGGCAGCAGCTCAGGCCCTGGGCACCCTGGGGGAGGGCAGGAGCGTCTCCCCACGGCAGTGCTGAGTCCCACACAGCCAGGTGCAGGTCCGCTGAGGGAGGAGCGGGCCTCTGCGGCATTCTTCCCTGCCGGGGCCCGTTGGTGGTCAAGCCCAGGCCTCGGCTGTCGCCGTCGCGGGGAAGCATCGTCCTTTCTGGGCCCAGAGGTCCTCGGGCCACACGCACTCGCATCTGTGCACACTCATACGCCCACACACGCACACACAGGCAGTTCCTCACAATCGTTCGACTCAAGAAAGCGAGTTTAAAGTGGAGTTAACTTCAGAGAGGTGAAGATGACATCTCCACATTAGAAGGTTTTCCTGTGGATGGAGCGGGCACCATCTTCCTCATATTCCTTCTTGGAGACCCACATCTTCTTAAAGGTGTCCAGCGAGGCAAGGATCGAGCCCCTGGGTGGAAGGATCCAAAGGAGCAGTGTGAAAGGGTGAAGCCTGGAGTCGGTCAGTCCCCGGGGCAAACCAGATTGGGGCCTTTCTGTCAAGGCACCGCGATGAGGGCAGTCGGTGCCTTTGCTTCCAGTTCTGCTCATTCCCGCAAGAGCTACTCACCCAATCCACGTGGAATACAGTCTCTCCTGTGGCGCAGATATCTGCAAAGGTGGATGGGAAGTGGATGCTGAGCACCCGCCTCCCCGCCCCGCCCGGCCCCGCCTGTCTTGCCCCAGGGCCGGGGGTGCATTCCACACAACCAGCTCTGCTCCTGCTGCGCCCCGCTCCCTCTGGAGGTACTGCAGGGACACACGTAACTGCACACCTTCATTGAGGATCCTGCCTGCCTGCAGGCAGCCGGTTGTCTTGGGAGACACTCAGATGCTGGACTGTTACAGGGCAGGGGCACAGAGCAGCACAGTCAGTCTGCAGCCAACTGAAGCCCACAGGTAGTGCCCTCAGCCTGGTACTGCCTCATCAGGGTCCCGAAACTGCCTTCCTTCTGAGTAAAAAGGAGGCCTCCCTGGTCGGCCTAGACCTCAGGGTCAGTTGCAGACTGGGAGCCCCTGGGCTGCAGAACCTGGCTGCCCACAGAGCTCGGCAGGGCCAGAAGGAAGCCCAGCCCCACCCGCCAGCTCCTGCTGTGCCCCTACCCTGATCTTCACGTCTTTGGGAGCCAGTTTCTTCACTTCACTGAGGAGCCTGTCACCAAAACCTGAATGTGCAGAAAAGGAGATTCTCAAGTCAGTTCTCAGGGTACCTGGGCCATGCTCGATTGGGACTGGTTCTCAGAAAGGCTCCAGAGCGAAGACCAACCTTTGAACAGGGTGGAGCCTCCTGAGAGGACAATGTTGGAGAACAGGGTGCGCCGCAGGTCCATATCAGACTTCTGGATGGCGAACACCAGGACCTCATGGATGCCCTCACTCTCCTCACCGATCAAGTCTGGCCTGAACAGCAGCTCCGGGGCCCGAAAGCGGGAAGGTCCGATCTGCAGAGTGAATGCTGGGGCTGGCACTGAGGTCCCTTTGCAGGCGTGAACGGAAGAGCCTTCTCTGCTCATCTATAGCACGCAGATGGCTACTGAAGACCACGCTCAAGACAGGCCGTGTGTCAAGGGCCACAGGAACAAATACGGGACTTTTGGGAACAAATAGGTAAAAGGAACAAGAAGCACTCCTGGGAGACTTTGCCTGACCTTTGGCATTATTATATGGATTCATCCACTTGTGGAAATTTCTTCCTATCAGAGGGACTTCTAGGTAGTGGCAACTCACCTCATACCGTGCTGGCAGTAGTTACAGACAGCACAAACCATCCCACTTCCTAATCCATCCTGATCTGGGACACTGCCCTGGCCGCTCCTCTCCTCCACAGAGGAACAGAGATCCCGCTCCTCTGCTGGACTGGAGCCATGCACGCTGCTCCAGAGCACCACTGGGGAGTCCTGTCCAGCCCAGGGCTTTGACGGGCCTGAGGGGAAAGGGAGCAGTATAGCCCCTACCTCGATGGTGCTGCCATCAGGCAGGTAGTACTGAGCCTTCTCTGTCTCCAGCGTCTCGTCCTTCTGGGGGTTTATGGACAGGTAGCAGGCTCTCTGCAGAACCAAGCAGACAAGTCAGCACCAGAGCCCCAGGGAAGAGGTGTGCTGCAGAAGGCTGCCCATCACCGAGACTGTGCCCAGGTCAGCAGAGCTGCAGTCCAAGCAGGAGCAGGGAGGTCCCTCTCCCGGCCCACACCAGGAGGCACCTGGGGCATGACTGCTTACCTTCCCCACCTTCCCAGTGGGCACATCTGGACCTCGCCTCTGTGGTCTGAGACCACAGTCTGATTTAGCCCAGGCCCAGACATCTTTCTCCTCCACTACCCCTATGGTGCTTGATCCCTGTGACCAGCCCTGAGTAACAGGACAGTTCTGTTTCCTCAGTACCAGCACCCTGTCCCCCAGGTTAGGGAGTAGAAGCAGCTGCTCCCCCAAACAGGGTAGCACTCTGGAAGGCGACTGACCATGGGCGGGCCAGAGGCCAGGCTGACCCGGAACCCCAGGGAGGAGCTGCACCCATTTTCACTCACAGGTCCCCACCCCTGGGTACGTGGGGCAGCACTCACTTCTTTTATGGCCTTGACAATCTCAAATTCGGAGGACGAGTGGAAATCGTAGCCCTCCTTGCGCAGATAGAGGCGAAGGAAGCGAGAGACATCTCGGCCAGCGATGTCAATGCGCATGATGGAGTGAGGCATGGCGAAGCCCTCGTAAATGGGCACAGCATGGGTGACGCCATCCCCAGAATCCAGCACCACACCTGTGGTCCTGCCTGTGGCATAGCTGAGCAAAGAGGGGCCGTCATTGATCTGCCTCCTCACTCCAGGAAGAAACCCACTCCTCCCTAGGCTCAGCACCTGCTACACTGAAGCCTGGGCCTGCCGTCCTCCCGTGCCTAGTGTGGACTGCACACTGTGAAGCCCTGAAACACCCCACAGAGCTGCTGAGAGACCCCACCCCCAACTGCCCACCAAGCAAGCCTTCCAGTCAGAGGAGGCTGCTCCCGGGACCCTGCCTCAGAGGCAGTTTTAACTTTCCAGACAAGAGGAAAAACTTAAAACACCTACAGGGCCCAGGAAGACAAGGAAATAGGTGAAGGAAAATGAGACTAATGTAATTTTCACTTCCATAAAGACCTACTTTTCCCTTCACATGGCCTTCCAGGTCTGCCTTTAGTTTCCTCTCATATATTTTTTCTCAGGGGTTTTTTTTGCAACAGGGTCCAGGCTGGCCTCGGACCCCCAAGTGCTGGGATTACCACCCATCCTGGCCTTCTCATATATATTTCTTTTTTTTATTTTCGGTTCCAGATATTGAACTCAGGGCCTTGCTTGCCAGGCAGGTGCTGTGCCACTGAACTACACGCCTGGGCCTCATATATATTTCTGGTATGAGGGCAAAACGTCAGCAAATGTTTGATAGACAGCAGTGGGCACTCTGCATCAGTGCTGAGAGGACAGCAGGGAATGGAGTGGACTGTGGTGAAGCCAGCTTGCAAACCGTCTGTTATGGCAGCTGCTAGCAGTTCCAGCTGGTTTTTGCCCTACGGGAATGTAGGCCTTGCATTACCACTTTTCCCATTTTTCCAGAGAAGCCAGCAATTGAAATTTTGATAAGAAAACTAATTTTTAAGTGCTGGCTCACACATTTTCAGTGGAACCCAACCAGTCCAGTGCACCATCTCTGCAGCAGACAGGCAGCTGTGAGGCAGGGTACAGAGTAAGACAGGAATGACAGGGAATAGGAGCAGGGGCCGTGGTGGTGTCTGACCACAGCTGGAGCTGGAGCAGAGGCCTGGCAGAGCACTTGGCACCGAGCAGGGGCTGGAGGAATGCTGGGGTATGTTCAGGGCTTCAGGAGGCAAGCAGCTGGCCTTCTCCGCAGGCCCAGTGCACAAACCCAGAGAGTCCCAGGACTGGACAGTCAAGTCTCACCCACTGCTTCTCTGTTACTTCCAGCCTAGAAGCCCCTGTATCCAGTTCCAACAGTCTGTCTCCCTCTCCCATCATCTTTAGCCCTTCTCAGCAGGGCTGGGTGGGGCTTCACCTACTCGGAAGGGCCCGAAGGAGAGGCAGCCTCAATTGTGCCCAAGGACAGCTCTGCCTGTAAGGCCTGGCCAGCCGGCCAGGCTGCTACTCACAGGCTGAGCACAGCTTGCATGGAGATGAAAAGGGCCGGCACATTGAAGGTCTCGAAGAAAACTTCGGCAGCCCGTTCTCGATTTTTCCGTGGGTTTAAAGGCGCCTCAGTCAGGAGCACAGGATGCTGGAGAACAGGACCCAGGAGGCAGTCGGAGAAAGCCAGATTTCCACCACCACCAGGAGCATGGAGAGGCCCCTTCTTGATGGTTGGGGAGCCCATGGAACTTTGTCAGACTCCCTCTCGAAAAGGCAAGCTAAGCCTGTCATCCCCTGGCCAAGTTGGTTTCTCCACTTCCCAAATTCATGTCTCTCTAGAGCCTCACTCTGTCCTCACCTCACCCTGACTCCTCTTACTGTTCCAGTCCCTACTGTGTGTCTCTCAATGTCAAGAGGACTTGATAGCTAGGCATGGTGACGCATGCTTGTAACCCTAGGACTATGACAGCTCAAGGCAGGAGCTTTCCAAGTTCGAGTCCAGCCTGGGCAATTCAGTGACTTAGTAAGACTCTGTCTCTAAGTCAAAAATTAAAAAAGGTCTGGGGGTATAACTCAGTGTACAGGCCCTGTGTTCAATCCCTAGCTCTAAAAAAAGGAAAAGATTTTGTTTAACTCTAAATTCTGAATTATGATAAAGTAACAGCATAAAGGGCCGGGGATTTAGCTCAGTGGCACCACACCTGTCTTGTAAGCGGAAGGTCCTGAGTTTGATCCCCGTTACCACAAAACAAAACAAAACAAAACAAAACACAGCATAAAAATCTGTACTGTAAAACAGAAAATTAAATTTTTTGTTGTTTTGTTTTTGGTACCATGGAGTGAACTCAGGACCTTGTGTATAAAGCAGGTGCAATACCACTGAGCTAAATCTCTGCCCTCAGAAAATTAAATTTTAACATTGATTTTTTTTGGTGGGGGGGGCAATAGGGTCTCACTATGTAGTCCAGGCTGGCCTCGAACTCACGGTGATCCTCCTGCCTCAGCTTCCTGAGTCTGGGACTACAGGTGGGCACCACCATGCCCGGCTGTCGTGGTGCTCTTAACAGTGTGAGGGTGCCCCAGGGCCACTGTGAGTCCTTGTGTGGTTTGCTCATGCTGTGAGCGATGCGGCTTGTTATGTGGGTCTCTACATGGGTGTCATGCTCTCCTTAGGCCACATTCACATGGTGTGTGTGTGTTTATGTTGGAGTTGGAGTGTGCATGGGCTGGAGTGTATTGGGCCACCAGGTGTGAGCTACAGGGTAGCAAGCTGTCCCTGGCACCGACCTGTGATTTATCATTCTATGTGTCAGCACACATGAATGTCCCTGACTGTGTGGCGGGTGTTCTGTGTGTCATTACACATGCATGAACATGTCTGAAAAGCGTTTGGCCTGATGCCTGGTACACAGTCAGACTCGAACACTCTTGCCAGTTTCATTGTCCTCCTTGTCTCTGGGGTAGGGCACCCTGGAGGGGAAGGCTCACCTCCTCTGAGAAAGTCTGCAGCTGGTCCTTGGAGTAGACATACTGCCAGATGCGCTCCATGTCGTTCCAGTCCTTGACGATGCCGTGCTCCATAGGGTAGCGGATGGACAGCAGCCCTCGATGCTCCTACGGCAGAGGGCAGGACTTGCAGCAGCAGGCAGGGGACCTGAGCCGGGCAAGCTGAATCACTTCCACAGGCGCCTTGGCCTGAGCTCCCTCCCTGCAGCCCATGCCCAGGCTAAGGGTGGGCACCCATGCTCCAGGTCTTTAGGCTGTGTTGCACACCACCCTTGCTAACCAAGGAGCTGCAAAGCAGGGCAACCGCATTTCGGTGGGCCTGAGGACCTGAGGGCAGGGACAGGAGGCACTCTCTGCTGCTTGGTTCCAGGACACATCTCCTGGCTCTCACCTCTGGCATCAGCACCTGAAGCCAAAGTTGGAGGCTGCCTGGGGCTCTGCCACAAGTGTGCGAATTAACATGGCATGGGGGTGCCCAGCCAGGATCTTCACTTTGAATCCCTTTGGCCAAAAAGAAACCAAGCCCATCAACTGGATCGCTGGCAAGGCAGTGACAGGCTACAGAAGAAAGGCAAATGCTTTGTTCTTTTGGTCTCTGCTTCCCAAAGTGGGGTTTTTGCTATTTTTTTTTCTTTAATACCAGAGGCTGCTCTTGGGAGAAATAAACTGCCCATGCCAAGGATGAAAGGACCAAAAGGGAGCTTTTGAGAGAAAACCACTCATTTTGTTCAAGGCTAACATGCAACTACTAGGATACTTCTCCCGTGGATAATGCTGGTCTGCAGTTTTTCTGTAGCTCTGGGGATTACCTCAGCTTTGGGGCCAATGAAGATGTCTCCTTCGAGGGCTCCTGCCATGACTCGGACGTGCTTGGGTCTGCCCACACTGGAGAGACGGCAGGGAGGAATACCAGTGTCATTTCAGGACCGACACAGGAAGAATATAATACAGATGCATACATATCCAGCTTCTGCTGGGCTCATCTCTGAGGAGTAAGGTTACAGTTGATTTTGATTTTTCTTCCTTATTCTTTATTTTCTACAAAGAACATGTCTTATTTATATATTACATCATATTTTATAAATTACTGGAACAATTTTTAGAGGATTCAATTCTTCTCTTTCTCCAATGTGTATGCAGACTGAAAAGATAAGAAAACAAGAACTTTCTTTTCTTTTTTTTTGGAGACTGGCTCTCGTTATATAGTCCGGGTCAACCTTGAACTTGCTATGCAGCCCAGACTAGCTTCAAACTCAGGATGCTCCTACCTTAGCCTTCCAAGTGCTGGGGTTTCAGGAGTCTGCCACCATGCCCAGCCAAGAATTTTTAGTTGGTTAAACTTTCGAAGTCATAGTTTTCATTCTCCCTACATCTTACATAGCAGAAAGGATGAGGGAGATCTTGAGATCTTTCTCTTTTTCTTTTTTTGATACCGGGGATCAAACTCAGGTCCTTGCGCTTGTGCAGCAGGCTGTGGAACCACTGAGCTAAATCTCCAGCCCAGCCAAGAATTTTTAAATGGTTAACTCAAACTTTTTAAGGGGCTGAGATGTAGCTCAGTGGTATAGCATTTGTCTAGCATGTATAAGGCCCTGGGTTCCATCCCCAACATAAAAACCAACCAACCAACCAACAAACACCAAGAGGGGTGGGGGATTAGCTCAGTGGCAGCGCGCCTGCCTGGCAAGTGCACGGTCCTGAGGTTGAGACCCTAAAACACCCATTGGACTCCTCAGTCCCCTTGCCAGGGGATGGACTAAGTGAGGCTGCCATCTCCTGCTTGGAGTCTCTGCCTCAGGAGGAAAGCTCCAAGAAACTCATTCTCACTGAGATAGGAATGAGTTTAATGGCAGATATGGTTTAATATTAAACCCCATCCTGGGTGATAGGAGAATTTTAAAAAGAAGGCTTCTAGCCAGGCTCAGTGGCACATGCCTGTAGTCAGAGTTACATGAGAGGCTGAGGCAAGAGGACTGCTTGAGCCCAGAAATTTGAGACCTGGGCAACACAGTAAAACTCTGTCTCAAAAAATAAAAATAGTGAAAAAGGTGGGTCTGGGGATTTAGCTCAGTGGTTCCACTGCCTGCCTCACAAGCACAAGGTCCCAAGTTTGATCCCCAGTACCAAAAACAAAACAAAAAAAATAGTAAACTAGTGGTACATGCCTGTAATCCCAGTTACTTGGAAGGCTGAGGCAGGAGGATCCCAAGTTTTTTGGTTTTTTTGGTACTGGGGACTGCACTCAGGACCGTGTGCTTCCGAGGCAGGTTGTGGAACCACTGAGCTAAATCCCTGGCCCAGGAGGATCCCAAGTTTGAGGCCAGCTCAGGCAACTTAGCTAGACCCTGTCTCAAAATAATTTTTTTTTCTTTCACAGTAAAATCAGGAACAAGACAAGGATGCCCACTATCACCACTCCTGTTCAATATAGTTATAGAAACATTAGCCTCAGCAATTAGAAAAGAGAAAGAAATAAAAGGAATAAAAATAGGAAAGGAAGAAATTAAGCTGTCATTATTTGCTGATGATATGCCACTTTACATAGAAGACCCAAAAAACTCTGCCAAAAGACTTCTAGACTTAATTGACAGATTCAGCAGAGTAGCTGGATACAGGGTCAACCCTCAAAAAACAATAGCCTTCTTGTTCACAAATAACAGACTCACTGAGAGAGAAGTTAGGGAAACAATTCCTTTTACAATAGCATCCGAAAAAAGGATATATCTAGGAATCAATCTAACAAAGGATGCAAAAGACCTCTACACTGAAAACTACAGCACTCTGAAAAAAAAGATCAAGGAGGATATAAGAAAATGGAAAGACATCCCTTGTTCCTGGGTAGGAAGAAGCAATATAGTGAAAATGGCCATACTTCCAAAACAGCTATATAGATTTAATGCAATGCTGACTGAAATCCCAACAATATACTGCATAGAGTTAGAGAAAACAACCCAGAAATTCATTTGGAACCAGAAGAGACCTAGAATAGCAAAAGCAATTCTAGGCAACAGAGACATGGCAGTGGGTATCACAATCTCCAACTTGAAACTATACTACAAAGCTCCTGTGATAAAAACTGTATGGTACTGGCAAAGAAACAGAACCGAGGACCAGTGGAATAGATTAGAAGATGTAGAAACAACTCCAGACATACTCAGCCACCTCATCTTTGACAAAGGAGCCAAATACCCTCACTGGATGAAAGATAGCCTCTTTAATAAATGGTGTTGGAAAAACTGGATTTCAACCTGCTGAAGATTAAAACTAGACCCCTATCTATCACCATGCCTTAAACTAAGATCAAAGTGGATTAAAGATCTAAATATTAAAACAGAAACACTAAACTTGCTGGAAGATAAGTTAGGTAGAACTCTTGAAAACATTGGCATAGGAACAAAACCTCAATAGCACAGGAATCAACACAAAGAATCAACAACTGGTATCTCATCCTATTAAAAAGCTTCTAAAAAAAAAAAGAAGCTTCTGCCCTGCAAGAGAAACCACCAACAGAGCTAAGAGACAACGTACAATGTAGGAAAAAATTTTTAGCAGCTGTACCTCAGATACAGGACTACTATCTAGAATATATAAAGAACTGAAAAAAATCAGAACCCCCAAATTCAAAGACCCAATTCAAAAATGGCCATCTGAAATGAACAGACATTTCTGACAAAGAAGTAAAAGCAGCAAATAAACATATGAAAAAATGTTCAACATCACTGGTCATTTGAGAGATGCAGATGAAAACAACACTGAGATTCCACTTCACCCCAGAAAGAATGGCTGCTATCAAGAAATCAACCAATAACAAATGTTGTCAGGCTGTGGGGAGAAAGGAACCCTTCTCCATTGTTGGTGGGAGTGCAAACTGGTGCAACCACTGTGGAAATCAGTATGGAGATACCTCAAAGAACTAGGACTAGAGGTCCCATTTGACCTAGGTATTCATTCCCCTGCTGGGTATCTTCCTTCAAGAATTAAAAGCATCATATCACAGCGATATATGTGCACCCATGTTCATAGCGACACAGTCTGTAATAGCTAATGCTTGGAAACAGCCCAAGTGCCCATCAACTGGAAACTGGATAAAGATGTGGTTTTTAAATAAAATGGAGTACTACTCAGCCATAAAGAATGAGAAATTAGAGATATTTATAGCTAAATGGATGCATATTGAGGCCATAATCTTAAGTGAAATAAACAGGACACACGTGTAAATACCAAAGTTTCTCTGGTGTGAGAAACTGAAAGTGTAAATAAGGATTAAAATGATTAAAACGAATAATTGATAATTTGAAATAGGTAGAAAAGGTCCAAAGGGGTAGGGGTGGTGGGAGGGGAAGGGGAAAGGAAAGAAGGGAAAGGAAAAATTATGAGAAAAGGAAAAATGGGGCCAGAGATTTAGGTCAGTTGTTCCGCCGCCTGCCTTGCAAGCACAAGAATCTGAGTTCGATCCCCGGTACCAAAAAATGAAAAGGAAAAAATGGAAATAAAGTGTTTGTAAATAGGGAAGGGTGGAGGGGGTGAAGGGAAGACAGGGAATGGGGAAAAAATAAGAACCAAGATACATCATGTATAGGTACAAGCACCCAATGATAAATGTAAATGTATTACATATCTAAAATGTACCGATAAAAGAATTTAAGCAAAAAAAAAAAAAAAAATTTGTTTTTTGGTACCGGGAATCAAACTCAGGTGCTTGTACTTGCGGGGCAGGCAGCAGAACCACTGAGCTAAATCCCCGGCCCTTTTTGTTTTGTTTTTTGAGCCAGGGTCTCCTATGTAGTCCAAGCTGGCTTTGAACTCTTTTTGTTTTCATACCGGGGATCGAACTCGGGTCTTTTGGCCTTGAACTCTTATTGATCTTCCTGCCTTGGCCTCCTGAGCTGGGATCACAGGTGTGCGCCACCACACCTTGCGCAAAATAAAAATTTTTAAAAAGGGCTAGGGATGTAGCTCAGTGGCAGAGTGTTCCTAGTTTTAATCCCCAGTACCACTAAATAAGTAAGTGAATAAATGAATAATTTAAAAGTGAGGAAAAAAAGCAACGATAAGGACTGGGGATTTAGCTCAGTGGTGCTGCCACCTGTCTCGCAAGCACAAGGTCCCAAGTTTGATCCCCAGCACCGAAAAAAAAAAAGCAATAATAAAATTTGCGGCATCAGACAAAGTTAGATTTTTTTTGGTATCAGGGATCAAACAGTCAAATTTTTAAAAACAAGGCCTATTGCCTGTGCCTTACAAATGATACCAGGTAGCAACTGTTTCCTTTGCTTACTGCAAACGCACCTCCTGTCCTTTACTTGTTCATTGTTTGGAGCACCAAGGCTGATCCAAGCAAGAAATCTTCCTAAGAGGAGGACTGGTCTCAGAATGAGATTCCTAAAGTCCTGGATGAGCTACGGAATGACTTACTAGTTTGGAAAGCAGTACTTCGGGATCTGATCACCAGCAAAACCAGCTTTAATCACACCGGATCCCTGAGGAGAGAGAGAGAGAAAAAAGTTAGTGCTATGGCTAAGGCAGGAGGAACTGTGTGCGACGCAGCCCATGTGCACAGCAGCCTGGGAAGGACAGCGCGCCCAGGGAGGGCATGCGACAGGCATGGTGCTCGGCGTGGCCCCTGCATACTCTCCCGGCGTTGCATTTCTCTGCAGGCTGTGGGTTTTCCACATTGAACGTGATTTCCTTTGGGAATTAAATAATAAAGGGAAGAAAAAGAACCTGGGAGCATCAAAGAAACCAAGTTCAAGAACAAGGCTGGCGTGAGGAAGGCACATGATCCTCTCCGTTGCACCAGCAGGGCAACTTCCACCTTGCCTCTCCCTGCCTCCTTCCAGGGGCGCCCCCAACACAGCACGGTCATGCTCGCAGCTGACTGCTGAACACACATCATCTGCCTCGGTGGCAGAGCACTGTGCTTTGTGGGACTGGTTATACTGACTGATTGTTTTGGTTTTCTGAGATAGGGTCTCGCTATAAAATTGAGGCTGGCCCTAAACCCAAAGCGATCCTCCTGGCTCAGCCTTCAGTGCTGGGATTACACGTGTGTACCACTACACCTGGCTTATGGTTTTGCTTTTTTTTACTATTCTTTTACTCCACAGTCTCCTGATGGTAAAGAACAGGGAAGCCCTAAAGCCTTGTCTGGCAGTAGGAGACCCACAGTTCTGGGCCTCTAATACTTAGTAAGTTGAGTGGGATGTCTAGAAAAGAATCCAAGTTTTCCAACCAGCATCCACCTTCCAGGGCTCAACCAATGTAAGTATCAACTCTCCAGACACAGATACCAACCTGGGGATGGACAGTGTCGAGGCCTGAGATTGCTTTCTTCTCGACTCTTCCCCACACCTGTAACCGCTCACCCTTCCGGCCCAGCATGGTGTGCAGCTGCATGTGTGACTTGCACAACTCTTTTCTGCTGCCTGTTGACACGTCTCCCGGGGTGGAGTGTGATACTTCCAGAACCCACACAGCAAGCAGTAAGCACATTGTGAGATGCTAAGTAGCCAAGGCTTCCAGCAACGTGCCCATGTCCCTCCCTGCCTCTCTGATTCCTGCTCTTCTGCAGAGGCTGCAGAAGACTGTCCATCCTGGTGCTTGCTTCAGGCAAGACAGAGGGTTGGGGTGGGTCCAGTGAGACGTGGTGAGAGGACAGGCAAAGTGGTATGGGGGTGCAGGAGGGCCAGCCTAGTTCTCAAAAGGAGTAGGAACCTCTTCCAGAAGAGAGAAAAAACAGGAGACAATGTGCAAGCTCATTGGCCTGGGCTGTACAGCGAGGAGCCTGGAAAAGGTCCAGCTGTAAACTGAGCTGGGAGACTGGGGAGGAGGAGGAATTCTCCTCTTGCAAAGCCCAGGGCCCTGGGACTATGGCATGCGTTGGCAGAACAGCCCAGTGTAAGACAAGTCCAGGAGCTATTAGCTCACACTTCCCGTGATTGCTCACTGCCTTCACTGGGGTGTGGGGACGCCAACAGATTAACTGCATCTCCAGGCAGAGGGTGAGAGAAGAAAAGAAGCATTTCAGATGTGGATATTTTAATTTTTTTTTTCCTGGTACTGGGGATCGAACTTAGGACCTTGTGCTTGTGAGGCAGTTAAGGTGCCACTGAGCTACATCCCCAGCCGTATGTGGATATTTTTAAGAGATGATTTTCCTGGATGCTTCATTTTCTTTTTTTTAAACAGGGTCTCATTATACAGTTTAAGCTGGCCTTGAACTATAGCCCAGGCTGGCCTCAAACTCACGGTGATCCTCCTGCTTCAGCCTCCCGAGTGCTGGGATACAGGCGTGTACCACCACTGCTGGCTTTGATCTCTGAATATAAGAAAAGATTACCAGATGCTTGATTTTTAGTTTACTAGCAAAAGGACTAGAGTCTGGGTAACAAGGCAGATTAAGATGTCAGATTCTTTTATTCTTCTTTGTCCCTCCCAAACTGAGTGTAACAGGCCCAGTTCAAATGTCACCACCTTCCTCCTGAACAATAAGCCCAAGTTGATTGACTTCCTAATATCTCATTGCGTAGTGCTGGCTAACTGTGTTTTGTTTTTTTTTTAAGATAAAAGATGTTGCCGGGGATTTAGCTCAGTGGCACCGTGCCTGCCTTGCAAGCAAGTCCAAGGTCCTGAGTTTGATCCTTGGCACAAAAAACAAAACAAAACATGTTAATGTATAAATTGTTTTTTCTAAACTAAAACCTCAGTATTCAGGTTTAATTGCAGTGTTGGCACTTGCGATAAATAAGTGAGTTTTAGGCTCTTGTCTCTAAAAGATTTGCCATCCCCGTACAGCCTGTCACTAATACCTGTACTACAAGGCAGCATGCATCTCCTTTTGCTCTCAGAATTTAGGGTTTCCATTTTTGTTTCTTCTCATTTCAAGGTCCCTGAGATCAGAGATTTCATACACTGACAATATCTGGCATTTGTTGGGTACTCAATAGATGCTTGCTAGCTAAGGATAGAAGCAGATGAAATTTAAAGTGTGGAACATGAATGAAGAGCTGGAGTGCCAGCAGCCCCAGGGAGAGGAGGCACAGGGAAGGCAAAAGCAGCTTTGGGAGTGATGAATAAAGAGGAACCAGACCCAGCTTGTCCATGCAGTTCCCAGTGGACCTGCTAGCCAGTGGTGAAATCAGTGGGAGGTGCTGAGCTCTCACCTCTGTTGAAGCCATTACATTTGAAAGGGTCACATCCATCTCTTGAATCTCTCTTTTTTTTTTTTTTTGGTACCGGGTATCGAACTTGGGACCTTGCGCTTGCAAGGCAGGCACCGGAACAACTGAGCTAAATCCCTGGCCCTTGAATCTCTTTTTTGAGACAGGATCTCTATATAAGTCATGCTGGCCTTGAACTCACTCTGAAGCCCAAGTTGGCCTCAAACTTTTGGCAATCCTCTTGCCTCAGCTTTCCTAGTACTGGGATTACAGGTGTGCACCACCATGCCCGGCTCCATTTCTTTTTTCTTTTTTTTTTTTAGGTACCAGGGATTGAACTCAGGTCCTTACGCTTGTGCAGCAGGCAGCGAAACCATTGAGCTAAATCCCTGGCCTGGCTCCATTTCTTTAACAGTATTTACAACTAGATACTGTGTGGCTGGCAGATAAACTGCCATTCTGTTATTTACTTGGGCAAAGTCATGTGAAGAAATTTGTTTGTTTTTGTTTTTTGAGACAGAGTCTTTCTTTTTATTTTTTTTGGTACCGGGGACCAAACTTGGGTCCTTGTGCTTGCAAGGCAGGTGGTGGAACCACTGAGCTAAGTCCCTGGCCCTAGACAATGTCTTTCTATACATTCCAGGCTACACTTGGACTCTCCCTGCCTTTGTCCCCTAAGTGCTAGGATTATAGGCATGTACCACCATGCTCAGCCAGAATATACTTTTTATTTTTATTTATTTGTTTTGTGTTTTGGGGACAGGATCTTTCTTTGTAGCTCAGGCTGGCCTTGAGCTCACTATGTGGCCCAGGCTGGCCTGGAACTCTTTGGAATCCTCTTGCCTCAGCCTCCTCAGTGCTGGGATGACAGGTGTGTGCCATCACACCTAACATGATAATGTTAATTGTATTAGGAGCGATAATAGTACATTGACACCCCCCCCCATATATATATATTTTTTGGTACTGGAGATCAAACTCAGGTCCTTGCGCTTGGGAGGGAGGCAGCAGAACCACTGAGCTAAATCCCCGGCCCCATTGAGTATATTTTTAAGAAAGGAAAGTGGGTGGGAATGCAGTTGAAAAAATTAGCCAGGAGTTGAAAACTGGTATAGTGAGGTTTAGTGGATGTTCATTATACTATTCAAAACACATATACTGAACACACACATACATATCTACAAAATATAAAATATATGCCCAGGGCCAGGGATTTAGCTCAGTGGTTTCGCCACCTGCTGTGCAAGTGCAAGGACTGGAGTTCCATCCCAGGTACCAAAAAAAAAAAAACTACTTGGCAGTAGATATATGCTACATGGGTACTTGTGACATATGTCTTTGAATTTTTCTTTATGTTTGAAGAATCTGAAGCAGCACAACATCCCCAAAAAACCCCAGTGGACCCCACTTCCAGCTTACTGGACACTGTCCCTGCATGTAGGTCCACATGGCACAAAGACAGGGTTATGATGGACAAGAATGGTGAGCCACGCTAGCCCAGAAGTATATCCTTTGAGATCTTAGCACAGATTTGAGCTTCAGAATAAACAGTCTGCTCTTGTTGTGTATGTCTATGATTATGCTTATCACTTTATTGTTGTTGTTGAAGTACTCCCACCCATTTCCCTCATTAAATTCTGATGAATGGGTTTACTGAGTGGCAGAGCAGGATGAGAAGAATTGTTTTAAAATGGGGGAAGCGGGCCGGGGATTTAGCTCAGTGGTTCCGACGCCTGCCTCACAAGTGCAAGGTCCCAAGTTTGATCCCTGGTACCAAAAAAACCCAACAACAACAACAACAACAGCAAGAACAACAAAATGGGGGAAGGCAGCAAGGAGTGGTGATATACCCATGTAATCCCAGCATTTCTGGGAGGCTGAGGTAGGAAGACTGCCAAGTTCAAGCCCAGCTTGGGGAACTTAATGAGACCTTGTCTACAAATAAAAAAAAGGGCTAGGCATGTAAGTCAACATGAAGGCCCTGGGTTCAATCCTTAGTACTTCAAAATAGATAAAGGGCTGGGGTTCAGCTCAGTGGCACTGCGCCTGCCTCGAATGCACAAGGTCCTAAATTCAATTCCCGGTACCAGGAAAAACAACAACAATAACAAAAAATAGATAAATAAAACCCAATATCATGTAAATTGCTGTGGTACTGCACTGTGTAGGGGACAATGACAACTCTGTACTTGTGTGGAATGGATGTAGTCTTTCTTTAAGCAGTTTTGGTCCGCCATTGGTTGAATCCGTGGATGCAGAATGTGTGCATATGGAGGGCTGACTGTACTAAGAGAAAGATAAAGGCCAAACTAAGAGGCATTAGCTAGAGTGACATTAAAGGAAATGGCTGGAGATACAAGTCCTGCTCAACAACTGAACAATGCAAAAGAATCAGCAGGATGGGCAGGCTGTTCCTTCTGTACTGCTGATGACAACAGGAAATTAATGATCTCTATATATTTTTTTCTTTTTACAATGAAGAAAAAAGTAGATAAAGGATGCATATCTGCATAAAGATAGAAATAATGTTCTCTGAAAATCAACATCAAGAATAGAGAATCTTACTCAAGTCTCTGGGGTATTAACTAGGGAAAATATTTCATCCTTTTCTTACTTAGGGACATCTTTGTTACTGTGATACAGTCACTCACCTACCAAGCCAATGAAAATGCTTTATTGAGCACACTGTGGTGCCAGGCTCTGGGTCCTGTCTGGATAAAGGGATACTATAAAAAATAAAGGAATGTCATCTTTTCACACAGGATTTAATAATTTAGAAAGGAGACAAAATGCTCTCAGAAATTAGGTGTCTGAGACTTGAGGTGTGTCACATCCATGCACCACTGCCACGATGGACATAACCGTCATGCACCTCAAAGACGGACTAATAAAATTTTAAAATTATTTTAAAAAGATGAATAAAACATGCTTTACCCCTTAAAAAATAAGGTGTCTCATTTGAGTTCAATCTTGCATTTTTTAATTTTTATTTTTGGTATCGGGGATTGAACTCAGGTCCTTGTGCTTGCAAGGCAGGCGGCAGAACCATTGAGCTAAATCCCTAGCAATCTTGCCTTTTTTAAAGGCAAGAAGCTATATCTCTGAGAAGGAAAACTTACAACAAACAAATCCCCTTTCTGTTGAAAACGTGAGCAACCTGGAACCAGACCTCAGCTTGAGTGTTGGTCCCTCAACTCCTAAACAGGGTGTTTTGTTTGTTTGTTTGTTTGTTTTTGGTACCGGGGATTGAACTCGGGGCCTTGTGGTTGTGAGGCGGAGCCACTGAGCTAAATCCCCGGCTCCTAAACGGGTGTTTTGAATAATCTTTCCAAACTTCACTTTCCTGGAAACTGGGGAAAGTAATTCTTCTCGCCCTACCAGAGCTAAATCTTAAATAAGATATAAAGAAAAGAACTTTATAATATCCCCAGGTCCCAAGGACTAGATCAACACAGTGACTCTGATAGCCTGGGACAGGGGGTACTATCGGTTTTGCCCAATAGATGGACCTAGAAGGGTCACGGAAAGGAGTATCGACCGATCTCGCCGAGACTAAACCTTGGAAGGCAGTACAGAAAAGGAACACAATTTGTCCCTCACCCCATAAAAACAGTATTTAGATTCTATTTGTCATTATTGGTGCATCTGCGTGGGGTGCTAGACAAAGGGAAGGACGAATGAAGCAGCACATTCAGGGCACCAGTACTGTGTGACCTTGGGCTCACTTCACATCTTCCCGTTTCAGTTTTCTCACTTGAGAGACGAGAATCAAACTTCTTAACTAGTCCCGCACTTGTCGTAAGCATCCAACTGAAACGTAGGGGAAAGGGTCCTTGAAGTGTCAGAGCGCCTGGCAAACACTGCAGGTGTGGCAATTTTACTCGCAACGACTAGGCGTCCGTTTGCCTTGCCATTTCCCCTTCTTCTCGACTTTCATTAACTATAATTTACAATTGCAGAAATAACAAGTCCTCTAGCAGTGTCCGGCAACAACTCTCGGGCCCCACCCAGGCACACTCCACCACGCCGGCTCGCCGCCCTTCCACGGCGGCGGGCGCACCCTCGCCTTCCGGCCCCGCCACCTGAGTCCGCCAGGCCAATCCCCACAGCCCTCGCGACTGCCCCGCCCCCTAGACGAGGAAACACCCTGGCGGTGGGAAGAACGACAGGCGTCTGAGCCAATAATTGCAGAATGCTGCCCTCATCCGGCAAGGCCCAGAGGAGGGGTCGTGGGACAAGATGGGCAGCCAGAGCAGCCAATGAAGTGATGGGAATCCGGGAAGGGGGCGGGCGCCAGGCTCTAAGCGGTTAAGGGCCCTGGAGTCAAGGGCCTAAGGACCCTGTTCGGCTAAAGCAGTCTCCTTTACTCACTCTAAAGTTCTCCACCCCACGGTTGCTGGTCGGCCGCCCCGCCTGAAGACTGTGGATGGGGGAAGGAGGGAGGCGGCGTCAGCAGAACCCGCCTGACAGGCCGGGCCAGTGACAAAGAGCCGGCCGCCCAGGTTGAAACCCGGGAAGCCATCCTTTCTGAAAGGACGGCACAAGTCCCTTGGAGATAGGAAAGACACAACTCACGTTGTCGATAACAACAGGCTGGTTGGCGATCACATCGTAGGACTCCATGGCAGAGGAATCGCTCCTTCCGAGGAAGGTACTGCCAGCCGGGTCCGCCGCTAACGCCCCCGACGCGCACGCGCACTCCAGCCGCCGGTGCAGGGCGTCAAGGGAGCGGCCCCATCTCGCCTCGGAGGAACTACCATCCCCACCATGCCTTGCGCCAGAGCGAGCGCGCCAGCCTGTTACTGGGCCCCGCCTTCAGGAGATTGCGGGAGGTCTTTCCGACGCACAGTGCCGTGGGGTTTGTAGTCCCCACAGATTAAATAGCCGAGACAAAAGTTGATGATTGTGTTGCATGCCGGAATATGTAGTCCCTTTGAAGGGGTTCGCAATACATGCTGAAGCGTGCAATCTTGAGTGTGCGTAGTTGGGTTTGGATTTTATAAATCAGTCCTTCCACTCTCCTCTCCTCTTGGAACAATTTTTATTTGGGTCTATAAGACATAAGTAAACATCTACCACTTCACATTCTTTTTTGTTTGTTTGTTTTGTTTTTTTGGTACCGGGGATCGAACTTGGATCCTTGCGCTTGCGAGGCAGGCGGCGGAACCACTGAGCTAAATCCCCAGCCCCCACTTCGCATTCTAACAGGAAATTTTAACACACACAAAGGAAGGACATATTCCTAAAGCAAAGAAAAATAATTTAAATTGCATAAATTTCGCTTTAAGTAAAAAACCGGTACATTGTCATTGCTTTTCCCACTTTTCCCATTTCTTTCCTGGATAGGTATAAACTTTGCAACAAATAAACACTAAGGATTGGCATTTGGGACATTAACTAAGGATTTAGGAATTGCTCCAATGCCCCCCCCCTTTTGGTACCGGGGATCGAACTCGGGTCGTTGCGCATGCGCAGCAGGCGGCGAAACCACTGAGCTAAGCCCCGGCTATGCCCCCTTTTCTTAACCCTTTTAATATTGTTTTGTTTTGGTACCAGGGATCGAACTCGGGACCTTGCGCTTGCGAGGCAGGCGGGAGAACCTCTGAGCTAACTCTCCGGCCCTTAACCCTTTTAATATTAATGAGGAACTAGGATTGATTTTAATGAGAAAATATGGGTGAAGAAAAGTTAAGAGCAAATCTTTCCAAACACTCTTAATTTTTTTTAGGGAGGGGGACTATCGTTTCCTTCCCAACCTCCTTTCAAGTTGCAGGGATCGTGGTCAACAGCACTAGGAAATACTGTATTAAGATTTATAATCCCTAATGCCAAAGGAAGGAATGATCAATATGTTGCCCGATTTGTGCTTAAATCTTTGTCAGCAGCATGTCAGCTAAACAGTGACAAGCCCTTTGTCGGCGCTCTTCGCGGGACCCTAGCATCTCAGAAGGGTGCCTTAACTCTATTCACACCCGGTTCCTCCTAACGCTAGGGGGAGACCAAGAGCCTTGAGTTACTCCCTACGCGAGTCAGGGAGGCGGGCCTATTGTCGAGTCACGCCTTCCCACCTGTGACTGGCGAGCATGCTAGCCAATGGGTGAGGGACAGGGCGCGCCGGCGCCCCGCCCCCTCGCGCTCCCCGCGGTCCGGAGGCGCGCTCTGGCCGACTCGGCGGCGGCTACGGCCTGGGCGAACTGTCCGCGTGCGCAGGCGCGAGCTGTCCCTCGCTGCAGCCCCCCCGCTGCCACCGGCAGTCGCACCCGCCGAGTCTACCCGCTGGACTGTCGGACGCCCCCTCCTCCGCGCTTTAGGCCCCCCAGCGCCCCACGCGCCCCCATGGCGGAGCTGCGGCCTAGCGGCGCCCCCGGCCCCACCGCGCCCCCGCCCCCCGGCCCCGCTGCCCCGCCGGCCTTCGCCTCGCTCTTTCCCCCGGGACTGCACGCCATCTACGGGGAGTGCCGCCGCCTTTACCCCGACCAGCCCAACCCGCTCCAGGTGACCGCTATCGTCAAGTACTGGTGAGCCTGGGCCGCGGGAGGGCGGGGGCCGGTGCGGGGTGAGCGCTGGGACGGAGGACTTCCTGCCGCGGGCCCGGAGTTGGGGCTGAAGTTGGGGATGGGGACAAAGGGGTGACCGGGGCCCGTGGGCAGTGAAGGGTTAAGCGGGTCTAGGAGAACAGAGACCCGGCGGCGCGTGTGGAGCGGAGTGGAGCGGTACGACTGGGAGCTGTGAATGCGGTGGAAGGGGGGGCGCCCGCCGGGGTCATTCGTGGGCGAGGGGAAGCCGAGGGGACGGTGGGCGGGCGGCGGGCGGCGGGCGGGCCCTGGGAGGGCTGCGGGAGCGGGGCTGCGGAGCTCGGAGGGCACGGCCGCACAGGCTGGGGCGGGTCTTGGGGCCCGGGCTCTCCGAGGGTCTGGAGGGGCGCGAGAGGAGCGCGCTGCCCTTATGACGAGATGAGGAGGGCGCCTTCGATGTCTTCCCGGGGAGCTCCGAAGTGCAGCCCTGTAAGCTGTTGCGGTGAAGTTTGACGGACCAACGCGCCCTGATAAACTTTTGCTTGCTCTGCAGTACTCTCTGCCGAGCTTCCTTCTGGCTTTGCAGCTGCATTGCTTTAGGACGTGAGTCAAGGACATGGCAGGGAGAGCCTTGGCTTGGCTCAGGATTAAGGAGGATGAGTTTCCAACTTGGAGTGGGAAGTAAAAGATGGGGACCCGGGGCTGGACAGGGAGAAAGGAAGTGCAGTGAGCCTTTAAGAGGAAGTTTTTGCCCACAGCTTCAGGATTTCGACAGCAGTTTCTTTGGGAAGCCCATCGTAACCCCCAAGTCGCTGTTAAAGATGGGCTGCCCTTGAGGGTAGGAATGGACTTTTCTTGTTTCTCATTCCTTATTGCAATCTGTTTCTTCCTTCACCCTTCAGGCAAAACATATGTTATGGGACCTTGGAAAACAGCGTGTTTTTTTGTTTGTTTGTTTATTTTTTGGTACTGGGGATCCAGCTCAGGACCTTGCGCTTGCTAGGAGGCTGCGGCACCTCTGAGCTAAATCCCTGGCCCGGAAAACAGCGTGTTTATGGTCTTTTCATACCAAAAATTGACCGAAGACTTGGAAGAATTGGTCAAATCTGTCCAGGACTGCTTTCATGAAGGTGCTATATTAGATGATCCCCTTCAGGATCCTGAAAGACTGAGAAGCTGCTTGAGGTGTTTGTTGGCAAAGGGTAGAGCTGAAGAGGGAGGTGATGAGTTTGTTGTTGATTACCTTTCTCTTTAGGACTGAGTCTTTCTCCGCTGTGACAGCCTCTTCCTGACTCTGGAGATGGCAGTCGCCAGGTTGTGCTGGGCTGAGGCCAGCTCCTTGTGGCAGTGGGAGGGTACAAAGGACGCCAAAGGCTCGAAGGGCCTGGGGCCACAGGGAGCAGCTTTCTCAGTCTGCAGTCCTCTCTGGCAGGCAGACTGTTCTTTGGTACAAAGGACTTTTGAAGAGCACTTCTGAGTGGAAAGCAGCTCTTGCTAACCTAATCGCCTGTTCTGATGGCACCTGTGAACTTGACCTTGAGAAAAGTGGGCTGTCTGTGCTCTGCTTTTGTTCGGGTATCGTCTGAGTGGGATAAGTCCCTGCACAAAATTGGGCAACTTTTGTAGCACCCAAGTGGCTGTCCAGGATGGAGTTGTGTGTGAAAGGTATCTGAGGATTATGCAAAGGACTAAGGGTGGTTACTGTAATTTTGTCTATCTTGCTGCTAGCTTGTTAGCCAGGACATTTCTTCAGAGATGGGCCAGCATGAAATGACACAAGGAGGATTGTATAGCACTTTGTGAAATCAGCAGTGCTGCCTAGATATAGAAAAGTCTGAGAGAGCAGCTCAGTGTCTGGTTCTTTCTAGGATTTGGAGGGGTTTGCAAAATTAAGACACTGAAATACACTCATATCCCCGAATGTGGGACCCCACCAGCCTCTTTAGTCCTCATGTCAGGGTGACTTCCTGGGTACGGCTTGGAATTCCTTTTGCAGTGGAGGTGGCTCTTTGGGAAGGGGTTCTTGGCCAGCAGGGAGATTTTTCTGAAAGTGAGCCTGTAATGAGCTAGATCAGATGAGAGGGGCAGAACCTGTATCTGGGTCCACTCCCGCCCTGAACCTGCCCCATGTAGAGAAGTCAGGTGTCCAAGGAATTGAGGTGAGGTGTGCTCCGGACCCTTGGAAAACACCTTTTTCTGAGTGTAAAATATGATCGTTTGCCACACTCATCTGGGTTTGCGCAGTAGAGCAAAACACTCTTGGATAATTTTTTTGTTTCATTTTGGTTTTTGTGGTACTGGGGATAGAACTTAGGACCTTGTGCTTTCGAGGCAGGCGAGGTGCCGCTGAGCTAAATCCCCAGCCCTTTTTGTTTTTGTTTTTTGTTTTTGGTACCGGGATCTCCCCAGCCCTTTTTGTTTTTGTTTTTTGTTTTTGGTACCGGGATCGAACTCGGGTCTTTGCACTTGCACAGCAGGCGGCGAAACCACTGAGCTAAATCCCCGGCCCGAGCAAAACACTCTTGAGCTTTGGAACATTCCCTGACTCTGGGTAAGCACCCTCCTCCTGGAAGAGTTGGTTGGAAGAAGATCGAAGTGAATGTGTGACAGGTGGAGCAGGAATGGTGAGCAGGGTTTGGCTGCTTGTTGTTGGATGGACCCAGACTGTAGGCTGGGCAGGGTGGGGATTTGAGCAGGAAACGGCAGATGTGAGGCCTGTAGTCCTCCTATCTGTGCTGCGGTTCTGCAGCTACAGTGCATTCTCCCAGGGATCTTTCCCCCTTTTCTTTTCTCTTTCCATCTGCAAACTTCTCTAAATTCAGCTGATTGTGGAATTAATGATTTGGGAAATCAGAGTTAAGGGCAGACATGGAAGTTTGTCCCTTTCTCTAACTCATTTGAGATTCTAAGCTATTTGTAGAAACTTTCTTACAAATTCTATAAATAACTTAGCATTTCCCGGCAGAGAATAAAGATTTCTACAAAAGCAAATAATACTCTGGCAAAGAAGATGAAACCAGGCTTACTGGTTGGTGGTGGTTTTTTTTTTGTGTGTGTGTGTGTGTGTGTGTGTGTGTGTGTGGTGCTGGGAATTGAACCCAGGGCCTTGCACATGCTAGGTGAGTACTGTAGCACTGAGCTATATCCCCCGACTGACCTACTGGTATACATGTATGCATGTATGTATGTATGTTTGTACTGATTTATTTAGTTTTTTTGAGACAGGGTCCCCCTGTGTAGCTCAGGCTGGCCTTGAACTTGTGCTGATTCTCCTGCCTTAGCCTCTGGAGTGCTGGGACTACAGGCGTGTGCCACCATGCCCGATGACCTACTGGTTTTTTTTGTTTTTTTTTTTTGGTGCTGGGAATCGAACTCGGGTCCTTGTGCTCACGCAGCAGGCAGCGAAACCACTGAGCTAAATCCCCAGCCCCCCTACTTGTTTTAAATAGTGTCTAGATTGCATGTACTGGCACACTTGCTAAGGTTTCCTGTAGCACAAGTTTTACTTTGTTGTTGGCTTTCCTTCAGCAAACTTTCTGCTGGCAGAGTACACTACATTTGTCCCAGGGGCACCCCCACCCCCAATATTGAACCCTGGGCTTTGGGCAAAGTGCTCTGTCACTGAGCTACATTTCAACCCTTAGGCAAAGTTTTTGCAGTCTGGTGAGAGGTTAGATATCTGAAGTGGCTCACTCAAATGCAGTGTTGGACTAAATGCAGATTTCTTTCTGCTGATGGTTTCCTTTGAGTCTATTTTTTAAGTGTACTAGGTTTCCCTCTCCATTTGAAAAACAGCAGGATGTTTTTTCTTTTTTGGTACCAGGAATTGAACTCAGGGCGTTGAGCTTGCCAGGCAGGCTTTGTGCTGCTGAGCTACATTCCGGGCCCAACAGAATTTTTTTTTTTTTTCGATACCAGGGATCAAACTCAGGACTTTGCACTTTCGAGGCAGATGTGGTCCCATTGAGCTAAATCCCTGGCTCCAGAATTGTTTTTTTTTGGTACTAGGGATTGAACTTGGGTCTTTGCACTTACAAGGCAGATGGCGAAACCACTGAGCTAAATCCCAGGCCCCAGAATTTTTTTTTTTAAAGGATTAGTTATGATACTAAATCTTCAGAGTGAACTGATGCTTGAATCTTTTCCACGACTCCTCTGTTGGACTCGGGGAAATTCAATGCGGTCCTCAGCAGCCCCAAGTCATTTTTCATCCCAGTTCTTCCTTAAAGCAGCAGTCTCTGGGGTCTCCTGGAGGGAGGCTCTCCTGGGCTCAGCCTGGGTCCTGCTGCGGCTCTCTGGGCACAGCTGAGCTAGCCTAGATTTGGCCTGTGTCACTTGCAATGATGAAAGGTCAGCTTTGGTCTATGGGATGCAGACAGGGTCTTCACTGACTGAAGACTTTGTGTCTGTTAGAATAAACTATAGTTAGCATAGGCCACAATATAGTCTTTCAGGAATTAGCTGTTGAAGAGGCAGGAGTGGAGCAGAGCTTCTGCTTCCAGGAGCAGTGCCCATTGGGGTGTTCCTGACGCTCCTTTAGCAAGGCCAGTTGATTAACTGGTGCATCTCTTGCCTTGAAATTTGGCCTGTTTACAGGCACCATAGAAGAGTTCATCCCTGCCGTTCCCATTTGGGATTGGTAATTTGAAACAGAAGAAAGCAGTATGGGTAGCCATTCAGTCTGCTCTATTTCTAAAAGAGGCCCTGCCTGTGGGAGCTTCTTTTTTCTTTCTTTCTCTTTTTTCCTGGTACTGGGGATTGAACTCAGGACCTTGCACTTGAGAGGCAGGCACAGGGCCACTGAGCTAAATCCTCAGCCCTGTAGGAGCTTCTTGTGCTTGTGGAATTGGCCGTTCTCAGCTGCTGGCTTCCCTGGGTCTCAGCCCACAGAGGCATAGCTTCCCTTTAGTTATCTACTGGGTCATGCTCTTCTAAGGTGAGGCCTACAGACTGTAAAGTTGGGCTTCTTAGCGTGACATTGTCTAGTTTCTAGGCCCATGCTGACGCTCCTGTATTTCGTCTTTTTCAGGTTGGGCGGCCCAGATCCTTTGGACTATGTTAGCATGTACAGGAACGTGGGGAGCCCTTCGGCCAACATCCCTGAGCACTGGCACTACATCAGCTTTGGTCTGAGTGACCTCTATGGTGACAGCAGAGTCCATGAGTGAGTGTCTCACCTCTCTACCCTCCATGCGCCCATTCTTAGCCTTGAGCCTTATTTCTGAGGTTTTCCTGAGCAGGGGTAGTAATGCCAGCCCTCTGCCTTCCTTGGTGTCTCCTTGTGCTGACATGGTCCAGGTTGAGCCTTGCTCCTCTCTTACAGGGAGGTGTTGATGATGAACAAGAGTTCCAAAACCATCAGTGTTTTCAAGCTTGCTCTGGAGCTTGGGCTAGAGGACAGACAACATGGTTGTGGCTCAGAAGTAGAGATGATGCATGTATCTTCCTCAGGAGAGGAAGCTGGAGGGGCCTTGTAAGAAGGGCCTGGGGTGTGATCTGCACTGCTGGGACTGAACTATTAAGCTCTTCCCAGCTTCTAGCACCACAGTCCCATTTTGCCACCTGTAGTATTTACTCAGTGTCCCTTTAAAGTTGCTCTCTCTTTTTTTTTTTTTTTTTGAGACAGGGTCTTGTTATCTAGTTTAGGGTGGCTTCAAATTCACTATGTAGCCCAAGGTGGCCTTGAACTCACTGCAGTCCTCCTGCCTCAGCCTCCTGAGTGCTGGGACTATAGGTGTGCGCCACCATGCCCGCTCTCTCTATTTTCGCTTGTTTGTTTCCAGTATTAGGAATGAACTCAGGACCTTGGACTTTCCAGGCAGGTGCGGCGCCACTGAGCTACATTCCCAGCCCTTGTCCACATTTTTAAGTTGCATAAATATATCTATTTTTATTTTTTTGGTACTAGTGATTGAACTCAGCACCTTCACATTGAGCTGCATCCCCAGCCTTTTTTATTTTTTATTTTGAGACAGGGTCTTGCTAAATCACTATGTTGCCCTGCCTGGGCTCAAACTTGTAGTCCTTCTGCCTCAGTTTTCCAGAGTGCTTGGATTACAGGTATGCACCACCACCTCTGGCTCACAAGTATATTTTTATTTTATTTTATTTTTTGGTACTGGGGATTGAACTCGGGACCTTGTGCTTGTGAGGCAGGCGGCGGCACCACTGAGCTAAATCCCTGGCCCTCACAAGAATATTTTTTTAAAAAGTTGAATTGCTACCATCTCTGAAAATCAATATCACATGCCATAGTTTAAGGTAATTACAGAAATATAATACAGGGGCCAGGGATTTAGCTCAGTGGTTTCGCCGCCTGCTGCCTAAGCTCAAGGACCCAAGTTCGATCCCTGGTACCAAAAAAAAGAAAAAGTGCTAACATCAAATAGCACTTCCCTTTCACATGATCAGGAGAATTGAAAGGGAATTGAAAAAGGGAACTTTTTGTAGTATGTCATTTATTTGTCAGACAAATTCCACACTTAGAAAATAGTGATCTAGGGCCGGGGATTTAGCTCAGTGGTTTTGCCACCTGCTGCACAAGTGCAATGACCTAAGTTTGATCCCCGGTACCAAAAGAAAGAAAATAGTGATCTGCTCTGTCCTCTTTACACTTGATCTTAGCCAAAAGCCTGGGAAAGATGTTCTGTCTTCCTCAGTTGTATAGGACCTTAGAGCCACTTGCCAGAGGCAGGGGGAAGGTCAAGAGAGCAGCAGTAGAGGGAGGTTCTCCTAATGCACTTGATGCTCTGTGCTGTCCCTTGTGACTGGGGAGAGGGGCATGCATGGGCAGTGTTTTTCATCAAAATAACAACAGAATTGGGCTGGCGATTTAGCTCAGTGGTTCCGCTGCCTGCCTCACAAGCGCAAGGACCAGAGTTCGATCCCCGGTACCAAAAAAAAGAAGAAGCAAACTTTTTTCACTTTTTACTGTTATCCAGGTTAGTCCTAAGTTCTTGATATAAAGTTATCATTTTATGTTATATTCATAGGAGTTCTGTTGACATGAGGGCTTATAGTGCTACCTTTTTTTTTTTGGTGCTGGGGATCAAACTCCGGTCCTTGTGTGGCAGGTGCCGGAACCACTGAGCTAAATCCCCGGCCCCTGTCGCCTTTTCATTTTAGTCAGTGGGTAGCATCTGTTACATGCCCACTGGGTGTCTCCTCTTACTAGGATATTGCTTGTTCCTCGCAGCTTGTTGACATAGGCACGGCCAGAAGTGAAGAGGCCCTTGCATTTCTTCTTGCTTGGGCCAGGTGGGGACCTCACCCCAGTAGCCCTAAGAGGGCGAAGGGTGAAGAGCAGCTACCTGGATGAGCTCTGGGATGGGCATCCCCGTCCTTACCCCTCTGCACAGTCACTGACGGAAACGGGGCAGGAAAGCATTTGTTTGGATCACAGGTTTCATTTTCCTTTTTTTTTTAATAGGATATATGAGGTATATTTAAAAAATAAATACTCTCTATACCGAACAAGCATGCTTCAAATACAAAATATTTTACACAAAAAAGTAATAACTGACAAACTACCAATATGTTGAACTTAGAAAAAGTACTAAGCTATTTCGTAACTCTTAAAAAAAAAAATGACATTTTTATTATTCAAGCTAACTTACTTCCAAGTTACAAAAGTTACAAAATTTTGGTTTAAAAAATGCTTCTCTATGACTGCCTCGATTTATTTTGCTATGCAATGACAAAAACAAAGTATCTTTGAAATGCTTTGGGTATTTAAATGGATGTTTGTTACATAAATTTATATAAATAACTTTTATATCAGTAACAGGCCAACATATAAACACCCTTTTAGTAGAAACAGGAACCATTAATGATGCAGAATGAAACTTACACTACCTCTCAATTTACATACAGCACAATAAAAAATCTGACCAGGCCAGTGATATTTAAAGAATATGGTTAGTCACGCTCTCCTGGTATTACTGAATATGCTAGTTCTCTCATCAAATGAATAGTACTTCCATTATCTCATATTTTCCTCTATATTCCTTGTCTCCAGGTTGGAATAGCCCTGTGTGGGATATGTAGAAGTGGCCCAGAGCCTGTTGGTCCTATGCTTTTGGTTCGTTCTTCCCAAACAGGTTTCATTTTCTAAGTTAAATTATTTATTTAGATGTTGTTTATTGTAGTTATTTTTAACGTATGTGTATTGGAATTGTACCCAGTTCTTTCACATTATAGGCACACACTCTACTACAGCCCAGGAGCTCTGTAAATTTATGTTAGGGCCGGGGATTTAGCTCAGTGGTTTTGCCGCCTGCTGCACAAGCGCAAGGACCCAAGTTCAATCCTCGGTACCAAAAAAAAAAAATTTATGTTTTAACTGACATATTAAAAATGGTATGTATTGGGCCGGGGATTTAGCTCAGCGGTTTCGCCTCCTGCTGCACAAGCACAAGGACCCAAGTTCTATCTCTGGTACCAAAAAAAAAAAAATGGTACATATTAATGGGGTATGGATGTGATGTTTCAATACATGTATACATTGTATAATGTTTAAACCAGTTTAAACATCTATCTTCCACGGTTATCATTTCTTCATGGTGAAAATATTCAAAATTCTTCTAGCTTTTTGAAGTACACAGTCAGCTAGGCATGGTAGTGCATGTCTGCAGTCCCAGCATTCTGCAAGGCTGAGGCAGGAGGATTACAAATTCAATCTCAGCCAGGACAATTTAGCATGACTCTCTCCTTCAAATAAAAAAGGAAGAGAGGGGGTGGCTAGAGATGTAGCTTAGTGCCAAGGCCTTGGGTTCAATCCCTAGTGCCACCAGAAGGGTACATTGTCTGTAGTCACCCTACTATGCAATAGTATGCCAAAACTTAATTTGTTTGTTTATTTTTGTGATGCTGGGGTTACCCTTGTGCATGCTAGCACTTTAGTGCTAAGCTCCATCCCAGCCCTTTTTGTTTTATTTAAAAATTTTTTTTAGCCCTTTTAATTTTTATCCTGAGGTAGGGTCTCACTAAGTTCCCAGGCTGCCCTCAAAATTGTGATCCTCTTGCCTTAGCCTCCCAAGTAGCTGGGATTATAGCCCCATGCCACCGTGCCTGGTTACACCAGAACTTTTTTTTTCTTTGGTACCGGGGATGGAACTCAGGCCATTGCACTTTCCCGGTAGGCGTGGTGCCAGTGAGCCACATCCCTGGAACCACCCCAGAACTTTCTGCTCCTGTGTAACTGTAAATTAGTGCCCGCCCTTGAGCCTCTCCCCCTACCTCCCCCCACTATTCTCCCCCGGCCTTGGTAACCACCCTTCTGTTTTCCACTTCTGTGAGCCAATCAAAGGTTCTGAAGAGAGTGTTTCGGAAATCGGCAAGATGGTGCAGGTTCCAGCTCAGGGCAGCCACAGAGGAGACTAGAGTGTTTTTCTAGGAAGCTGGAGGCTGCCCTCACCTGACTTCCGGGGAGTGACTGCCCTCTCTGTGCCCTTGATCTTGGAAGTGTGGGACAGCTGAGCCTCGCCTGCCCTGTGCTTGTCAGAAGCCTGCAGCTGTGGCCTTTTCCCCTGTGGCCAGGCAGCTGTGGGTGGGGCATCTCTGGGGCTGTGGAAGAGTTGGCTTCAGTGCCCTTCTGAGAAATTCTGGCTGCCCCTGGTACCACCAGCAGCTCTGACTGCACAGAAACCACAGGGGCCTGACCAAGGCTTGTGAGGCTGGCCGGTTGGAGACTGCTTGTGAGCGCAGGCAGACTCCCTGATGGGTTCTGCCGGGGCAGGCATCTGCTGTGCACGTCAGGCCGGCCAAAGACAGATTTGTGTAAAACTGGCCTCAGTGTCTCAGCTCCATGGTGGAAGCTACACCTCCCTGCGTTGGGAGACCTAGGTCCCACTTCACAAGGGCTGACTTGGTGGTGTGTCCGGCGGCAGCGGGCTTTGGAATTGTTCCGGCCCCCTCTGGGGCTGGAACTGCTGCTTGCCAGCTTCCTGTGGCTACCCCACATGGCTGGTGGAGAGTCTCCTTTTCCCTTCATGTTCCTTGTTGGGCTGTACACCACATGAGTTATTTATTAAAACCCTGGACACAGATTAACTTTTCCACTTATTGTTTAGCATGGCCTCAGTCTCCTGTAGTTGAGAAATGTTAATTTTCTTTCCTCAAAGCTTGGTTTGTAGGAACTTTCTAACACACTCTTTCATCCTCTGGGGTTTCCAACAGAAATCCTGGCCTTCCATACATAGCTGTCTGGGAACTTGGTCCTGTTTGGGCCTGCGAGTTCCTCCCAAAGCTCAGCTCTCTGTGACTGCCTCACTAGGCCACTTGCAAATGGCAGCTCCTGCCCCACCCCAGAGCAGGGGAGGGCAGGTGGGCCTGAAGCTGTGAAGCCCTCCCCCACCCCTCCGCCTTGCCCTCCCTCCCAGACTGGGTCTGGGGCAGCTTTTTGGCTTTGCCCATCCCCTGTGCTTCTGAGGCTGTCTCCTCTCACCCTGTGATCTTCAGGGTTTCAAGAAATTTAGAACATGCAGTAATAATGGCAAACATAGCCCTTACTTTGTATAAGGTACTATTTTCCTTTTTTTGTTGTTTTTTAGACAGAGTTTTGCTACGTACTTCAGACTGGCCTTGAACTCACTATGTAATCCAAGTTGGCCTTGAACTCACTGCAGTTCTCCTGCCTCAGCCTCCTGAGTGCTAGGATTGTAGGCATGCACCACCATGCCAGGCTTGTATAAGGTACTATTGTAAGTGCTTTACAATAATTTACATTTAACCCTCAGAACAACTCTGAGATATATTCTCTTTATTTTATAAAGAGGGAAACTGAGCTTCTGAGATATTAAGGAACCAAGCCACTCAGTCGTAAATAGCTGTTAATGAACCCAGGCGGTGTGCATTGAGGAATGTCCCTCACCTTCCTCTGCCCCTGCAGGGTGAGCGCACAGAGTGCTCTCCAGTTACGCACCAGAGTTCAAAGGTATCTTGGGTTAATGGTTGATTCCCAACTGAACAGTTACCCAGGAAGTGACTCTCCTCCTGGGTGATGGCAGGACAGCTCAGTAGGTGACCGTCATCTCTCAGGTCCAGGCTTCTGCAGCCTCACCGTGGCCATTTCTGAAAAGTTAACAGAAAAGCGTGCAGCTGTTTGAAAGCACAAAGGTGGTGCTGCTGGCGGGTACAGAATTCACCAGGCCGGCCGGCCTCCTGTGCGTCCCCTCCTGTGTGTCCCCTCCTGTGTGTCCCCCTCCTGTGTGTCCCCCTCCTGTGTGTCCCCTCCTGTGTTCCCCTCCTGTGTGTCCCCTCCT
>NW_004624831.1:1896962-1908128 GCF_000247695.1 Heterocephalus glaber
TTTTTTTTTTTGGTACCAGGGATCGAACTTGGGTCCTTGCGCTTGCGCGGCAGGCGGCGGAAACCACTGAGCTAAATCCCTGGCCCTATTCCTATAAGTTTTTAGAGCATGTTATATAGATGTCCAGCGCCGTTAAGTGATTGGGGCCCACCATGGATAGTCATGGGTGTTATATTCTTACGGGAAAAATATGTGAAAAATAGTTTCAGTTTTAGATGCTAGGCACTGGACACAGGAGCTGTGTTGAAAGTAAAGCAGGGGTGTGGTGTTGGGGGTAGGCAGGAGTAGCGACGGAGGTGGGTAAAGAGGGTGTGTTTGCATTGCTCAGCACTGGCTCCCCTGGAAGCTTGGGTTGAAGCCTCAGTAACAAGGTAGCAGCCAACACCTCACGTTGTACAGCTCTGGGGCACTGGTCATATTCTCTGTGGAGTTGGTCCTCCTGGAGCTGTCAGTGTTGGCAGCCCTGTCACCCAGCCTGTAGAGATGCCAGCACTGGAGACAGCTTGGGTAAAGGCCCCGAGGCGGGAGGGACCCAAAGGTGTTGCAGGAGCAGAAGGAAGGCCACCGTGGTAAGAGGAAAGGACAGGGTGACAAGGTGAGGCTGAGTGTGAAGCCAGGGTAAAGAACATGACATTCAGGAGTTGGGGACTTAGCTCGGTGGTTCTGCTGCCTGCCTCACAAGCACAAGGTCCTGAGTTGGATCCCTGGTACCAAAAAAAAAAAAAAGAACATGACATTCAGTACGTTCTCTGTTGACTGATAGGGGAAGCAAAGGATTGATGTAGTGGGGGCGAGAATGGATTTTGGGAATCTTTTCCAGGGGTAGGGACATCACCACTAAATGGGGGCAGAGGAGCCTAGTTGGGTAATGCCACTACTTGTGTGCGTGTGTGTGTGTGTGTGTGTGTGTGTGTGTGTGTGTGTGGTACTGGGGATTGAACCAAAGGCCTTCACACTGAGCTACATCCTCAGCCCTTTAAAAAAATTTTTTTTTTTGGGCCGGGGATGTAGCTCAGTGGTTTCGCCGCCTGCTGTGCAAGTGCAAGGACCTGAGTTCAATCCCCGGTACCAAAAAAAAAAAAAAATTTTTTTTTGAGACAGGGTCTCTCTCTAAATTGCCCAAGCTGGGCTTGAACATGCCATCCTCCTGCCTCAGCTTTCTAGAGTGATGGAATTACTGGCGTGTACCACCAGACCTAGATATGGTTCTGCTTCTTTAAAAAGGAAATGGGATTGAGCTCAGTGGCAACGTGCCTGCCTCGCAAGCACAAGGTCCTGAGTTCAATCCCTGGTACAAAAAAAAAAAAAATTAAAAAAGAAACAGCAAAAGTGGCTCAAAGGAAATGGCATTAAGGTATTTAACTCTGACTTTGATAGTGACTAAGAGGGAGGCTCATTGCTTTTTAATAGTCTTATCTCATCAGTGTCTCGGCTTGATTAGCTCTTTGAGAGGCAATGGGAATGTTATCATCATACAGCACTACTTAACTATGATATGATGTGCAGGATACACAGAGGTACTGTCCTTGCCCTTGGGGAACGAGATGTGGAAAGATTTGTTCCTGTACTGTGTTGCAGATGTCTCGATCCTCTGGGGCAGCTGGCTTCCCAGAGTCGGAGGATGGTGGCCTTTGAGGTCAGGGAAAAGGCCTTGGGCTGCACACCTGCCTGCAGAGCACTCACTCCGCACATCAGTCTGTGATTCTGCTGCCCCTGGCACAGCTTGCTTTCTTCATTTATGGAGACTTTGTAAAGATGTTGCTTTAAGGGCCGAAGATTTAGCTCAGTGGTGCTGCTGCCTGCCTCACAAGTGCACGGTCCTTAGTTCAATCCCTGGTACCAAAAAAAAAAAAAAAGATGTTGCTTTAAGCTGAAGCCCAGAGTGGGCGCCATCAGAATTCCTGTAGACCCCAGACTGGCTTGGGGTCCCCCTGAGGCTGACCCTCTGGTTCTTTGGAGGTGGCTGGGAGCAGAGGTGAGAAGGCACGGCAGAGCTTCCACCACCTTCTATGGAGGGGCTGCTGCCTCTGCTGTGCACTTTCCTGATTCAGTGTCTCAGGCTGGCAAACTCCGCTCACTGCAAGTCTGGAATAGAGTTAAGCTGCCCAAGAGTTGGGAGTCCCAAGAGTCTGTTCAGCTGGAACAGACTCAGTCCTGGGAGCTACTGTTTTTAATTTGAGAAGGGTTGTGGGAATACAGTCCTTGTCCCCAAGGAGCCTCAGGAAAGAGTTAATCGAATGCAGCCCATGGCTGTCTTAGTTTCTTCACTGCTGGGACAAAATACCCGACATCCACAACTTAAGGAGGAGAGGTTTATTCTGGCTCATAGTTTGTAGAGGTTTCAGTCCATAGTTGGCCTGCTCTGAGGTGGAGCAGCATGGCAGAGGGGCCTGGCAGAAGAAAAACAGCGTTTGGCATGGTGGCAAGGAACAGAGAAGGGGGAGGGAGACCCTTCAGGCCACACCTCCAGCAACCCACCCCCTCCAAGCAGGCATCCCCTCCCAGATCACAGTTACCTATAAACTCGAAAGTGGACAAATCCAGATCCACAGATGGGTGAGGGTTACACCCCTGTGGTCCAGTCACTTCCCTGAAGCCCCACCGATGAGCACAGGAGGCTTTAGGGGATGTGTAGATACAAACCACAACACATGCGTTCCACAGACCTGGTTGGGGGGTGTAGAGGAAAGAAAGCATGTGAGGCTTATTTGAAATTCGAGAGCAGAGGTGGGTGGCTGCTGGCTGCAGATTTATCACACTCCTGGCTCCCAGTGTGAGCACAGTGCCAGCTGATGGACTTTCTCTCCATGGTGCTGTGGATCTTATGCATGCTAGGCAAGTGCTCTACCACTAAGCCACAGCCCCACCTCTAGGCTGGTATGGTTTTTCTTTTCTTCCTCCTCCTTTTTTTTTTTTTTTAATACAAAATGACAATATGACTGAAGTTTTTAAAAATCTTTAAAAATTTTTTGGTTTTAAAAGACTGAGTCTCATTATGTAGTTCAGGCTGGCCTTGAACTTACTGTGTAGCCCAGGCTGGCCTTGGAGTGTGGCGATCTTTCTGCCTCAGCCTCCCAACTGCTGGGATTTCAGGTGTGGCCTCTATGCCTGGCTAAAAAAATCTTATCCCTTTCAGATTAAAGTATAAACATATTTCAAAACCACTAGGGGCCAGGGATTTAGCTCAGTGGTTCTGGCACCTGCCTTGCAAGTTCAAGGTCCCGAGTTAGATCCCCGGTACCAAAAAAAAAAACAAAACCACTTGTAAGTTGTACTGCTTATTATCATACTTGGGTTGTCACCAAACACCATTTCCATTAATAACAGAGCCTCCATGGGCTGGAGATGTAGCTCAGTGGTGCCTCAAGGTCCTGAGTTCAATCCTCCGTACCATCAAAAAAAAGTAGAGTCTCCATAACTCTGAATTCTTAAAAATGAAAGCATCCTTACTGCAAGTGTTTATTTAGTGATTGTTTGCTGAATTCCACTGTAATGCCTGTCACTCAGAGTGGGCAGCAGTCAGGAAGTCTCAGGCCTGGTCTGAGGGCTCCGGGAAACTGGGTGAAGCCTTAGAGTGAGGCAGCTCTCAATGACTGGGCCCACAGAAGCCCGAGTTGGGAGTCAGGACGTCCCTGGCACCCTGAGGTGCTTTCCGAAGTGAGCACAGGGACCCTTCCTGTGAGCACTAAGGAAAGGAGCGGTGAGCTTCTGTGGAGGGCGTGCGTTGGGCCCCTAAAGGTCCTGTACCACCCTGTGGGTCAGTTTCCTTTACCCTAGTCACAGAGATGTGGGAACCTGGGCACACGGCAGTGAAGTTGCCCCGGGTCAGCCAGAAGGTGGTGGGGCTGGGCTCAGCACCAGCTCCGGCGGCCTTGGCAGCCTGCAGCCTGCAGCCTGCATTCTCTCCCACCTCACTGTGCTCTTTGGCCTCTCAGCGCACACGCACGGTCCTGGAGCACTCTGCTCTATGCAATTTCTACTCTAAGTCTGCCCTGGGACCTCCGGAGGGCCCGGAGATGAGATCGGAGACTGCTGGACGTCTGCCTTCCTTCCTGCCCAGGCTCAGCCCTAACCTTGGACTGGCCTTGCATCCCCTGGGCCTTCTCCACAGGCTTTAGTCACGCTGGCCTCGAACTCGGCCTCCTGAATAGCTGGGACCACAGGCTTGCACCCAGCTATGCAAATGTTTTAAAATCATACATTGTGTTAACTTCTGTTTCATGCTTTTTTCACGACCATTTGTGGTGAAGTGTACATAATATGCAATTTATCATCTTAGCCACTTTTAGGTCTACAGTTCAGTGGACATTCACACTGGTGTGCAACCATTACCACCTTCCTGTTTTGGAAATTTTTAATCTTCCTAAAGCAAAATTCTATACCTATTAAATAATGACAACCCCTCTCCCCTTCTCCACCTCCCCTAGTCTATGGAAACCACTATTTTATTTTCTCTCTCTCATGATTATCTAGGTACCTCATGTAAGTGGAATCATACAGTATTTGTTTTCCTTGTCTGGTTTTTTCCCTTAGCATAATGTCTTCAGTGCTCATCCATGTTGTAAGTGTCAGAGTGTCCTTCTTTTGTGTCCTCCTTTTTTTGAGACAGGGTCTCACTATGTATAGTTCAGGCTGGCCTCGAACTCATTATGTAGTTCAGGGTGACCTCCAACTTGTGGCGATCCTCCTGCCTCAGCCTCTCCTGGGATCATAGGCATGTGCTACTACGCGTGGCTTAGAATGTCCTTTTTTAAGGCTGAATAATACTTTCTGTCTACACATTTTTTCACCCACTCGCTCATCAGTAGGCTCTTGGGTTTTCTACCTTTGGCTGTTGTGAGTAATGCTGCTGTGATGTTTGGTGTACAGGTATCTGCTTACATTTCTGCTTTCCATCTTTTGAGTATGTATCCTGAAGTGGAATTGCTGGATCATGTGATAATTATATGTTTAATTTTTTGAAGAGCCACCAGCAGTGCACAAGGGTTCATGTCACAACCATGTGAAAATCAGTCATTTTCATTTTTACCCCAGAGTTCACAGTAGATGAAAAGCAGAAGGTACAGGCTCTAGAGTGGGGCCAGATGTTCCTGCTCCTCCTCACCAGGCTGAGGCAGAGAGAGCCCTGTGGTTTTCAGAGCTCACAGATGAATCTCTGTTTTCCTGCCAGCCCTTGACCTACCACATGGTGCATCAGGATTATACAGTCCTCCTGCTGGTAGAACATGTAAATGGTTTCTAAATGTTACTCTCATAAATACTGCTGAATGTTTATGTCAAGGGTTTTTTCCAAATGCAAGGTGATTTCCTTAGGATGAATGCTCAGAACTGGTCACCACACTGTGAAATAGTAGCTGGTGCTGAAGTGGCAAATACTGTGTCCCAGGAACTGATTTATGTGTTTTGAACATGTCATGTATTAACTAATTTAAGTAGCTACTATGATCTCTGTGAGTCGTGTTTGTTCTGCGGTACTGGGATTAAACCCAGGGACACCCTACCACTGAGCTACATCCCTGGCCCTTAAAAAAATTTTTTTTTCCGGGTGTGGTGACACACTTCTGTAATCCCAGCACTTGGGAAGCTGAGGCAGGAGGATCCCTGGGAGGTCAAGGCCAGCCTGGGCTACATAGTGAGACCATCTCAACCCCCGCCCCCCAAATTTGTTTTTGGAGACAGGGTATTGCTGAATTGCTCAGGCTGGCTTTGAATTTGTGATCCTCCTGTCTCAGCTTTCCAAGTAGCTGTGATTTCAGATGTGTACCTTTTTGCCTGAATAGACCTTTGTGGGTTTTTTTTGTTGTTGTTGTTGTTGTTTTGGTACTGGGGATTGAACTCAGGACCTTGCCCTTTCGAGGCACCTGTTTTTGTTTTTTTGAGACAGGGTCTTGGTATGTAGTTCAGGCTGGTCTTGAACTCACTGTGTAGCCCAGGGTGACCTCTAACTCACAGCAATCCTCCTGCCTCAGCCTCCCGAGTGCTGGGATTACAGGTGTGTGCCACCACATCCCTCTGTTTTTTGAGAGGACTCACTGTTTGTCCCACGCTAATCTTGAACTCCTGGGATGAGGTGACCCTCTTGCCTCAACCTTGGATGTAGCTGGAACTATAGGCAGGTGCCACCTTGGCCAGATTTTTTTTTTTTCTTTCGGTACTGGGGATTGAACTTGGGAACTTGCACTTGTGAGGCAGGTACTAGAATCACTGAGCTAAATTCCCGGCCCTAGATTTTTTTAATAGACTTTTTAGAGCAGTTTTAGGTTTTTAGCAAAGTTGAGCAGGAGATAGGGTTGCTATATTATCCCTTCCTCACCCTCCAACCAACCCACACACATGAGCACCCTTTCTCTGTGTCTCCATCTATTAAGTACCGTGGGTATGTACCGATACCCACAATTTCAAAACTCTACCTAAGGAGTTCATTCTAGCCTGCCCTTTTCTTTTTCTTTTTTTGGTACCGGGAATCAAACTCAGGACCTTGTGCTTGCAAGGCAGGTGTTGGAACCACTGAGCTAAATCCCCGGCCCCCTTTTCTTTTTTATATATTTCTGACTCTGACACATCTTCACCAGTTTCTAGTTTCTGACAGTGAGAGACACCTGACTCCTCTCGTCTATGCATGTGCAGAATTACTGACCCACACTGATGCAAAAAGTAAACCAGCTAACCAGAGGTCAGTATTTGTTCATGTTCTTTCTGTCTTTAGCCAGTGAACTATGTACAAAACTTACTGGGGTTACTTCTTTTTTCCCCCTTCTTCAATGTGGTTGTATTGTTAATTTGAAATATGTTAAATTCATTAATTTCTGTATGTATTTCATTTTAGCATTTTCTTCCATCCTCATTGGTTCTCTTTTGTTAAGTGTATGAAAATACTGCACGAACTCCAAAGTGAGAACTCTATTTAGAAAAATACCAGCCTACCCCTGCAGTCCTTCCGACCTCAGTCCCACCTGCTGTGTGTCTTAGCTTCTGATTTATCCTCCCTTTATGGCTTCTTGCACAAATGAACACATGCCGCATGGGTGTCTTTTCTTATTTTCTCTTTTTTCTTCCTTGAAAGCAAACTGTAACATTCCTTTGCCTTTTTACTTGATAGTATCCTGATCAGCTTATTATAGAGTGCTTTATTCTTACCCTAAGCCACTCATCTAAATATAAATTGTTTTTTTTGTTTTGGCTTTTTTTGTGGCTACTTGGGCTCGTACTCATGATCTTGCACTTGCAAGGCAGATGCGGTGCCACTGAGCTAAATCCCTGGGCCTTAAATAAAAATTTTTTTAAAATTAAAAAAAAGTCCCCACTGTCCTACGAATGGGCATTTTGGTGGTTTCCAGGATTTTGTAATTACAGATTCTTAGAAATGGGAAACAGGGCCTGGGATTTAGCTCAGTGGTTCCACCCCCTGACTCGCAAGCCCAAGGTCCCGGATTTGATCCCCGGTACCAAAAGAAAAAAAGAAATGGCAAACACATATGGAGTTTTGCTAGGTATTGCTAAATTCCTCCATGAAGGTTGCACTAATTTGTACCAGACCAGTAACACATGAGAATGCCTGTTTTCCCTGTACCCTTGCCAATAGGAATTGACATCAGACTTTTTGAAATTTTGGCCAGCCTGATAGGTGAGAATGGTTCTTTTAATTTGCATTTAAAAAAATTATGAATGAGGTTGAGCATTTTGTCAAGGGCTCAAGAGACACACACAGTTGTGTGTAGCTTAACAGGGATCAGTCAGGCCATTTCCCTGTTGTGTGTATTCCACAGAGCGAGTTACACGGCCTGTTACATGCAGAGGCCACACTGTGGAGTCTGGTCCTCCGAGGCTGCAAACCTGTGCAGCAGCTTGCTGTACTGAAAATCTTAGCAGGTGCAAGACAGTGGTGTTTGTGTACCTGAACACGGAAACAGTACCGAAAGAATCTGGTAAAAAGATAGAAGATGACAGCTGCACAGGGAGCTTGGTCTGCATGGAGCGTGAGGACTGGAGTTGCTCTGGGTGACTTGAAGAGTGGGTAGCGAGGGAACTGGGAGGCTGCAAGTAGATCGTGCCCCCTGGAGATCTTTTATTTATTTTTGGTACTGGGAATCGAACTCAGGACCTTGCACTTTCAAGGCAAGCGGCAGCACCACTGAGGTAAATCCCTGGCCCCTGGACCTTTTAAACCCTGGGCACACAGGCAACACTAAATTCACAAAAAGCATTTTCTTTCACCAATAATTGACCTTAGGTTACTGTAATTTTTTTGAATTTATTTTTAAATTAAATTTTATTTTATCCTATTCCCCCCTCAAGCCCCCTCTCCTCCTTTGTACAAAAGCTTTGTTTCCATTTTTTCCTTCTGTTCTCACTTTTTTCTTGTCCCTTCCTTTCTCCCTCCCCCGTCCCTTGTTCCTCTTCTCACTTGAACACTTTCTTCCCATTTCCCAACATCCATTATACATTTCAGTCCTTATTTCCACTTTCAGCTTCTTATACCAGAGAAACAATTCAGTATTTAAACACGTGTATCTGATTTATTTCACTTAAGATTATGGTCTCAGGGTGCATCCATTTAGCTATAAATGTCTGAAGCTCATCCTTTATGGCAGAGTAGTACTCCGTTGTATAAAAAAACCCACATCTTCTTTATCCATTCATCAGTTGATGGGCACTTGGGTTGTTTCTAAGATTTAGCTATTACAAATTGTGCCACTAGAAACATGAGTGTGCATATATTGCTGTGGTATGATGCTTTTTTTTTTTTTTGTACCAGGAATTGAATTCAGGACCTTGCGCTTGTAAGGCAGGTGCGGCACCACTGAGCTAAATCCCCAGCCCAGTGGTATGGTGCTTTTAGTTCTTTCAGGAACATACCAAGGAGGGGAATAGCTGGGTCAGATGGACCCTCTAGTTTTAGTTTTTTGAGAAATTGCCACACTGATTTCCACAGTGGTTGCACCAGTCCTTACTCCCACCGACAGTGGAGCAGGGTTTCTTTCTCCCCACAACCTCGCCAGCATTAGTTATTGGTTGATTTCTTGGTAGCAGCCATTCTTTCTGGGGTGAGATGGAAATTTAGCGTTGGTTTTTTTTTAATTTTTTTTTTAGCATTGTTTTGATTAGCATTTCACAAATGACCAGTGGTGTTGAACATTTTTTCATATATTTATTTGCTGTTTCTAATTCTTCACCTGAGAAGTGTCTATTCATTTCAGATGCCCATTTTTGCATTGGGTCTTTAAATTTTGGGGAGGTCTGATTCTTTTGAGTTCTTTATATATTCTAGATGATAGTCCTTTATCTGAATAGCTGGTAAAAATTTGTCCCACTCTGTGGGTTGTCTCTTCACTCTGTTGGTGGTTTCTCTTGCTGCTCAAAAGCTTTTTACTAAGATGAGGTCCCGGTTGTTGATTCTTTGTAGTATTTCCTGTGCGGTCTGGGTTTTGTTCATGAAGTCTTTGCCTGCTCCTATGTCCTCAAGCGTCTGCCTGTTTGTCTTCCAGCAGATTTAGTGTTTCTGTTTTAATATTTTGTTCTTTGATCCATTTTGATTTTAGGTTAGTACATGGTGAAAGATACGGGTCTAGTTTCAATCTTAGTCATGTGGAAAGGCAGTTTTTCCAGCACCATTTATTATAGAGGGTTTTTTTCCAGAAAAGGTATTTGGCTCTTTTGTGAAAGATAAGGTGGTTGAGTGTGTCTGGAGTTGTTCCTGCACCCTCTAGTCTGTTCCATTGATCCTCAGGTCTGTTCTTTTGCCAGTACCATGCTGTTTTTATCACAGTAGCTTTGTAGTAATTTAAAGTCAGGGATTGTGATACCCCCTGCTTTGCCTTTCTTGCCCAGAATTGCCTTTGCTATTCTAGGTCTCTTCTGGTTCCAAATGAATTTTAGGATTGTTTTTTCTAATTCTGTGAGCTATGCTGTTGGGATTTTGATTGGAATTGCATTGAATCTGTATAACAATTTTGGAAGTATGGCCATTTTCACTGTATTGGTTCTTAGTATCCAAGAGCAAGGGATATCTTTCCATTTTCTGATATCCTCTTCAATCTCCTTCAGAGTACTGTAGTTTTCAATGTAGAAGTGTTTTACTTCCTTTGTTAGATTGATTCCTAGGTATTTCAGTTTTTTTGGATGCTATTGGGAAAGAGATTGTTTCTCTAATTTCTCTCTGTGTAATGTTTTTACTTCATAAACTTTTTTTTTTTTTGAGGCAGAGTCTCACTGTGTAGTTCAGGTTGGCCTTGAACTCGCTATGTAGCCCAGGTCAGTGAGGTTGATGGTCCTGACCCTGTGTTGGCCTAGGCTCATGTGTGGGTCTCACTGTGTAGCCCAGGCTGGCCTTGAACTCACCACGATCCTCCTGCCTCAGCCTCCCAAGTGCTGGGATTACAGGTGTGCACCATGATGCCAGGCAATTACTTTATAAACTTTTTAACTTTAAAAAACCTTTTGGACTCATCTATTTTCTGTTTAAACAATTTTTTATTTTTTTAAACTTTTAAAATTTTTGGCTGGAACTCTGGCTGTGTAGCTCAGCAATAGAACACATGCTCAGCATGCTTGAGGCCAGGGCCTCTAGGTTCAATTTCTAGTATCAAAAAACAAAACAGAAAAACTTTTTTGTTAAATACTAAGACACAGCTGGGTGTGGTGGTGCATACCCACAATCCCAGTACTTAGGAGGCTGAGGCAGGAAGATTGCTGTGAGTTCAAGACCAGTGTGGACTACACAGTGAGACCCACTCATGAGCCTAGGCCAACACGGTCTGGATCGGCAACTTCACTAACCCGTCTGCACACCTTGTCCCAGTGGAGGGCCTTGTTGGGGGGAGTGGGCACCATGCACGGAGCTTTCCCCTCCTCTGATAACAGGGCCTCTGAGGCTCTGCTTCCTCCAGCATTTAGGTGATGCCAGCTTTCTTTTCTTCTCTTTTTTTTAAAAATTCATATACCATGAAATTTACCCTATTAAAGTATACAGTTCAGTGGTTTTTAGTATGTTTATAAGGTTGTGCATGGGATGGGGATTTAGCTCAGTGGTTTCGCCACCTGCCCTGCAAGCGCAAAGACCGGAGTTCGATCCCCGGTACCGGAAACCCCGTACAAAAAAAAAAAAAAAGATGTGCAACAGCAGGATTGGGCATTAAGAAAATTAGGATGCCCAAGAACAATTATATT
>NW_004624831.1:1908228-1920019 GCF_000247695.1 Heterocephalus glaber
AAAAAAAAAAAAAGGTGGCAAAAACAATGCTTCTCTTTCTGTCTTTTTTTCCTTCAGTGCTGAGACTGAAGCCAGGACCTAAGGACATGCTAAGCGCAAGGTCCTGAGTTTGATTAATTTTAATAACCAAAAAAAAAAAAAAAAAAAAAAAAAAAAAAGAAGGTTGTGCAACCATCACCACTATCTAATTGTAGAACATTTCCATCACCTCAAAAACAAATTCTGGACCCACAAGCAAATTGCTGTCCTCTCCCTCCTTACCCCAGTCTCTGCCAGCTCCTGATTACTTTCTGTCTATGTGGATTTGTCTTGTGGACCCTTCATAAAAAGGCCTCGTGTTTTCAGGGTTCGTCTGTGTTTTAGCAGTTATCACCGTACCATTTCTTTTTATTGCCAAATAATATTTTATTGTAAATTTTTTTAGAAACACTTTTTTTTTGGCACCAGAGATCGAACTCGGGTCCTTGTGCTTGCAAGACAGGCGGTGGAACCACTTGAGCTAAATCTCCGGCCCATAGAAACACATTTTTTAAAACAAATTTTATTTTATCCCATTCCCCCCTTCCACCCTCTCCCTTCCCTATGTATGAAAACTGTTTCCATTTTTCCTTCTATTTTCATTTTTTTTCTTGTCCTTTCCTTCCTTTCTCCCTTTGTTGTAAATTATACCTTTTTTTTTTGGTACCAGGGATCGAACTCAGGTCCTTGCTCTTGCAAGGCAGGCAGTGGAACCACTGAGCTAAATCCCTGGCCCTTCTTATTTTGTTTATTCATTCTCCAGTTGATGGACATTTGGGTTGCTTTCATTTTTTAGCTATTATGAATAGTGCTTTTAGGAACACTGGTGTATAAGTTTTTGTGTGAACATGGTTTTTTTGGGGGGGGTGGAAATACAAATCTAACTTTATTTTATTTTATTTATTTATCTTTTTTGGTACCGGGGATTGAACTCGGGTCCTTGCACTTGCGAGGCAGGGGCCGGAACCACTGAGCTAAATCCCTGGCCTCTAACTTTATTTTAAAAGAATAAATTTTAATAAATTTAATAAATTTTTTTATTTTGCTCCCCAAATATTGCTAATCGTGTGAACATTTCTCCTTCTCACACCACCCTTTGCTTCTGAGCATAACTATTTGTTCCCTAGTTACAGTTCGTCTGTCTGGTCAACATGGACTTCTCCATTTTTACCCAGACATGCTCTTTCACTACCATCTTCTTGCATCTGCCTGTCGTCTCCTGGCTCCTCTTCGACATCCCCTTCCTCCTGTTCATCTTCCTCTGTGTGAAGTCCCCAGGTGTCCTCTTCTCGTTCCCTCTCCTTTTCCTTTTTCTTCTTGGCATCGTCTTCCTGTCTTCTTTTTTCCATTGCTTCATACAATTCTCTCTGTTGCTTCTCTGCATCCTTTCTTATGCCCCAGGTCTTATTGCCAACCTCTTCAGCGAACTCTTCATCGTTTGTGAGAAGGAAATTGTCAAAGATGCTGCCAGATTTTATCTGCCAGAGGTCCAAGCCAAGAACACTGGTGTAATAATAGTGGCAAAGAGTGGGGTCGGGTTTATATGCAGGGTTGTCTGTTTCTGGATGAATCCACTCCCCCTGATAATTGGGATTGTCACTGACCCGAGGTTTCCATTGTCCCTCATACTTTAGGTTTGGTGTCAGGGGTCCTCCCCACGGTCCATCTATCGCCTTATTCCAGTCATCCGGCTTCTTGGCATCTGGGTCTGGGATGAACTCAAAGTCCTCCCAATCCTCGGGTTTCTTATCTTCAGAATCCTCTATTTGCAGATGTTCGTCCCATTTCCTTGGTTTCCGGGCATAGGGGTCTTTTGTTTTCCTGGGAGGCAAGAAGACCCAGTCATCCTCCAGTCCCCCAGCTGTCACTTGCTCATTGTCAATTTTGACTGCATAAGTAGCATTGGGGTGAATGATCAAAGTGTATAGGTGAATGTCTTTATTGGTCCTGCACTTGATGGTCTTGTTGTTTGCATGGTATTTCCCTTGGTACTGAAGGGTGACCTGTACAGTGTTATTGCCAAAGCCACAGATGTCAGGGCCTGGAAATTAAACCCCAGAGCATGATTTCACATCAACTTCAGGCAGTTTGCTGAGTCTGAGGCCAAGACTCAAGATAGACACATCCTGTGTATTAATCAGTGTTCCCAGCAAGATATAATTCAAAGTTAAGATTACTTGAGAAGGATTTAATAAAAGGATTATTTACAAGGGTGAAGGCAAGACATGGAGAAGACAAAAGGTACCATGCTGGGCTTGGGGTTCGCAACAATGGGGCTAGTGCCCCTCAGAGCATGGAGTGAGGAGGAGTGGTTACTAGGGCCAGGAAGAGAGACTCCTGTGTGGACGACAGCAGGAGAGAAGTGGACTTTTAGTTCAGCGAATACAACTCTAATCTCTCCCTCTGGTCTCCTGCCAGGTCTCCCATTGGCCAAACCCTTCCTGTGCCAGGAGTTTTATTCCATGTCATTTAATTCTCACAAGTAGGTGGTACCAGCTTCACTTTTAGCTGGGAAAATTGTGGCTCAGAAAAGTTAAGCAGCTTGCCCAAGATCAAACAGCTAATAAGAAGCTTTGCTTGAGGGGCTGGGGATTTAGCTCAGTGGTTTCGCCACCTGCTGCGCAAGCGCAAGGACCCAAGTTCAGTCCCCAGTACCAAAAAAAAAAGAAGATTTGCTGGGATTCAAACCCCTCCTACCTACCTAGTCACTGAGCCAGAGGCCCTTTCTGATTTGTGAAAACCCTAGGGGGAGCTATTGATCAGAGCCTCTGACCTCAGAGGGCTTTAGCTTCCAAGGTCCCTAAATAGGCTTTATTCTAATTTTCAGCCTCATGTTCCATGATATTCTTGCTGACTACTCAACGCACACACATGCACGTATGCACGCACGCACACACACAGTGGGCTGTAGCGACACTGGTCTTCTTACCACTTCTCTGCTTGCATTTGAATCTCATGACTCTGACTTTTGTACAGTTTGCCTCCTTTGCCTTCATCAAATCCTCTACCTCCTTCCTCCGTATTAAAATCTAACTCATTCTTCAAAAAGCAATTAATACCTCCTCCCAAAAGCCCCCAGTTGAATTGAATCATGTTATCTTTTGTGATCTCATAGCCCTTCTTCAGCACCTTTTTATTTATTTATTTTTGGTACCGGGGATCAAACTCGAGTCCTTGCGCTTGCGCAGCAGGCGGCAAAACCACTGAGTTAAATCCCTGGCCCAACACCTTTTTAAAAATGTCTTTTGGGCCGAGGATTTAGCTCAGTAGTTCTGCCGCCTGCCTCGCAAGCGCAAGGACCCGAGTTTGATCCCCGGTACCAAAAAAATAAATAAAAATTTAAAAAATAAAAATATGCCTTTCATTCTGTCTTTTTAAAAAGTATTTGATTTTCTGAGGGGAGAAGAATAGAGTGGAAAAAACACAGGGTTTCAAGGCAGAGAGATTGAGTTCAGATTCTGGCTTCCCACTTACTCACCTTGGGTAAATATCTTCCCTCTGTTTCTTTACCTGTAAAGTGGAAATGATAACAGCCTGATCGATCTTGTTGGGTTGTTTGAGCATCAAGTAAATAATACTCACTTGAAAGGGGAAAAAATCACAATTGTCTTATTTCTAATTTCCCTGCTACCATCACTCTTTCCATATACACATGTACCCTGCTTGTGAGAAGGGTGGGTTCTCTGCCATACGGCTCTGCATAAGGAGACTGAGCCAGGCGAGGTAGTTCACACCTGTAATCCCAAGCAGCATGGAGGCTGAGGCGGGAAGAAAGCCTGGGGAGTTTTGCAGGGTGCTATCTCAAAATAGAAAAGGCTAGGAATGCTGCTCAGGGGTAGAGTTCTTGCCTATGATGTAAAAGGCCCTGGAGTCCATCGAGAGAGAGAGAGAGGACAGAGACAGAGAGAGACAGACATAGAGGTGTGAACATGTTTTCAATTCTTCTGGATATATATTGAGGGTCATATGGTAACTTATTTATTTATTTATTTTGTACCCAGAATCGAACTCAGGATCTAGCACTCACCAGGCAGGTGCTGTGCTGCTGAGCTACATCCCTGACCCTGTGTTACCTTTTTGAGGAACCTTGAAACTGTTTTCCAAAGCAGCACCATCATCTTACATGCTGACCAGCACTGTATGAATGTTCTGATTTCTTCTCCCTGTCAGCACTTGTTATTACCTGCCTTGTTTTAGCCATCCTAGAGGGTGTGAAGTGGTAGCTCACCGAAGGTTTGATTTGCATTTCCTTCTTGACTAGTGATGTTGAGCATGAACTGCCAGCTTTTTGGTAGGCTTTTTTTTGGTGCCACCAGCTATGAGTTCCCTCTAGAAAGTCTCTCCTGGGTTCCTGTTCACCTCCTGCCCGAAATGAGCAGTTATTTTTGCCTCTTGGAGGTTGATGGGTCCCTCCTTAGTGTGATGCTTTGGGAGGGACCACAGGCAGGCTCCAGGGCCAGGCATCTGTGTGTCTAGGATTCAGTGCACATACTCTTTCGGTCAGCAGGTCTGATTGCCGTGAGGCTGGCACCGCCAAACTGCTGGGACAAAGCCAGCGCCTCCCAGGATACCTCAGTAGGTGAGATCCTGGTTCTGGAGTGGAAGCTATGGAGAGCCATCTCTCCATCCTGCAGCAAGACAGACCCCTTCCTTCCTGCCAGACGATGAAAAATCTGTAACTTATTCCTAAATATTCCTCCATAAAGAAATTCTGCTGGCCTCCTTTACCACCAGCCAGTATTTTCCCAGCCTTTTGTGTTGAAACACGACTCCCTGTGACCCAGATCCCCCCTTCTGCAGCATGTGATGACTCCTTCTCAGAAGACATGAGAGAACACTGCTCCCTTGGAGGGGCTTTACCGGCTGGTCAGACGGAACCGCTATGGCAGACAGCCCACATGTGAGGATGTGCAGACCAGGCAGGCCCTCCAGCGCACTTTGTTTTTTGGTACCGGGAATCAAACTCAGGACCTCATGCTTTTGAGGCAGGCACAGTGCCACTGAGCTGAATCCCTGGCCCCCTCCAGCACACTTTGAAAACGGAATGACTTTGTCCCTTGGCTGTTGCCTGGGCAGCCTGCTTTGAAACAGAGACTTTCTGACAGGCACAGGTTGTGTATTTACCCTGAGGCTGGACCACTCCACACTCATATTTCAGAGGTTGTGTCCAGCGAGCTCATGGGCGGTAATCAAATCCAGGTGGGGACCATCTGGCCGGGACTCTCCCTTCCTGGCAGCCGAGTGAGGGCTGGACTGCCCACTGTGGAGATGGCCCCAAGAGCACCCTGTGTGGAGACAGATGATGCTCACGTGTGTGCCTGTGTGGGTGCACACTCGTGTGTGTGTGTACACGCAGCTCTCGTTAGGTGCTGCTATGTGGATATGAATGATTCAGTGACCTCCGTCTGCATCTAAGGGTTCTCCCCGTTTTTAGCCCACAATGAACATAATCCTTTTAGTCTGTTTCTCGAGTTTTTGTGGTTAGAAATCATGTAGTTTCCTTGGCCCAAGATGAAAGCACTGGAATAACGGTCTAATATGTTTTATATAGCTGCCTCTAATTGGTGGGTGCTTGAAGTCTTCCCTTTGCCCTAGTGACCCGGCTCCTTTTGCAGAGTTTTAGGGTCAATGTTTCATCACCCCCAGGTTTTCACATCCCTTCCAAACCTGGAACCGCACCAAAGGCAGCCTTTGTGGCCTCAGTTTGTGTAGTTCTACCCTGATCCTCGCCATGCTTCAGTGACCCCAAACAGGGCAGCGTGGCAAGGAAATGAAATAACTTAAGTGCTATCACTGCCAGCATCTTCTAGCCAGATCTCCAGAATTTCACACTTACATCCTCCAAATGGATTCTGCTTCCTACGTTGCTAGATAACCGGAGAAAATGCAACCTATGGATACTTCTTTAAAATACAGTTGGGTTTGACTTGATCATGTCTAAGGATTCCTTTTCAGTTTGGAAGAGATAGAATTTGGGATCTCGGAGGTGATCTTCGCCTGCATAGTGCGGAAGGGCTGGCTTCACCCTGGGGACACAAAGCCGTGGCCAGGACTTGGGATCGATTTCTTCAGTCTCTCAGCTGGCCCTCTAGGGATGATGATGGTGAAGGCAAGATGCCATGAGGAGGTCCAGGCCTGGGCCTTGGCTGCATGGGCAGCCCTTGAGCGCTCTTCTGTGACCTGTTTAGGGAGCTTGGCTGGCAAGGAAGTGTTGGCTGTCATCTTAGTTTATGGTTTGTATTTGTATGCTGGAGAGTTTACACCTGTACAGTCACTGTGGCTCATGTTTGCACAAGATATAATTACTGAAAATTATAGCATGAACATATTTTACCTTTTAACCCTTCCCATGCTGGCAAGCCTCAGGAACTCTCAGGACCTGCTGCCCCATGCCTTCCTGACCTGTGGAGGTGTGGCACCCCAGCAACCAGGGCCAGGCTCTGATCCACACCCTTGCCACCACTACAGGGTCTTTCTTGAGAGTTGGGAACCCCAGCAGCAGGGAGGGAACCGTTCCCAGCTTGTCTCATTGTCACTGTGAGGACCTGGGGCTGCAGAAGCCACAATCCTCACTGTTGTGGGCCCTGGAGATAAGAAGGGAGGCAGGCTGTGTTTCTTCCAGGGACGTGACTGATGTGCGGTCATGGAGAGCAGTGCCAGTGGATGTGGGCATGTGGGATGCTGGCTTTTGGGAAGAATAAGGGTCACCAGCATTCAGCCTGCTTTGAGAGCTCTCACATCCCGACTGACGGTCACGCCCTTGAGGGTGGAGTGGGGGCTCTTGGCCTCAAGGAGCACATGGGCTTCTTGGCTGCTCATGACACTGTCTTGACGGAGTGAAGAGCGTGGGTGAGGAAGGTTTCCAGTGATGGCCTCCATCATATAGAAAGGAATGCTCTGGAACCACAGACCCTGGACCTCCTAATTCAGTGCCAGTGGGGTGTTTGGTTGGCTAGCCTAGGACTGGACATGCACTGCTGCGGGTAGGCGAGTGAGGCAGGAGTTCTGCTTCCCGGCCAGGCTTTCCCAGCCCCTTCCCCTCTCAGGGCTCACACTCTGGGAAACTGAGTAGAGAGTTTGCATGCTGAGGCCACCACACAAAACAAGCGCTTTCATGAGACTACCAGATAGCTTTTCCTATGGTAGTTGAACTTTTTGCTTTTTATTCCTTTCAGGTTTACAGGAACAGATGGGCCTAGTGGTTTTGGCTTTGAGTTGACTTTTCGTCTGAAAAGAGAAACTGGGGAGTCCGCTCCACCAACATGGCCAGCAGAGCTAATGCAGGGCCTGGCCCGATATGTGTTCCAGTCAGGTAAGAGCCCAGGGGCTGGCTGATGTGCCAGTCCTGTTGCCAGGAGCCTGGTTGGGAACTTGCAGGTACACTTTGATGTCTGCAGTGTCTTTTTCCTGGGAGTACTGTACCCCTGCTGTTCAGTGAGGCTGGCTTGTTTTGCCTGGTATTCTCTAGGTGGAAAGCTTCCTGGGGCACAGCAGAGGGATATGTCACTATGCCCCCCTGCTCCCAGTGGTCTGGCTGTCCCTGTTTCTCTTCTCTTCCCTCCCCTCCCCTTCTTTCTTTTATACAGGGTCTTACTTTGTAGTTCAGGCTGGCCTTGCACTCATCACTTACCCCAGGCTGGCCTCACACTCAGGGCAATCCTCCAGCCTCAGCCTCCTGAGTGCTGGGATCACAGGTATGTGCATCACCATGTCTGACCTGCCCCTATTTCCGAGGCTACAGGCACATAGGCTAATCTTGGCTCGGTCTTGGGTAACAGCAGAGGGTGGGGTAGAAGAGAAGGAAATGCCAGAACTTGCTGCCCTGCAGGGTAAAGGGAAGTTAGAATCAGGCAGGGCCTGAATAGTCAGAAGTGTTGTTTGGCCAGGTGTGATGACACACACACCTGTAATCCCAGCAGTTGGGAGGCTGAGGCAGAAGGATTGTTATAAGTTTAAGGCCAGCCTGGGCTACATAGTGAGACCTAGTCTCAAAAAAAAAAAAAGTGTTGTTTGATTCAGTTGATTCACATGCCCTCCAGAGGATTGTCCTTTGCTCCTGGCTGCCCATGAGGACTGCAATGGGGACCCTAAAATGGGGGCTTTGTGTAGGAGACCTCGACCTCACTCTCTGGGCTCAGACTGCCTGTATCCGCAGTGGGATGAAAGGCTGAGTGAATTTGGTACATTTCCTTGACACTTCATATTACCTGAATGTTTGTGTGGCTAATGAGTTGCTCAGAAGCACTTTTTAAGTGACCTTCAAATGAAGGCTGAAATTCTTTCTCCTAGCTTTTTTGTTCCCCGAGTGTCATAGCTACATGCAGAGCCATATCTTAAGCCAGTGGCCTTCAGGGTGTGTTCCGCAGGCCTCTTGCACCTGAAGACTCTATGGACCTTGTTGTAAACACATATTTTGGACCCCATGGAGACCTTGGACTCAGAATCTTGATGCTTCTGGTAGAGTCTGAATTTGGAAAACCACAGATTTGGTAGATTCTGTAGGTGCAGTGGCTTTTTTTCTTTTTTTTTGGTACCGGTGATTGAACTTGGGACCTTGAGCTTTGGAGGCAGGTGGTGGAACCACTGAGCTAAATCCCTGGCCCATTTTTTTTTTTTTTTTGAGACAGGGTTTTACTATGTAGTTCAGGCTGATCTTGATCTTGAACTCACTTTGTAGCCCAGGCTGGCCTTGAACTCTTGGCAATCTTTCTGCCTCAGCCTCCCAAGTGCTGGGATTACAGGCATGTACCACCACACCCGGGGATACAATGGCTTTTTAAAAGCCTCAAATAGGTTATATTTTGGGGATACAGTAGACCTGTCTGTTGAACCCTTGCATCCTCACCCAAGTGAGACCTCTGGGAGTTGGTTCTTCGCAGGGTGGCTGCTGTATAAGGAGACGGGACTATAGCTGCTGTGCACCAGCTTGCGTCTCAGGAGACACTGTGGTCCTCTCTTGGGGGCTGCAGAGGGTCTTCTTCATGCCGATCCCCACAGCCCCTGCCGAGCTCTGAGTCAGACCCTGGAGGCCGGCGGGTATCCCTTTCCTCACCGGCTTCTGGGGGAGACTGGTGCTGGTCTGTGCAGGGTGGGGCCCTGGGGGACGTCAGCGGAGAAGTGACACAGGTGGGGACAGGCTGCCTGGGGCGGCTGGCTCGTGTGTGCAGGTTGGCACCGTCCCACTGCAGGGTGCAGGTCTTCTAAATCTACCACCTGAGCCTTTGTGCCCCACTGCTCCCTGCTTGCTTTGTTACGCCTACAGTGGACTCTGCAGGGAAAGTGGACTTCTCATGACACGAATTTGATTGCTATGGGAAACAGGCTCCGAAGACCAGGGAACATCCCGTGTGTGAACAGCTGAGTGCCCTGCCTGTTGCTGAAGCCAATGCATTCATATGGGTGCCTGCTCATGTAGACAGAGAAGAGAAAGGTGAACTAGGTGTCAGGTGAGGAACTTCTGCAATCCGTTGTGAGACAGTTCTGTAAGTAAAATCCAAGGAAGTGAGAAAGTGGATTTGATTCGCAAGGGTTTACTTCACCCACACAGTAAACATCACTGGTGATCATTTTGTAGTTATTAATGGTGAATGTTGATTCTGGCAAAGAATATCAATGGTTGCTAAAACTTGGGTAAAGAAGGTTTTTGGGGAACAAGATATTCACAAGGACTGAAAAAGAATCATTGTACAGACTACTCAGGACCTTGTGCTTGCAAGGCAGGCTTGGTGCCACTGAGCTAAATCCCTGGCTTCTTTTTTTTTTTTTTGTACCAGGGATCGAACTCAGGTCCTTGTGCTTGCGAGGCAGACGGCGGAACCTCTGAGCTAAATCCTCAGCCCACTTTGTTGTTTTTTGCGACAGAGTTACTATGTACTTCAGGCTAGCCCCAAACTTGGTGTGTAGCTCAGGCTGACTTTGAAATCATGATCCTCCTGCCTCCTGAGTGTGGGAATTACAAGCGTGCATTACCACATGAGACTTTGCTGTTTTTGTGGTGCTGAGGATTGGGCCCTGGGCCTTGTACATGCTACCACCAAGCTGCACCCCCAGCACTCACTGGAAAAGTTTGAGTGGACATCACCCTAACCAGATGATCAAATGTAGCAACACTAATAATGAACAAATTAATTTTACATATCTCATTATGTGTTGCAGTGTGACATATGAAAGGAAACAACAACTAAGTTGGACTTCTCCGAAAATGTTAAATCTAAACCTATTGTTGAAGAGTCAGACAAGTCTAGATTGTGGGATGTTTTATGACAGCTGCTTGAATTCTTCAAAAATGTCAGGGCTAGTGGGCCGGGGATTTAGCTTAGTGGTTCTGCCGCTTGCCTTGCAAGTGGAAGGACCCAAGTTCGATCCCCGGTACCAAAAAAAAAATGTCAGTGCTGTGAAAGACAAGGCCAGGGCATTGCCCTAGATCAGTGACAGTGAATCTTTTAGAGACTGAATGCCCAAACTGCAACCCAAAGCCCATTTATTTATTGCAAAGTGGCAACACTGCAATTAAACCTGAATACTGAGATTTAGTTTAGAAAAAAGAACTCACACATCAATATCTTTTGTCTTAAAAGAAAACCATAGTGGGCTGGGGATTTAGCTCAGTGGTTTCGCCGCCTGCCTAGCAAGCTCAAGGACCTGAGTTTGATCCCTGTTACCAAAAAAAAAAAAAGAAAACCATAGTAACATATGTGCTATAGGTTTGCCACCACTGCCCTAGATTAAAGGAACCATGACAGTTTAACATGCTGTGTGATCCTAGATTGGATTGAAAAAAAAGCTCACTTGTAGAGCAGTTGGAAAAATAAAAATGTAGACTGTTTATTGGGTAATGATACTATACTACTGTGAAGTCTTTGGGTAGTATGGCTTGACCAGAAAATATCCTTATTCTTAGTAGATAAGGGCTACTGATGTATTTATGGATAAGATGACATCAAGTCTGCAACTTAGTTGTCAAATGATTCAGCAAAAAATAAAAAGCTTGGCATGGTGGCACACACCTTCAGTCCCAGCATTTGAGAGGCTGAGGCAGGAGAATCACCATGAATCCAAGGCCAGCCTGGGCTACATAACAAGACCTGTCTCAAAAAACAAAACAAAAAGTCAGTCAATAAAATAAAACTTATGTGGAGAGGAGAGAAAATGAAATGGAAAATGTTAATAGCTGGTGAGTCTAGATGGAGGATATTTCATTATTCGTTGTACTGTCCTAACTTTTCTATAGGATCGGAAATTTTCATAGTAAAACTTCAGGGTTTTTCTTGAATGTGTGTTGACGAATGTGTGCTTGGCGCTTTCTTCCACACCAGTACCCTCTCTTCCAGTGTCACTAATGTGACCACTGGCTTGTGGCTGCAGATCATGTTAGATACTTCAGAAGAGGGCAAGATGACCGATGCTTGGTGTGACAAGAGTGTGGTATTCAAATAATAAATAATCAGATCTTTAAGTTCTTTTTGGAACATGGCAAGGAATACTAGTAAGTTATTTAAAAAATAGGAACATGATAAAGAAAAGTAAATGATAAGTGATCTTCAGGTAGGAGACCGCCAGGGATGGTGGCACATGACTCTAATCTCAGCACTCAGGAGGCTGAGGCAGGAGGATTGCTGCAAGTTCAGGGCTAGCCTCAACTACAACAAAAAAGCAAAGCAAAACAAGGTAGGGTACCATGGCTAAGGGATTAAGATCAGAGCTAAGTGTACTGTATTGTATGCTAGTCACCATTGTATGTGCATTTTGCCCCGCTGGTACTGGGGATCGAACT
>NW_004624831.1:1921099-1946247 GCF_000247695.1 Heterocephalus glaber
CCCACAGACTAATGCTGTTAGATCACCATAAAAGAGGGGAAAAGGAGCCCATAAATTTTTTTTTTTTTTTTTTTGGTACTGAGGATTGAACTCGGGACCTTGCACTTGTGTTTTAAATATATTTTATTTGTTTTTCTTTTTGGTACCGGGGATCAAACTTGGGTCCTTGCGCTTGTGCGGCAGGCGGCGGAACCACTGGGCTAAATCCCTGGCTAGTTCCTAAAATTTTGAAACTACTTTTCCCCTCAAAAAATAAAATAAAGAACACCCATACGCCTTCAGCTAACCCTGACAACTACCTTCATTCACAGTGCTTTATACTTAAACCCTGATGGGAGAAATGCATAAAAGCAGAGGGCCACTGCTTTTAAACATTTCACAACAATCCAGATGATACTTTTAGCCTCTGGTCACGCTTTACAGCAGTGAATCTGGACAAGACATAGATATTCTAAGGTGCATTTAATCACCAAAGGACTGAAGATGTCTGGGCTTTGATTCTGTAATGTTTCTAAGAAGGTGTCCTTTAAATGCAAACAAGAAAGGAAGAAGTCTTGGCAGAACAGGAGAAGTGACACAGACTTGATGATTGGATTGACTTAAATATTATTCCTGGCTCATAGCCTAGTCCATGCTCTAGCTGTTTCTATGGCTTGGGGTTCTTTGGTCTCCACTGCTCCACTACATCCTTTGCTAATGGGTCATCTGGATCAGGAGCACTTAACAAAGCCTGGATCGAGAGCAGAACTGTGAGGATCTACAGTGCTGGGGACGATTTATCTTTCAAAATATCTAAACATGGGCCGGGGATTTAGCTCGGTGGTTCTGCTGCCTGCCTTGGAAGCGCAAGGACTCAAGTTCGATCCTCAGTACCAAAAAAGAAAAATCTAAACATATTCTTCCCAACTTGTCTACATTAGGATGATAAACTTTGGTCATGAAATGTACCTTAGGTGCTGCCATTGGGTATTCTTCTGGAAGAAATAGTTCAAATTTAAAAGTCCCTCCCTCAAAGGGGGAATCCTGGGGGCCAGCAATGACCACATGAAATTAGCTGGTGTTGCTCTCATCTGCTTCTGCTTTAATGCCAGGAACTGGTTCTGCCAGCAAATGCTGAGTTTCCTTGATGATCCTGCAGGGCAGCCAGGCCCTCTTGTCAGATTCCAAGTTTGGTGTCTGGTTGCATCTCCAGCTCTGCTAGCCTCACACACTTGTATGTGCATTTTTAATGTTAACGCTGGCTTTACAGTTGCAGAAGGAAGAGAACATAGAGAGCTTGAGTAGCACGTTCTGTTACCCACATCTAGTGGTACAGAGGGAGGCCTGGAGACCGGGCAGTGTAGTTCGTAGTGGCACTCGCCAGGTGCTGAGTCACTGGTGGCCCATGGTTGATGGCTGCTGCTTCCAGGCCTCCGTGGCCATGATGCCTTGCTCCAAGGTAGACATGCTGCCAACGCTCAATGTGATGGCGTTCTGGGGCATTTAGAAGGAGGATGGCAAAGGCCATTTCTCATATTGCCCAGACCCTCTCAGTTCACCCTCTCACCTTTTAACTTTCTACCCATGGAGATAAGTACGTAGAAAGGGCACCTGTGCTGTTGGATGCATTCCACAAACTGAACCCTCCCTTGTTACCAGCCCTCAAACCCAGAAACAGACTGGTGGCTGTCCAGAAAGCCCTTGTGTCCCCTTTGGTCACTGCCCTTCTACCCCAACCCATTCCACTGCAGCCCCAGCATCACGTGCAGGCTGCTAATAGCCCGAACAGAGGCCCAGCTCCACTCCCCTTCCTTATTCTTTGCCCTGCACATCCCTGCCAGACCAAGGGGCGCCTTTGAAGGTGGTTTAAGGTGAAGCCCCTGGACGCAGACTGCCTGCCTTCATGCTGAGCTCTGCCAGTCCCTGCCTACTGACTGTGTGGGTACTACGTCCACTCGCTCATCTGTGAAGCAAGGACTGTAACAGTAACTGCTCATGAAGTTACTGATGGGGTGAAATGGCCCACTTGGAACAGTGCCCAACACACAGTATAAGTGTTGCTTGAACTTACTACGTAGTCTTTAAAAACCTTCTATGGGGCGGTGGCAGTGTCTCAGGCAGCTGCAGCAGTAACTTTGGGATGGTGGCAGCTACAGCAGGACCTGCAACAACCCAGCGGTTTTTCCAGAGCTTCTCAGATAGTCTGATCGACGAGGACCCCAGGTGGCATTAGAGGAGCTGACTAAGGCTTTGGAACAGAAACCAGATGATGCACAGTATTATTGTCAAAGAGCTTACTGTCACATTCTCCTTGGGAATTACTGTGGTGGTGTTGCTGATGCAAAAACTTCTCTCAAACTCAACCCCAATAATTCCACTGCTATGCTGAGAAAAGGGATATGTGAGTATCATGAAAAAAAACTATGCTGCTGCTCTAGAAACTTTTACAGAAGGACAGAAATTAGATAGTGCAGATGCTCATTTTATTGTCTGGATTAAAAGATGCCAAGAAGCACAGAATGGATCAGAATCTGAGGTGAGGACTCAATCAGAAATCAAGTATGACTGATACCAAACAGAATTTCAAGTAATCATAACACTTATGATCAAGAATGTTCAGAAGAGCCGGGGATTTAGCTCAGCGGTTCCGCCGCCTGCCTCACAAGGGTAAGGTCCTGAGTTCGATCCCCGGTACCAAAAAAAACAAAAAAAAGAATGTTCAGAAGAATGATGTAAATGTGGAATTTTCAGAAAAAGAATTGTCTGCTTAGGTGAAACTTCCTTCTGGAGAAGATTACAATTTGAAACTCAGACTGCTTCATCCTATAATACCAGAACAGAGCACATTTAAAGTACTTTCAACAGCCCTCTTGTTACCTTTGCTGCCTTGTGTGTACCATGTTGTTTCTGCTCTGCCATGACTGTTTTTCATCCCTGCCTTGGAGTTGGCTGATCATGGACTGAAACCTCTATGAACTGTAAGCCAAATAAACCCCTTCCCCTTTAATTTTGGATGTCTGGTATTTTGTCTCAGCAATGAAAGAAAAGTAACTAACAGAAATTTAGTACCAGGGAAGTGGGGTCATTGCTGTGACATTACCTGGTCATGTGGCTCAAAAGCCTTTGGAACTGGCTTGTGGAAAAGGGAAGAGTTAGGAAAGATTCGGAGATGTTGGCTACAGAATCAGCACTGGAATGCCTTAGACTGTTTAGTATGGGAGATTCTGGTCAGAGCTCAGAAGACCAGAAGGCTGGTAGAGACCAGGCTCAGGAGGTTTCTCCTGGGAAGGACTGCATTGGCTGCTGGACTTCAGAAGATTTTTGTTCTGACTTGACAGAAAGTTTGTCTGAATTTTGCTCATGTTCAGAGACTCCTAGAGGATTCGGAGCTACCAGCTAAAGAAGTAGGGCTACAGTGCCTTAGCCTGTTCTGTTGGGGAGATTCTGGTCAGAGAACAGAAGACTAGAAAGCTTATAAAGACCAGGCTGGGAAGGTTTCTGCTAGAAAAAAGGACTATATTGGCTGTTGGACTCCAGATGATGTGTGTTATAGCTTGGCAGGAAGTTTGTCTGCATTTTGTTCATGTCCAGAGACTTTGCCTGAGACTGAGATTAAAGGTGGTGAACTAATTCTTTTTGGGTTTTTTTTTGGTACTGGGGATCGAACTCGGGACCTTGCGCTTGTGAGGCAGGCGCCGGAACCACTGAGCTAAATCGCCAGCCCGAACTAATTAATCTTGCAGAAGAAATTTCAAGGAAGTCGAATATTGAGGCAGTGGCATGGCTACTGTTGGGGGCTTTTAGCCAGATCTATGTGGAGCATCAAGAGCAAAAAGACGAGCAGAATGATTTTAAACATTTTGAGTTGGGCCATAAAGGAAGCTCTAGTAAAGCTGTGGACTGCAAAGATAGAGCAGAGCAGATCTTGATTACTGAGAAGGAACAGGAAAACAGAAAATGTGGTTTCAGAGCATCACAGGAAGCAGTAGAACTCCACACTTTGGAGCCTCAGATTTATAAATGTGAAGGAATTTGCTTTGAAAAATAAGCCCCAGAAAACCAGATTCCAAAATGGTGACAGCCATACCATGTTCCAGAATGGCAGCAGCCTAGGGAAGCTCTTCCAAAATGGTGGCAACCTAGAGAATTTGTTCCTTGGAATTGGGTTCAGAGTGCTCAGCAATCCAGGCACTTGACCCCTACAGCCAAGAGAGAGGGAAGACTAGGTACTTGGCAGCAGACCTTGGCATCATCCAAGTGGTGCTGGTTTTAGGTGCATGAAGATTGCAGGAGTTGTGGGGTCAGGAAGGCTTCCACCCAGATTTCAGAAGAAGTCCCAGGAGGCCAGGCAGTGTGACCCTGATAGGGCAAAGTGTGAAGCTGTGAGTGTGAAGCCAGAGGTGCACTGGAGACCCCAGAAGGTTGGAGAAGCCAGGAGCATGGATCACCTGAGGAAAACTGCAAGGAGGAAGCAGAGCCAGCCCAAGAGAGAATCCATGGGAGCTACAACCACCAGAAATGCCACAGGAATGGAGCCACCCAAGCCCTTTGGAGTTCACAGCTTGCCACAGATTGCTGGGGATGCTGGAAATGGAACTGTGGGATTTAATGTTTGCCCTACTGGATTTTGGGCTTACTTTGGTCCCTTTCCGTTGTATCCTCCTGTTTGTAACTTTTGGAATGGAAATGTCTATCTTGTGCCATTGAATGTTGGAAGAGTTTGACTTTCTTTTCATTTGCATGGGGCCTTGCAGCTTAGAGTTTGCCTTAAATCTCAGAGGAGACTTGGGACTTGGACTTTTCAGCAATACTGAAACTGATAGGACTTTGGCAACTTTTAGAGATGGACTAAATAAATGCCTTTTGTGTATAGGAATGTACATGAGTCTTTGGGGGGCCAGGGGCAGAATGTTATGGTTTGTGTCTAGATGTCCCCCCAAGGCCTCGTGTGGGCATAGGATTGATTGAGATTATGTGAAGCTGGAATTGATTCATGATACAATGCTAGGCTCATGGGCACTGGGATTAAGGGTATGAGTGCTACCCACCCTAAGTAGTCTGAATAAGATCAAAGGGGCAGAGAGACACCGATAATTCCCTCTTGTTACCTTTGCTGCCTTGTATGTACCATGTTGTTTCTGCTCTTCCATCCCTGTTTTGCATCCCTGCCTTGGAGTTGGCTGATTATGGACTGAAAACTCCATGAACTATAAGCCAAATAAACCCCTTCTCCTTGAAAAAAAAAAATAAGTAAATAAAGTACTTTTAACAAAGATTGAAATTAAAATGAAAAAGCCAGGGCCAGGGATTTAGCTCAGTGGTTTTGCCGACCCAAGTTTGATCCCCGGTACCAAAAAAAAAAAAAAAGAAAAGAAAAAAGAAAAAGCCAGAGGCTGTGAGAGGAAAAAGCTAGAGGAACAAGGAGATGTGCCTATGTGAAAACAGTTCATAGAAGATGTAAAGAACCTATATCCGTCATCATCTCATTATCCAAGAAATTGGGATAAATTGGTGAGATCAAAGAAGAAGAAAAGAATGAGAAGTTGGAGGGAGATGCAGCTTTAAACCAGTTATTTCAGCAGATCTATTTAGATGGCTCTGATGAAGTCAGACCTGCCATGAACAAATCATTTATGGAGTCTGGTGGTACAGTTTTGAGTAGCAACTCGTCTGATGTAAGTAAAAGGAAAGTTGAAATCAATCCTCCTGGTGATATGGAATGGAAAAAATACTAAATAAATTAATTTGCTATCACTGTAAAAAACAAAATACATAATCTTATATGAGTCAAGATGGTTTTTTGTCTTTTTGTTTTTGGCAGTGATCATAAAGACCCTATTTAACAGTAAACCCTACGAGGAAATCCCTTGCTTGTTACTGAATCAGATGCCTGCCTCAGTTGACATGATACTTGTTACCTTTATTTTGTTCTGACGCAGAAAATCAGTAGTGATGCAAATAAAACTACTTGTTTTGTGTATCACATTCTATACCCAAAAGCAAATTCAGTGCACATGTGGCTCCTTGATTTTCTGTAGTTGATTTATATAGTTGGCTCTGAAGTCAGGTAAATCAAACCCTATTCTAAATACTATAGAGTCTGCAGTTTAGTGAGACTTAGGAGGAAATTTTTTAACAAGGTGAAGAATCTTTTTATAGTGTGAATAATTGTTCCTTACAGTAAAGATTGGGTTTAGGCCTGTCAGTCATATCAGAGCACAGCATGCTGAACTGATTTGGAAAAGAGCCTGTGACTTGTAGGCATTACCCATATGGGACACGTGTTGTTTGGTGTGTGCACAGATGTGTGTGCGTGTGTAAGTGGCATCAGAATTATGTCTGATGGCTGTGCCTCACCTGTGCTGTCACCCTAAACCCAGTGATTCTATGATTAACACTCACTACCCTCTGTCTGCATGTGAAGACACGCTGAGTGGTATAATCAAGTCAGTGGAATGTTGAGACTTGCTCTTCCAGATCAAAATAGCATCCAGAACTTTGCCATCCAAGTTTGGAAATAGCATCAGAGCAGTGGCAGGCAAAGGACAGAGGAATGATGAGTCCCTGGTGGATGTGGAATTGGGGTGGTGCTGCCCACGCCCAGCCCTGGGTCCCTGCCAGGCAGCCTCTGAAGCTGGCTCCTTCACAGGACTCAGACAGGTCCTGTAATGCAGCTCCAACCTGCTGGAGGCAGCTCTCCTTGGATAGGTTTGCCCGTAGGAAGGAAGCTTAGCTGGAGAAGAAAGAAATTAGAAATGAGAGGCCCAGGAAAGAAGAGTATGCAGAGGTGGTGCAGGCTTCTCCATGAGGTGGGGGAGGGGGTCAGGGTTTGTTTTAGTTGGGATTCTTCCAGTTATGAGGAGATGGCAGAAACCTAACTCAAACTGCCTTAAACAGTCACAGACTGTTGGCTCACGTAGCTAGGTCATTTGGGTTTCAGGTGTGGCTTGATCTGTGTGTTGAAAGTATGTTTGCAGAGCTGTGACTGTAATTTTTTTTTTTGTTTTTTTTTGTTTTTTTGGTATCGAGGATCAAGGGACTGTATTGTTTCTGTACTGCAGGTTGGCTCTCCCCTGAGCATCCCCTTCTTCTTCTTCTTTTTTTTTTTTTGGTACCGGGGATTGAACTTGGGTCCTTGCGCTTGCAGCAGGCAGCGAAACCACTGAGCTAAATCCCCGGCCCTACCCTGAGCATCCCCTTCTTCTTCTTCTTTTTTTTTTTTTGGTACCGGGGATTGAACTTGGGTCCTTGCGCTTGCAGCAGGCAGCGAAACCACTGAGCTAAATCCCCGGCCCTACCCTGAGCATCCCCTTCTTAGTTTAGGTCCACTCAGGGTGTGGCCCAGCAGGCAGAAGAGCGCATCCTCCCAGCATTCCTGATTCAGTCCTGGGGAAGAACGCAGATTAGCTCTGCCTGGGTTGTTTGACCATGTTTGTTGGTGGCAGTGATCCAGATAGGGCACTAAGATTTATGTTTAAAGTCCTCCCTCCTCACTTCCAGTCGCATGGAGTAGGAGGGAAGTCCCCGAGCAGAGGGTAAGGAGGATCTGGGGCTCTGGGTAGCAGAGATGGGGACAGCTTTCTTCTCGGGAGAGGTGGTGGAGTCACACTGAAGTCAGACTGTGAGAGATGTGGGTGGGTGGTCGCCTCCGTGCTGTCTTCTTGTGTCTACTGGGATGGTGACAGGACACCTGACTGGAATGGCCTAACAATAAGGGTATTTGTCACCTAAAAGGGGCCCTTCCTGGCTGGTTGGCCTCTGTTCAAAAATACATGAAAGACCTAGTTCTTTTGAACTGACTTTCTTTTTTTTTTTTTCTTTATGGTACTGGGGATTGAACTTGGGTCCTTGTGCTTGCAAGGCAGGCAGCGGAACCACTGAGCTAAATCCCCAGCCAAACTTACTTTCTTTTTAAAAATTTTTTTAGATACGGTCTCTCTGTGCAGCCCAGGCTGGCCTCGAACTCACAGTGATCCTCCTGCCTTAGCCTTCTGAGTGCTGGGATTACAGGCATGTGCCACCATGCCTGGCTCTTTTACCTTTCTGTACTGCCTTCTTCAGCACTTTGGCTTGTCTATTTAAATTGGCTCTCTCATATTCCAAAAATGGCTGTATCCTAGACTCTCACTTGACAGTCTACAAGCAGAAAGGGAAACATTTCTGTCTTGTGTCAGCCAAATTAAGATCAATTAAAGCTGGCATGGTGGAGCACGACTCTAATCCTAGTACTCTGGGAGGCTGAGGCTGGAGGATCACTGTGAGTTCAAGCCAAGCATGGACCACATAGTGAATTCAAGGCCATCCTGAACTACATAGTGAGACCTTGTCTCAAAAAAACAAAAAAACCCAGCTCTGGGTCCAATATGTAGTACTGAGAAACATCTTTCAAAACTTCACAGATTTCCTGTGTTCTGTTGCTCCTCTTGGCTGGAGTGAGGTCAAGGAAAGAGAGACAACCATGATGTCTGGGGTGAGACCCGGCTCCTGGAAGAGCACTCCCCAGAAAAGGCGAAAGCACAGTGGGGATTCTGTTAGGAGGAGAACGCCACCCTGCCCGTGTGGTCTGTCCCCCAGAGGGCTCATGTTGGAGGTTGGTTTCCAGGGTTCAGTGTGGAGGCTGTGGAAACCTTAGTGCTGAAGGCCAGAGTCCTAGCTCTAGAGGCACTAGATTAGCTCTTCCGAGGAGCAGCCCCTCCATGCCTTAGCCCCTTTTGCTCATTGCCCCCCCCCCCCCCACGTGCTTTGTAGCACCAGGGATTGAGCCCAGGGCCTTCACACTGAGCTGCATCCCAGCCCTTTATTTATTTTATTTTATTTTTTTTATTTTTTAAATTTTGAGACAGGATCTTGCTAGTTGCTCAGGCTGGGCTCAAGATTGTAAGCCTCCTGCCTCAGCCTCCCTTAGTGCTGGGATTTCAGTCATGTGCCACCATGTTGCTAGTTCCTTTCTGCATCACCATTTGTGACAGCTGGGGCCTTTCACCAGGATGCTGGCACCATGTTCTTTGGCCCCTTCAGCTACCAGAATCATGATGCGCCAAGTAAACACTTTGTTACAGCAGTACAGTGGACTAAGGCAGAGGAGAATGGTCATCAGGGGGTCAGAACCATATCTGTCATTCCCAGGACACTGGGCCTGCTCCAAAGTACCATGCAGGAAGGAAAGTTCTGGGCCTGCCAACAAGGCGGCTGCTGTCTTACCTGCTTGGCAGACTTAGAGCCGGATCCAGGCTCTGGTGCGAGTCATGTGAGAGGTTTTTGGTAATCATGTCAGTGATCAGCAGACACTCCACTGTCTGTCCTTCCTGCTTTGCTGCCAGTTTCACTGACTTCCTTGTTCCCTTTTAATTTTATTTATTTATTATTATTATTATTTATTTATTTTTTTTGGTACTGGGGATTGAACTTGGGTCCTTGCTCTTTCGAAGCAGGCGGTGAAACCACTGAGCTAAATCCCCGGCCCTTCCTTTTAATTTTATAATCAATTCTTTCTCTCAGATCGCCAGTGACTGCTCCCCTGCCCTACCTTTGGATTTCATTAGAAAGAAACCATTCCCCAACTCAGTGGGGCTTGGTTTCTGAGCTTCGGATTAGAATTCTGCTCTGTCAGTCTGCTGTTGGTGGCCCCGAGCACAGTTCCAGGCAGTTCCACTTGTGTCCTCGGAGAAGCGTGGCTCCTGAGCACATGCTGATTCAGAGACTCAGGTGCTTCCTAGCTGCTGTGTAGAGGCAGCCTTGGGGCACGTTCTGGGCTGGCTCCACCTATGAGTGGGGCCAGGCACCATGTGTGCTGGGACCTCTCCGGGCTGCCAGGGTTCAGCTGAGTAAGCTGTGGCATGGACAGACACTGTCACAGGTGTGCATAGCCTTTCTTCTTTCTGTTTATAAAAGAAAGCTTGCTCATGATAGAAGCAGAAGTATATGACAGGAAAATCTTTATAATTGTCCTGATGAGAAAACTTCAATGTTCTTGGTTCCAGATTTTCCTTTTTTTTTTTGGTACTGTGGATGGAACTCTGGACCTTGCGCTTGCGAGGCAGGCGGTGAAACCACTGAGCTAAATCCCCGGCCCAGATTTTCTTTTTAATGCATACGTCTAGATAGATAGTAATCATCATTCTGTAAAGTGGACTGTGGTTTTCAGCTGTGTGTGTGCGTGTGTGCGTGTGTGTGTGCGCGCACGTGCGCATGTGCACGCTCAAGGGCGTGTGTCTGGTGCTGGGGATCGAACCCAGGCCTTTGTACTCTACCATTAGGTACATCCCCAGGCCCATCAACTTGCTTTTTTTTTTCTTTCCCAGTACTGGGGACCTCAAACTCAGGACCTTGCGCTTGTGAGGCAGGTGCGGTGCCACTGAGCTAGATCCCCTGCCCCTCGTTTCTTTTTTAACTTAATATTTCTTGGACATCTTTCCATGTTAATATGTTCTTTTTAACTTTATACTTTTTAACGATCTAAATACTCTGTGCTGCACTTTGTCGAGCCAGTCTCCTATTGTGGACTATTTGGGTGACTTCCAATTTTTTCCTACCACAACCTTGCAGTGAGTGACCCTTGGATTACACGTATGTCTTTGTATTCTTGCCTCAGTATTTCTGTGGGATAATTCCTAAAAGTAATATCACTAGGTTTAGGGAAGTGAATATAATACATGCTAACAGCCATTGCTAAAGTTTGGGTTTTTTTTTTTTTAAGTAAGAGTGATTTAGATGAATAAATATATTATTATAGCAATACTGTGTAGACCACCTAGGAAATGTTGTGATTGTCAACAAAGAATAAAACGGTTGTTATATACATAGCATCAAAGTACTCTACCAAGCCCCTGAGAATTGGTCTCCTTTCTTAGGTTACTTAGCAAGAGAGAGAAAATGGTTAAGGCACACTAAACAGCGCCCACTTGGAGTTCAGAAAGATCAGCACAGCTGGCACTTTATGTCCTACAGTTTAGGGTTAGCACAGGGGCTGCCAGCATGGGGAGGGACACAGTCTGTCTCCTGAAGTCTGGCTTTTCCAGATGTCAACAGCCAGTCAAGAATCTCAATGAATCCAGGCCTTTTCTAGAGTTTTGCTCTTCCTAATGTTAAAGTTACAGAGATGGCTCAGTCTTTGTCTGTAGAGGTCATGTGAAAACTTGCTTTTCTGTAGCTAGAAGGAAGCAAATGGTGCTAGGTAGGTAGCCTAGTGGAAGTGCGTGTGCTTAACATGCATGGGGCCCTGAGTTAGGTTATAAAGGAAAAAGTAAATGCAGCAGTAGTTGAGTACCAAGCCTTGCTAGGCATTTAACATTCTCTTCTCTAACTTCTGCAGTAGGTAGCTGTGAGGGGACCAATGTGAGGCTGTACTGTTGAGAGGTGGAAATGTGGTCCTGCAGCATTCCTTGCAGCTGGTGAGTGGCAGGTGAGAACCTCCAGGGACAGCCTAACCAGTGTGGCCCAGTGAGCTGTGGCCTCTGAGGCTGAGGATCTACTTGGTTTGTTTGTTTAGATTATTTGGTTGTGGGCCGGGGATTTAGCTGAGTGATTTCGCTGGTGCAAGGACCCGAGTTCAATCCCTGGTACCAAAAATAAAAATAAAAAAAAAAATAGATTATTTGGTTGTACTAGTGATCAAACCTAGGCACTCACACATGCTAAAGGATCCATTGTAGATGAAGTGGGAGAAGTTGGGGTAAGGGGCTTTTTATCATTATTTGTATTGGTTTTATTGAAATGCTTGCTGTATACTTGGGACTGCAGATCCTGGGGCAGCCATGTGGAACAGAGAGGACTCCTGCCCTCAGGTGGTGAAGACACACTGAAAACACAGGCAGATGACAAACGCTGGATTCCATAAAATTGCCAAGAGGGAAAGATCAGGGTTGTGGGCCTGTTCTCCACTGTGGGGTCGGCAAAGGACAGAATTGGAGCCGAGACTGAAGACAGCTCTTCAGCCAGAGGGACTGTGTGGGGGGGACCCTAGGAGAATTAGAGCCAGGGCAGCTGACTGAGGAGCTGGAAAGTGGCCTCTGCCCTGGAGGGAGCTTAGGGAGAGGAAAGCCCAGGCCACACAGCTGGAGGCACAGCAGGGATAGAAAGTGGGGGCCTCAAGCAAGTCAGGACAGGAGAGTCTGGATTTGATTGTGAGGGCAGTGGAAAGCTACCAAAGTCTTTTTAAGGAGAGAGGGGAAATGACTAGTTTAGAGAGAGAAAATTTTTTTTTTTAAGATATGCTTGGATTTGAGGTATTTGAGATTTTCCACCTGCATTTTGAGAGTGACCCTTCCCCAGAAGGTGGGGGGCTGTGCTGCAGTTGGAGCCCAGGCACCAGTCAGGGGTGCCTCTCTGCCCTGTCCCGGCCTGCCCTCCCCTGAGGCTTTCAGGCTAAGAAGGGTACCCAGCTCTCACCCTCATCCCTCCTGAGGGTCTTAGCAGCCTCACACACCTGTGCTGCATACAGGAGGTAGATAAGTAGTGCTTCCTCCTGCCTCCCTACAGGTAAGGTAAAGACAGCAGGTAGACTGGGAGGGGCTCCGACCTGGCCCAGGTAAGACTTGGCCTTCTCATCTGCAGCTTACCTGGCTTTCTTCTTTCTGGTGTCCCAGGTGTATGTGGCTTTAGCATCTTTGCCTCGAGTAAAGTTTCCTGCAAGGAGATGCTCCACTGTTACCAAGGGGAGCTGCTGAGTTCTCTGGTTTCCTGGTTTGGATAAGCTGCCCATTGCCCCATCAGCTAACCAAAGCCCGATGGAGCTGCCTGGTTTTATATAAGCATCAGTTTTCTTCCTCACAGTCCTTCAGATTTTCCTGGCATTTTCTTTCTTCAGCCTCTGGTCACTATGGATCTGTAAATATTTTCTCTTTCATATGTTAGTAATACTGACCAATTACAGGGAAAAACAACACTAGTTTCTCTCTGCTTTTCCACAATTTTAGATTAACAGTTGAAAGATTGGGTTCCTGTTCCCCTGAAGGAAAAAGCAGGTCAGTCCCTCAGAAGTAAGCTGCTGCCGTAATCTAAGTGACTTAGTCCATGTTTAAATGAGCATTTTTAGGGAAGACTTTAAACCCTGAGAGGGGAGGTTGGCCACCGGTTTTTGTAAATAAAATTGCCCTGGAACACAGCCACACCCCTGGTGCATTTCCTGTGGCTTCTTTCGCTGTAATGGTATTGTTGGTGGTCATAGTGAGAACTACATGGGGAAAAAAACAGTCATTGCAGGGCTGAGGGTGTGGCTCACTGGTAGAGCACTTGCCTAACCTGTGCAGGGCCTGGGTTTGGTCCCGAATGCTGCAAAAGAACAAAAAACAAAACCAAAAATGATTTGGCCCTTTGAAGCCCAATATGTTTGATATCTGACCACTTACTGAAAAAGCCTAATAGCCCAGGCATGGTGGTGTGCGCGCACGCGCGCGCACACACACACACACACACACAGTAAGTTCAAGGCCAGCCTGAACTACACAGTGAGACTCTGATCCAACAAAAAGTCTAGCAGCTTCTGACTTGAAAGTGTTACCTGCTTCTGACTGGGTGGCCATCTTTAACCTCTGAGGTTGTAGCGGCCCTGAGAGTGGAATGGCCTTAGCTGGACCTGTGCCCCGCGTTCCCCCCACCCCCCCACCCCGGCCAGGCTGGGCCAGGCCGGGCCAGGCCGGGCATGACGGAGGAGTGTCTAGTGGATTCTAGGGGCAGGTGGAGGTAGGGAATGTGTCTCCTGCTGAGCTGCTGCAGGATTTGGGGCAGATTCCTTTGGCTTCCATGGGTCTGTATCTTACTTGGATGGAGACCTGTATGAAATGCTTTGAGCCCAGTAGAAAGAGGCTATTAGACACAGGCATTAAACGAGGACAATACACCCTCAGAGTAGGGCTCTTGTCTCTGCCCCCCTGTGGAGTCTTGATTGGGTGTCTTTCAATAGGATTTGGCCTCTTTGTCTCTGGCACCTGCATTTCAGGGATGCTCCCCAAAGCGGGCAGTGGGGCCACTGCAAACAGAGCAGAGCTGCTGGAAAGTTATGGCGGCAGATCCTGCAGGTCTGCGGGAGGCATAGAAGGTTGAGTGAAGAAGGTGTAGACCTGTGTGGCTGAGAGCAGCAGCCAAGTTGGCAGCCTGCCTGGGGACCCACGGTGAACATCTTCAAGGCATGGTTACATCGTCAGCTGTGAAACACAGGTAGTAGTGGTATGTATGTCTGTGGCACATGTGCTGCTCCTAGTGCAGTGCCTGGCATTATACACGGAAACAGTTATTAACCACTTAGCAGTTTACCCTGAGTATCACTCGGGCAGTGCGTTTGTGTATGTAGGGGCAGGTGTCATTTCAACCAGTTGATTCTTTTTTTTTTTGGTACTGGGGATCAAACTCGGGACCTTGCGCTTACGAGTCAGTTGGTGGAACCACTGAGCCAAATCCCGGGCCCTCAACCAGTTGATTCTTGTATTGAGTATATTTGATTAAATTGTTTTTATATTTCCTGTTATCTTATAAAAATTAATGAAAAAATATGCAATTTTTGATCATCTTGTATTTAAATGGAGTGGTAAGTGGTTAGTATTATTTGTGTGGTGGTTATTTGAGAAGCCTTTATTTTGTTTTGTTTTTGTTTTCTGAGACAGGGTCTCACTGTGTTGTCCAGACTGCCCTTAAACTTCCCACCATGTCCTGCTCACAAACCTGTATGCCAGCACTCTGGAGGCAGAGACATCACAAGTTTGAGTCCAACCTGGGCAACTTAGTGAAACCCTTTCTCCGGATGAAAAATAAAAAACGGCTGGGGATGTACCTCAGTTCAAGGCCCCAGATTCAATCCCCAGTACTGAAAAATAAAATTTTAATTTTTAAAAAAGATGCATATTGAAGAAAAAAAGAAAAAAAACCCGCAGGAAGAAGCAGGGTATCACAGTACTGCACAGAGTGGTCCCAGTTCTGATAACAGTGCGTGTTGGCATTGATGGCTGGAAGAGACAGAGGCCTTCTTAGTGTGGTAGAGGGGGCTATGAGTCATTGACATTTTCCTTTTTCTATCTTCTTGCCATCTGAAGTTTTCTGCATAGAGTGTGGTTTTATTATCAGAAGAGACCGAAGGGGTAACTGTGGCAGAACTTTGGGAAGAACGTTCCAGAGAACAGGACACAGCCCTGGAGGCAGCGCCGGGCCAGGACACAGTGCTGGTGGGGTGGGGGTTGTGGCTGTTTCCAGGGGCTGCTGTGGGCAGAGGCAATGATCTGCTTGCCTGCTTGGTTCCTTCTGATCCCATGGGAAGCAGCTGACACCCAGGGCCAGATCCATTTCTGCCTGGGCTCCCTGGATGTGGGTCTCCACTGTACACTCAGCCTGTCTCCTCCCTCACAGGCAGGCATGGTAACAGGCTGTTCTGTCTCCAGTACTCAGGCCAGAAGACACACATACTCACATGCTTGCGCGCGCGTGCACACACATGTGCGCGTGCACACACACACCTTCCAGACTGCTGGTGAGCTGCGAGCAGCATTTCTGACTCCTCACAGAGCCTCCTCCCCAGGAACAAGATAGTTGGAACTGGTACGGGGAGGGAAAGGAAGGGGGTCAGGCACTTTTCAGGAGAAGTCACATGCTTATCTATAGTTGCAGCTCCTCAGGAGACTGAGGCAGGAGAATCTCTTGAGCCCGTGAGTTGGAGGCCAGCCTAGACTACATAGCAAGACCTCATGTCAGGAAAAAAAAGAAAAGAAAGAAAGAAAGGATTGCAACAGGCCAAGGGATGGGTTGTTTGATGGATGTGATAGGTGAACTCCAAAACAGTACTGGGGCCTTCCGGTGCCCGTGGAGGCAGCATTCTGAGGACACTGCTAGAATAGGGGGTATCTCTGGCATAGGCTGCAGCCTTCCTAAGCACTTGCCTGGCCCTGGCAGTCTCTGTTTGGATTTGAAGATTTAGGAGAACAGGCTGTTGTCAACTTCCTGGCCTGGCTGGGCCTATCTGTGTCCTCCCTACACTGAGCAGCGTGGTGACCTGAGCACTGGCCGTCAGATCTCACTGACCTGTCTCCTGCCCTGGCTGGGGTTGTCCCCACCCCACCCTCCGTGCTTGGGATGAAACCCTGGGCCTCACAGCCTAGGCCAGTTCTCTACCACTGAGCTATATCCCAGCTCCCCTCTTCCCCCTTTTACTTGAGACAAGATTTCATTCAGTTACCCAGGCTGAGCTCCACCTTGCGGAGCTTCTGCCCCAGCCTGCTGAATAGCTGGGATGACAGGCTTGTGGCACACCCTGGCTGTACTTTTACTTTAAAAAAAAAAAAGAAAAAGAGAATGTGAGGGCTAGAGATATAGAGAAAGCCCTAGGTTTGATTCCCAGCAGCACCATACCACCTCCAAAAAAAGAGAGAAATAAAAGAAAAAATAGGAGTTTGAGTATACATGCTTAGAAGAAAGTCTTGAAGATTGTATCTCAGACAACAGCAGTGGTCATATCTGAGAATTGAAAATGATGGGAAAGACGATTTTCATTTTTTTACTTTTACATACTTCTCTGTTGTTTGAATTTCTTATAATAAGCCTGTAAAACCTTGTAACGTAAATAAATATATAACGGAGAATGAAAAATAAACTAAATCCCATCCCTGAGGCAGCCATTCTGTTTATCATCCTTGGAGGTATTTCTCCACTCGTGAACTAATCAGACAGTCTTACTAAGTACAGTACATGTTACAGTGCTTGTTTTGGCCCCACCTCCTGTCCTGGAAGTCTTTCAGCTGAGTAAACATGGCTCAGTAGCAGTACCTGAGCAGTCGTCTGGTGTCCCGTTACACGGTAACGACATGACAGAGCCCTCTAGTTAAACGGGTCCCTCCTGACAGGCTTTCAGAGAGTCCCTGATTTCTCAAGTTTAAAGGTGCTGCAAGGAGTGTTCACAGATGTGCAGCTGGGTAGCTGCACCCCGTCACTATGGGGTGAATTCCTAGAGTGGGATGCGGAGGTCACGAGGTCTGCATGCTTTGCAGCTCAGTGCCCTCTGAGAAGGGAGCTGCACCAGGCTGGGGCCCCTGCCCTTCACTGCCAGCAGCAGGCACCCGGGAAGCTCTGTGCTGCCTTTGAAGCCCACAGAGTGAGTCACGGGAGTCCAGCTGTTGCTGGCTGCAAAGCTGGTCTGACGCCAGTGTTCTCTTGAGGTTGGAGGCCCCTGGGTGAGGCAGACACCAGGCTCTCAGCGCACCCTGCTAAATGCTCTCCCTGTGCTTCCCTCAGAACTCCAACCATACTGAGCAGGCGGAGGTGTCCTTATCTTCACTGTGGTTTTTGTTGCTTCTCCCTATAATCAGCTCACTCACAACTGGTTACCAGCAGCCCCTTTCCTGGGAGCAGCAGGTCCCTGGAAAGGCCTGGAACAGGTGTGCAGGGGATCTGGGCCTCACACAGAAGCTCAGAAGCGAGCACCTACTTCGGGTGCCATCTCGGACCCAGCAGCCCCACCTGGGTGCCACATTCTACAAGGGCTGTGGCAGATTCAAGTGGATGCAAAGATGGGTGGCTTTCAGACCAGCAAGAGCTCTCTGAACTGTGTGGTCTGTGAGAAATGGCTGTGGGGATGAGGGGATTAGAAACATTTCAGTTTGAAGAAAAGACTGGGGATGTGGAGTGTGTTAGGGGCTGAACTGTAACACATAGCAGGTGCTTAAAAATACTGGACATCTTGCTGGGCGTGGTGATGCACCCCTGTAATCCCAGCACTCAGGGGGCTGAGGCAGGAAGATTGCCAAGAGTGTGAGGCCAGCATGGGCTACCCAGTGAGTTCAAGTCCAGCCTGAACTACATAGTGAGGCCCTGCCTCAAAAAAAAAAAAAAAAAAAAGCAAAAAACCCAAATATATATAGTATATTCTTGCTTGTTCTTTTTTCCTCTCTGAGATAGGCTCTCATTGTGTAGCCCTAGCTGCCCTAGAATTCTTGGAGATCTTCCTGCCTCAGTCTCTGGAGTGCTGGGATCACAGGCGTGTACCACCATACCTGTCAGTCTTGCCATAAAAAAGGGATTTGCCTTTTTGTTGCTTTTTCCTTCCTGTTAATGGGATTTAAATAGAAGATGCTAACTTCACCAAGCTAGGGAAGCGTTTCCCAACACAGACAGGCCTCGGAAGCATAAACTTGCTGTCTCTGAAGCTGTCCTAGTGAAGTCAGCATCGCTGGTGCAGGTCTGTGAAGGAGAGGTTGACACTCAGCTTAGTTTCCTGAGTTGGGAGTTGGAGTGCAGCCTCCCTGTGGAGCCTGGAAGCTGTGCCCGGGCCCGGACCCTGGCCCATGGTCCTAGCTCCAGGGCGCCCTGCGCAGTCATTTCTTTTCCTGGTTCTCCAGTGATGACATTCAGATGAATGACAGCTGCTTGGTTTGTACACAGGCGGCTTTTACAGATTTCGTTTGCTTTCATTCTAAAAGTTACCCTGCAAGGCAGATAGTGTCATCATCACATCATACTTTGATACCTGTAAAAGCAAATGCAGAGAAAGTTAGTGACTTGTCTAAGGTTACAGAGCAAAGGGAATTGCATCAGAGAATAAAGCAAAGACAGCCACATGGAGCCTCTTAACTTGAGAATCTGGGTTTGCCTCAGACTCAAGGATAAGCACAGTACCTTTGCCCCCATGATCTGGCAGAAGAATAATAACCCATGCTAATCCGTGGTGCTTTCACTTTACACTGTGGTGGCCATGACAGCCAGACTCTGTTTTATTGTGTCGTCTTTTCTCAGGTTGTTGGTGATGAGAGCAGCCACATGCTCTCTGGGGCAGAAGTTGATACTTCTACAGCCTGGTGGCCCACACCTGTCTGTGATCCCAGTAGTCCAGAAGACCGAGGCAGGAGGATTGCAATTTCAATCCCAGCCCAAGAAACTCAGCAACTTAGCATGACTTACTCAAAATTATTTATTTATTTATTTTGCTACTGAGGATTGAACTTGGGACCTTGTGCTTGCTGGGCAGGCGGTGGAACCACTGAGCTAAATCCCCAGCCCTCAAAATAAATTTTTTAAAAAAGACCCAGGGATAGGTATTTAACTCTTTGATATACCCACTTGTAGGAATCTCAGATATATGAGCAGAAGTATGAATAGAGAGTCACAAATGGCTATTAACTGAAGCACTGACTGAGGGAGTTAGCAGAGGCATCTTCTCATGGTGTGCTGGGTCTGTGCCGTGTCCAGGCCAGTCCAGGGCGGAGAGATGGAGTCACAGGTACAGGGAGTGAACTCGGGGGTATTGATGTGGCTGCTAATGGAATCAGTTTACTGCAGAAAAAGTCTTTCAAGCCGGGGATGTAGCTCAGTGGCACTGCTCCCCAGTACCAAAGAAAAAAAGCAATGTGGAGAAAAGTATATACAGTAAGCTATCATTTGTATAAGAAAATGTGGAGTTTTTTTGTACTGGGGATGGAGCTTGCGCTTTCTAGGCAGGTGGCAGCACCACTGAGCTAAATCCCGGCTGAAAATGTGTTTTCTTTATGTATGTGTCTTTCAGTGGAAGGATGAACTGTAATATTGTATAAATCATGACCTCCACGAAAAGAAACAGAGGAGAAAACAGGAAGCCAGACCTCTCTAAATATATCTTGTTTTGTAAGCTTTTATAGAATTGAGAAAATTAAACCAAAATGAAAATTTTTCCTGTGTTAGTTTTCTGTGCTTGGTGGCAGAATTAGTGAAGACAGCAGCATCTGTGAGGAGCCTGGCATCCGGCACAGCTTCTGTCACTCGCTCGGGGCTGCATTCTAGGCCGCGCCTTATTTGGGGCTTTGCCAGGGAAGCTGTGTTTGCAAGTTCCCTCCGCTCGCTGGCAGAGTCCCAGTACTTGCATCTGCAGCTTGCTTCTTCAAAGCCAGCAGTGGTAAAAGTTCTTGGACCTGTGTGTGTGTGTGTACAGATCCATTTGGGGGAACTTCTGGCTGATTCAGCCCGGTTTACCCAGGATGATCTCCCTTTTAATTCACTCAGAATCATCTGATTTGGGCTCACAACCATTAGGAGGGCTGCCATCAAAGCACAACAGACGAGGGCTGGGGATTTAGCTCAGTGGCACTGGGCCTGCCTCGAAAGCTCAAGGTCCTGAGTTCAATCCCTGGTACAAAAAAAAAAAAGGAAAAAAACCACAATAGACACATACAAAGTAACAAACATTGGTGAGAATGTGGAAAAATTGGAACACTTTGTACACATATTGGTGACAGGAATGTAAAATAAATAGTGTAGCCAGGGTCTGGGTGTAGCTCAGTGGTAGTGTGTGCTTAGCATGTGTGAGGTTCCAGGTTCAATTTCCGGCACCAATAAATAAATACAATCATGCAGCCGTTATGGAAAACAGTATGACAGTTCCTCTCAAAATTAAAAAAGAGTTACCATATGATCTAGCAATCTCACTTCTGGCTTTATATCCAAAAGAATTGAAAACAGATTTGAATAGATATCTGTACACCTACTTTCATAGCTGCATTATTCACAGTAGCCAAAAAGTGGAAATATCCATGGAAACAGATAAGGCCGGATGTGTAGCTTAATGGTTCAGCACTTGCCTAGGATGTGCAAGCAAGGCCCTGGGTTTGATCCCTAGCACTGAAAAAAACAAAGGATGAAATAGAGAAGAGATGTTTGTATGATGGAGCGTTCAGCCTGAACAAGGAAGGACATTCTCACCCTTGCTACAACGTGGGTGAACCTTGGTGTTATTCTGTGTAAAATAAGCCAATCACGGGAGGACAGATGTACGATTTTACTTATATGAGGTATCCAGAGTAGTCAAATTCAGAGACAGAGAGTGGGATAGCAGTTTCCAGGGGCTGAGGGAAGGGCAGAATAGGGACAATTATTGTTTAATGGATATGAGTTTCAGTTTGAGATGGAGAGAAAAGTCCTAGAAATTAAAAGTGTTTCTGGTTAAATAATGGAAATGTACTTGCTGTCACAGAGCTTCACACTTAAAAGTGATTATGACAGTGGGGCCGGGGATTTAGCTCAGAGGTTCCACCGCCTGCCTCGAAAGCACAAGGTCCGGAGTTCATCCCCAGTACCAAAAAAAAGATTATGACAGTAAATCTTATGTTGCTGTTTTTTATTTTACAGCAACTAAAAATGAAAAATTAAAAATGTAAATAAACCGATTAAAGCTGTTAATTACTTTACACGCTGAGGATCAAACTCAGACCTCAGGCGTGCCAGGCACCGACCTCCTGACTGCACACATCTTCCACCCCAGATCCCCGCACCTTTGCTGTGTTCCCTTGAGAAAAGCGGATTCCAGATGTTGCTACACTTAAGGGAGAATACATTGTGGGGCTTGGACCGGAAGGGGACTGGGATAGGGATCATAGATAGCTTTAAATTGCCTGTCCCACCTCCTAAGCCTTGAAACAGCACGGAGCAAGTGATATTTACAGCATATCAGACTGGAGGCGTAATGAGAGATTTTAAAACAGTACTTGGCTATACTTAATATATGTGCCACAAAGACGGAAGAATCTGATTTCGTTAGGCATAGTTTTTAAAATATTAGAAGGTGGGCATGGTGAGGAGCATATGTCACCCAGCTCTCTAGGAAGCTGAGACAAGAGAATCAGGAGTTTGAGGCCAGCTGAGCCACATAGCGAATCTGGAGGCTGGCCTGGATTACATAGTGAGTGAGACCCTGTTTCAGAAAGTTAAAATTTGTATTGTGATTCTGAAACCAATATATGTACATAGTAAGATAAAGCAAATAAACAATTATGTTAGAAAACAAGATGGAAAAGATACAAATATCAAAATAAAATTTAAAAAATTCTGTGTTCTTTAAATTTAGATTGGAGACATTAGGAGGAACTCAGAATCTCATTCCCACTCGTTCGCTCTGTCGCCCCCTTTTCTCCCTTTCTCCCCCCACCTTAAAATGTGTTTCATCTCTGTTCACTGAACATTTTGAAATACTAATCGAGTAGGAACTCCTGAGCCCGTATTGTGGTCACTGTGCGCCATTTCCCACTAACAGAAACCAAGGCTTTAGAGGGATAGCTGATCCCAGTCTGGGGAAGGAAATGCCCGTGGTGGGTCTGCAGCATCTTTTCAGACCAAGAGACAAGGAAAGTGTCAAAGCCTATGAGGATCCTGTCAACAGAGGCATTGCCCCCAGCCAAAGATGGGACAATGTGAGTGTAATAGCAACTCCGTGGATTGGAATACACTAAATCTGTTAAATTCACGGGTTATATTAAATAGTTTAAAAGCCAAACAAAGCGCCGGGGATTTGGCTCAGTGGTTCCACCGCCTGCCTCGAAAGCGCAAGGACCCAGTACCCCAAAAAAAGGCAAACAAAAAATGATTGGTCATCTTTAGAAGCTATGGCAGTTTGTTATTCTGAAAGCCAGCAAGTAAAGGAAAAGAACCACACATTTAATCTGCCTTTCCTGTACAAATTACCACAGGGTAAAGTTACAGAAGATTTCCAGCTAAAACTATGGTAAAGACTGTTAGATTACATCACTAGTTTTGTAAACTCTAATGAAATACTGAATGTAGACAGTTGCCATCGTGGGCTGCCAATGACACAACCTCTAGGGCAAACCTATGGCACATGTACCACAGTGGGCTCTTTGTATCATTTAAATCTCTAAAAAATTCGCCATTGCTGCTCTAGGACTTTGATGTGTTTAAAAGATATACCAGGGCCAGGGATTTAGCTCAGTGGTTCTGCCACCTACCTCGCAAGCCCAAGGTCCTGAGTTCCATCTCCAGTACCAAAAATAAAATAAAAGATATGCCATGGGACAGAGGACCATGTTAAATGATACTCTGAGGGTACAATCAATGAAGTTCAGACTGTAGGGAATTCCACTGGACAACAACCAACTTAATTTTTGTTTATTTTGTTTGTTTTGACACAGGGTTTCGCTATGTAGTTCAGACTGGCCTTGAACTCACTATAGCCCAGGCTGGCCTCCAACTCAAGGTGATCCTCCTGCCTCAGCCTTCTGAGTGCTGAAATTACAGGTGTGCACCACCATGCCTGACCCAACCTAATTTCAACACATAAATTGGAAGGGGGGAGAAAGGGGAAATAAGAAAGACCTTTAAGAAAATGCAAAAGATAAATCAGCAGCCAGGCAGGTTGGTATCTGCCTGTAATCCCAGCATTCTAGGAGGATCGTAAGTTTGAGCCCAGCCTGGACAGCTTAGTGACTGGCAAGACCTTGTCTCAAAATTTGAAAAGAGAGGGCCAGGGATTTAGCGTAGTTGTTCCACCACCTGCCTCACAAGCACAAGGTCCCAAGTTCGATCCCTGGTACCTCTCCCCAAAATAAAATAAAAGGAGATAGGGCTGGGGATTTAGCTCAGTGGTTCTGCCACCTGCCTCACAAGCAGAAGGACCCAAGTTCAATCCCCGGTACCAAAAAAAAAAAGTTCTCTAAAAATAAAAGGAGAAGTGAGTGGGAAGACTGGGCATGTAGCTCAGTGGAGAGACCCTGAGTTCATTTTGGGGGGGCGGGTGTAGATAAACCAACCAAATATACCATGTGAGCTTTGAACAAACCAACTGTGAGAAGACTTCAGTATATGTGCTGCCAAAGCAAGCATATGAGAAAACTTTAAAAAGTCAATTTGAAGAATAATTTGGATATTCAATAATACTGAAAAAGTATTGTCAATTTTTCAATGTATGGTGCTGGTAGTTGTGGTTATGGGTTTTTTGTTTGTTTAAGAGGTAGAGTCTTGCCTTGTTGGCTAGGCTGACACCAACCCTGAGCTGGGCCTGCAGGTGTTCACCACCACATCCAGCTATGCTCATGTTTTTAAAAGCATCCTTACAGTTTAGAGATCCACGTTGAAGTATTTATGGATGAAATCATATGATGTCTGGGATTTGCTTCAGAATTACCCCATGGAGATGGGAGGGGTTGTTATCCATCAGTCAGGATTGCCCAGGATTTGGTAATTATTGAAGTCAGGGGTGTGTATAGGGACTACATTGTTTTCTCTACTTTGGTTTAAATTTTTTTACTTCATATCAAAAAAATAAATGAACGAAAGGAACGTTCAGCTGAATTTTGGCCTGGGGTTTGAGGAGCAGAGCTGTGTGAGGAGGTGGCGGCTGGTGGGCTGTGGGCTGGAAAGAGGGTGCAGAAGCCCTCTCCGGGGCTCTGTGCCCCTCGGACTGCGCGGTGTGTCTGGTGTGTCAGTGGCAGGACGTGTCGAGGTTTATTGGTTGTCTTTGGTGGATCCAGTTGATCTCTGCTGGGGACTCAGCCTGGTGACTCCCTTGGCAGGGACTTCCTCTCCGCCCAGAGCCCTGGGTGAGACCTGGGCTGCCCTCTGAGGGCTCTGTTGAGTGGCTCCACTCTGTACCCTCACTTTTGTAGTGAGCACAGAGCTTTGAGGTAAGAATTTCTTGTTTGTTTTTGAGTCAGGGTCTTGTTATGTAGTCAGGTTGGCTTTGAACTCACTGTGTAGCCCAGGCTGGCTGTGACTCTGGGATCCTCCTGCCTCAGCCTCCAAAGTTCTAGGCTTATAGGTGAGTGCTACAGTGCCCAGCAAGAAATTTTTTTGATCTGCTCAGCTCCTTGCCTGATTCCACAGAATTCTCTGTTCATAATAATTAGAAATCAAGCATTGTACGAACATAGGGCTTAGCAAAATCAGTTACTCTCCTGAGGTGCCAGAGCCACGTCCTGCCCTCACCCTCTTCTCCCTGAGGAAAACCAAAGACGCTGATTTTGTCTGCATTTCCCTAGCCTACAAGTACGAAGAAACAGTTCTCTCTGTTCTTAAATGCAAAACTACAAAGCAGAAGTATTTATCCTGGAATAGTGTGTGTCTCTCCAGAGTTCCAGACCAACATGGAGCCATCTGCAGTGTGATGGGAAAGCTTCCTTTGTGGAATGTGGGCAAAAATCAGGTCTGCACTGAAGTTCTTGCACAGACTACAGAGATAGAGGCCGAATCCCCTGTGACTGCGCCACCCAGGCTCAGGCCCTCCCTGAAGGACAGGCTTGCAGCCTTCTAGGATCTTTTCATGTGTTCATCCTCTTCTGGTTACCTCTGCAGTGCTTTGGGTTTGTGTGGTCTCCCTCCTTCCTTCCTTCTCTCCCTTTGGGGTAAGTGAAGCCATACTGTCCTTCATTAATGAAGCTAGTGAAAGTGCCCATATTCAATTAACAATGTGTCTTGGAGATTTTTACGTAAATTTGGGGGGGGGG